>CM060963.1:76990116-77490116 GCA_030765045.1 Tenodera sinensis
CTAGCTGAAGAGAAATTCCCGCGCTCCAGCCGGGAATCGAACTAGGGATCTCTGATTTGTAAGCTAGCATACTAACCATCGAACTTCAGAGGCAGTCAAGGCATAGGTATACTGTTAAAAGCTAAAGCACATTTAGAAAGAAGGGTTAATAAGAAATTGAGTTTGTTTCATGTACTATGTAATTTTTGGCACAGTTTTAGGCATCCATAAAAATATACCCACCAGTCTTTAAAATGTGTTGCTTTTCTTGGGAAGATTTTCTCAATGATTTTTCTGTTTCTCTGTGCACCCTGAAATCACAATAAGCGGCATAGGAGCAACTTCGCCTCCATACTAGGCTAAACATAATGATTAGCTCATTCGTATGTAGGCTGCTCCCATTTACAACGCGTTGAGCTCTGAAATTCATGCAATCTAGGCCACAATACAAATAACTATGCGCTGAGATCAGATTTCTGTTTTATATTCCGCAAACATAACGCGTTATTTAAATAATTGTTTGCGGGGTTACTAAAACATAATTATACATTTGGCCACATTTTTACTTTCTCTACTGGTAAGTAGGGGAAGTATTGTATTCCACCCAAAAATTCGATGTCCAGATTTCACCGGAAATATATGTTTTGAGGCCCCCTGAATAAAAAAACGCATTTTTAGAAAAAGGTCCGTGTGTGTGTCTGTGTGTCAGTCTGTCAGTCTGTGGACAGCATAATTCAAAAACGAAAATTAGATTAAAAACGAAAGTTGGTATTTAAGTTTAATGTCGCTCAAGGATGTGACACAAAGATTTTGAAGAAAATAGCCTCACCCTAAACTACCCTTTACATGGGAAATTTTTCGAAAATTTTGATTTTCTTGAAAATGGCTCTAACGATTTTGATTAAAATACCATATGTTTTAGATATTTTTATGACAAATGAAATGTATATCTTGAATTTTCTGTCTATAGCCCCTGTAGTCGTATTTACTCTGGACGACTTTTGCATAACTCGTAAACCGTTAGAGATAGACCAAATCATACTCTACAAAAAATGTAGATCTTGGTAAAATACACAATTTATGTCCCAATAAATTTTCTTGTAGAGTGAACCATTTCGGAGATATTCCTTGTTATGTGTGTCAGTTTCGGAAAACTTAGAACTTTAGCGAAATGCAACAACGTTGTTCATTGTTTTATATGTTAAGCGTGCAAAGAGAACGGAATAAAAAAACTTAAAAAGGTTTGACTGTCGCACAAGGCCTGCTGTATTCTAATATCCCCCTTGCACCTACAAGGAAATAAGCAATAAGATAATTTGTACAAATGTTTACCTTAACTAACATGGAGATATAGGAATAAGAGTTTGTTAGAATGGTTAGTACAAGAGTAGAGAAAGTCATGTGAGTGCAACACATCAGATTTTTCCCCTTCTCGTTAGATGCGATAGACAAGAACAGTATTATATCTGACCTGCTCTTTTTCAAAGAATACCAATATATATATATATATATATATATATATATATATATATATATATATATATATATATATATATATATATATTCTCGTATTCTAGAACTGTTTGTGGATATCCTTCTAGCCAAAAAGTAACCCCCACCATATTTAATGTTATTTACTTCGAAAGTTTAAATCACAAGTATAGTGGTAACCTTTCCTCTCTATATAAAAATAGTATACAACTAAACTTCCTCGCACATTAAACATTTTTACACACCTACATTTATGTGCAGAAACTGTTGATCTGCTCGTTAGATCATATTAGCGGGTTTCCTTCCGTAAAGTTTTCGCACTGTCACTATCTTCCACCCAGCCCTTATTACTTTTATGATTAGCTTTCAGTAATTAAAAAACATTCTGTGTTACATTGACATGACTTTCTCTACCCATTCTACAAGGAACTATTCTTAACAAATCTGATGCATTGCACTCACATGCTTTCTCTACTGTTTCAAACTCTTATTCCTATATCTTCTTCATGTTAGAGGAGATAAATATTTGAAGAAATTATCTTATTGCTCTTTTGTTGCAGTTGCAAAGGGAATATGGGCATAGAGTAGGCTTTGAGCGATAGTCGAATCTTTCAAAGCTTTGAAATTCTGTTTTCTTTACGCGTTTAAGATATAAAAAATGAATAACGATCTTCCATTTACGGAAATAAGTATTGCAAAACTGACACAAACAGCAAAGAATATCTCCGAAATAGTTCACTCCACAAAAAATTCATTTGGACACAGATTGTTTATTTTTACGGGATCTACATTTTGGTATAGTAAGATTTGGTCTACAGCTTACGGTTTATCAGTTATGCAGAAGTCATCCAGAGTTAACAAGACTACTAAGGCGATAGCCAGGAATGTCAAAATGTGTATTTCATCTACGATAAAAATAAAACATATGATATTGAAATCAAAATCGTTAGAGCCATTTTCGAGAAAATCAAAACATTCGAAAAAATTTCCATATAAAGGGTAATTTAGAGTGGAAGAATTTTCTTCAAATCTTTGTCTCGCATCCTTGAAAGCTATTAAACTTAAATATAAACTTTGGTTTTCAACCGACCCTTCGTTTTTTAGTTATGCTGTTCATAGACCGACACACACAGTTACACACACCTTTTTCTAAAAATGCCTTTCTTTGGATTCAGGGAGCCTCAAAATAACTTCAGATGAAATATCGACATCGAATTTTTGGGTGGAATACAATATTTCTAGGTACTTACTATACATACCTAGTAGAGAAAGTAAAAAGTTAGTTACACTTTTAAACTGACTTGTAGATTTTCAACTTGTTTATTTTACATACAAAGAGAATGCAGCTGATGAGGCTAAAAATAAACTAATTTGTATGAAAACTTATTTTTACTTTCTCTGCTAGCAAGGTAAGATGGGGAAGTATTGTATCCCACCGAAAATTCGATATCGAGATTTCAACGAAAATACGTTTTGAGACTCTCTGAATCCAAAGAAGCATTTTTGGGTATGTATGCGTGTATAACCCAAAAAAGGTCGATTAAATACCAAACATGGTATTTAAATTCAGCATCTTCTGAGGATGTGACACAAATATTTTCAAGAAAATCCCCCATCCCGGATTACCCTTTAAATGGAACATTTTAAAAAGATTTTGATTTTTTCTAAAAAAATCCTGGAATGACTGACCAAAATACATGTTTAAAATATTTCCATTACAAATGAAGCGTATGACTTGAATTATTGGAAATGTACTTCAGCATGATTTTTGCATAACGGGTAAGCTGTGGACGATAGGCAAAATCTGTAGACCTTGTTAAGACACAATTTACGTTAAGTACATACATTTTTTGTGGAGTGAATAACTTCCTTTGCATTTGTTTGAATTTTTCACTGTTTAAGCTTTTTTTTAAGTAGGAAGTCAATCGTTTTTTATCTTGGACATGAAAATATAATGGAATTTCAAAGCCATCATGTAACGACCAGCGGTTTAAAGATTAAAACCTACAAGGAAATATGTAATTTAATAATTTCTACAAATGTTTATCCGATTAATACGAATCAAATAGTACAATAATAGCAGAGCAGTATACTCAAGAGTGTGTAGAGAAAATCATGTGAGTGCATAGTTGAAATAAGACCTTCGTGTGTTTATCACTCTACAAATTTCCTATGTTTGTAATCTTTTACGTTGCTAAAAACCATAAAACTAATACATTGTAACGATAATGTATAAGGTTGAGAAAATGCATAAAGCCCACTTCGTTATACAATTGTTGATAAAACTAAGTTACTTCTGCTACACTGGCAACATTATCGACAACATAAACAAGGCTATAACCTGAAAGTATCCAAGATAACAAGAAGGTTGTTATTTTTCCAAAGCAACTAGTGTGTTTTGTTGTTGCATTTAGGTTTGTATGACGTAAAGCAAGCATAGGAATAACCATAATGTAGAATGGCTTCAAATAACAAGCTTGTTAGTGTGGTATACCACTGCTTTTAAAGGGAAATGTGGAAATAATAGCTTTTAAATGCATCACATATAAACCTTTCAGTTCTTGACATTACTAGTTCATGCATGTATAGGAACAAAGGCTGTAATAGTGGCATCTAGAAGTTATAAGAGCAGCTATTTGTACCGGTAATTACTGACAGGCTAATGAACAATATTGAATCAAAATTTGCTTCATTTACGGACTTACAATTTTCTTATTAAGAGCTGTAGATAGAGAAATAAGCATTTTTAACAATCATCTAAAGTAAGAACAAATTAGAAACTAAAAGCTTCACTTATCTTAGAATATTCCAAGTTGTTTGGTGCTAACACGTTTCAAGTTGACTCCAACTCATTCTCGTTGTTGCTTCACTGTTAATACATAGCTTCATTATTTCCTTATTTGTAACAATAGTTTGTATAAGAATGAGTATAGTTCTACATATATTTGCGAAGTTTCTCCAAATTGAACTGTACTAACAGTCTGTATCTCAACAGGCTACGCGATGATCACTTGGTGTATCTTCTAAGACTAAGCACTTCGACTTTGCTGCCAAATATTGATACACTCCTTAAACGTAAGCAGTACCAAAGAAGTCACAAATGATGTTTATCGTTGAAAGCGCTTTCGTAAACCAAACGCTAGGGACGTGTAACCTCCCCTCTTTCGCATACATCAGCCATACAACTTCCAAATTCTTAATTGGAGCTTGGTATACAAAATATAAAGAAATATTGTGCGAACATTTCTTTATTTTAATTAACTTAAGATTTTTACTTTCTCTACTGGTAAGTACAGGAAGTATTGTATTCCACCCAAATATTCGATGTCGAGATTTCACCGGAAACATAAGTTTTGAGACCCCCTGAATAAAAAAAATCGTTTTTAGAAAAAAGATCCGCATGCGCGCGCGCGTGTGTGCGTGTGTCAGCCTTTGGACAGCACAACTTGTAAACGAAAGGTCGGTTGAAAACCAAAGTTGGTTGTTAACTTTAATGTATTTCAAGGATGCGACACGAAGATTTTGAAGAAAATAGCCGCACCCTAAGCTACTCTTTACATGGATAATTTTTCGAAAATTTTGATTTTCTTGAAAATAGTTCTAACGATTTTGATTAAAATGCCATATGTTCAGGATATTTATATAAAAAATGAAATGTATATTCTGAATTTTCTGGCTATAGCCTAGGTAGTCTTGTTTACTCCGGATGCTAAATAAATCGTAGGAGATAGACAAAATCTTACTATACAAAAATGTAGATCTCGCTAAAGCACACAATTTATGTCTGAATACATTTTTTTGTAGAGTGAACCATTTCAAAGATATTGCTTGTTATTTGTGTCAGTTTCGCAAAACTTAGAACTTAATGTGAAATGGAACATCGTTCTTCATTTTTACTTTCTCTACTGGTAAGTAGGGAAAGTATTGTATTCCACCCAAAAATTCGATGTCGAGATTTCACCGAAAATACATGTTTTGAGGCCCCTGAATCCAAAAAAAAAGCATTTTTAGAAAAAGGTCCGTGTCTCTCTCTCTCTCTCTCTCTCTCTGTGTGTGTGTGTGTGTGTGTGTGTGTGTCAGTCTGTGTCTGTCAGTCTGTCAGTCTGTGGACAGCATAACTCAAAAACGAAAAGTTGGTTAAAAACCAAAGTTGGTATTTAAGTTTAATGTCGTTCATGGATGTGACACGAAGATTTTGAAGAAAATAGTCCCACCCTAAACTACCCTTTACATGGAAGATTTTTCGAAAATTTTGATTTTCTTGAAAATGGCTCTATCGATTTTGATTAAAGTGCCACATGTTTTAGATATTTTTATGACAAATGAAATGTATATCTTGAATTTTCTGGCTATTGCCCCTGCGGTCGTATTTAATCTGGATGAATTTTGCATAACTGGTAAACCGTTAGAGATAGACCAAATCATACTCTACAAAAAATGTAGATCTTGCTAAAATACACAACTTATGTCTCAATAAATTTTCTTGTAGGGTGAACCATTTTGGAGATATTCCTTGTTATGTGTGTGAGTTTCGGAAAGCTTAGAACTTTCGTGAAATGGGTCATCGCTCTTCATTTTTTTATATGTTAAGTGTGCAAAGGCAACAGAATCTCAAACATTTGACTATCGCACAAATCCTATTGTATTCTAATGTTCCCCTTGCACCTACAAGGAAATAAGCAATAAGATAATTTGTACAAATGTTTATCTCAACTAACAAGAAAGAAGATATAGGAATAAGAGTTCGTACGAATGGTTAGTTCAAGAGTAGAGAAAGTCATGTGAGTGCAACACATCAGATCTTTTTATATGTTAAGCGTGCAAGCAGAACGAGATCTCAAAGCTTTAAACGATTTGACTATTGCTTATTCTTAGAGCCTACTGTATTCTAATATTCACCTTGCACCTGTAAGGAAATAAGATAATTTGTACAAATGTTTATCTCAACTAACACGAAGAAGATATAGGAATAGGAGTTACTAAGAATGGTTACTACAAGAGTAGAGAAACTCATATGAGTGCAACACATCAGATTTTTCAGTGTTAGTTTTCAGCCTTTTGAATTTGAGTTATGATAAGAAATTAATTTCATATTTTTTAACAAACTCATGGTAGTTTTTAAATCCATAATTTGTAAAGTTCTCCTTAGATTTCAAAGTAATACGTTATAAACTGTGTCCAAAAAGCATTTTGAATAGTACAAAATACTGAAAAGAACGAGGAAAATCGTGTTTAAAAGTCAATGTGGTGCTTTACCTAAATGGGACAACAGAATTATGTAGCCATTTGTGGCTTTTAACTTCTTTTTTTGTTTAAAAACAATTGTGTAGAATGAAAGAAGAATCTGTAAGTATACTAAAATGCAAAAAACAGATTGAAAAATGTTCACATTTTTTACAAAACTTTATAAGTGCATTTGTCTTAAGAGAAAAATTTAATCGTTGGAAAGCTTGCCGTTTCGTTTTGCTTTTATAATAATTATCCACTTTCTTCTGAGTTTGCATGTAACCCAACCGTTTATTTAAAGGCAGTGAAAGTTTAAACTCTGGTAAGTTAACTGCACGAAATATTTGTTATTATGTCAGCTTGTTTAAAAAAGAAAGGCTTATTTACTTAATAAAGCGAGAAAGCTGCAGGTAATTTACAATTTTCTTAGCGAATACCAACTGCCATGTCTAAAGGGCAGCTCACGAAATTCCGTTATTCTTTTGTGACTTACAAAGTGCCTTCAACACTTTGATGAGACAGACAGACAGACATCATTTGTCGCCAAAGGAAGTGAGAATATTTAGAAACAGTTAAAATTGCAGGAGGTTATGAAAGCAGTGTTTTGTTTCTGAAATCCGTGTAAGTGAGTTAGTTGGTGACACGTGATCACGCGAGCACTTGTCACGAGGAATGACGTGCCGATAATGGAGCTTCAGTCTCAGGAACATCACCTCACAGTGAATACCCTCATAATTGCGACAGGTCTATTACATGACTGCAAGTAAGCGATATGATAGCAGAGTTTTAGAAAAATGGGATTATGTGCCAGCCCTGAATAAGATTTGCCAATCCTTAAGTACTTGACAGCAAGATCGGAAGCTGTACAAATTGATTATAATCTTTAAAAGAAGATTCGTTGTAAAATGAATACATCCCGCAGACTTTTTCTTGAGCCCAGCAGTGCTACGAATGGTTCGAGTCAAGAAGGCACGTGCTTTGCCAAAGGAACAACTGAGCATCGTTCACCATTTTCCAGTACTACCACTTGTGCATTTCACTGTATCGTGGTCCTGTTGCTGTTCTCTTGGGTCAAGCTCATTTCGGTTTTCTTTCGTGTTTTACCAATTGAACTACAATTTCACAATGTATTGTGCAAAATATAACGTATAACATAGCGCGACTGTCCAGTTTTCAAAACGTCATTTCACTCAGTTTTCACTGTCCTTAGAGCCCATATGAACTAGTCGATGGGCTCACTCACTCACTCACTCACTGACTCACTCACTCAATTACTCGAAGATATAGAAATGCCTAAGTGCACCTCAAAAACAAGGGAACTATCTTGGCAGAAGTATCTGCGACTTGCATTCGGAGGTAGTTGAGGTTGAAGTAATATTTGGTGCAAAAACTGTGTCTTGTTTTAATAAAGCTTGGGGGTTTTAACCAGTGGTTTTAAAGAAATTATTTAAAATATTTTAAGCTATTCTTATTTTTACTTTCTTTTTCAATTATATTTCCTTCCCATGGTTGGTAAATCCCATGTGCAAACCAGTCTTCTTGTGGTTTTCCTAGGACGTCACGTAAATTTCAGAATCTACATTCTATAAAAGTTTCACCCTCATAGAAAAGGAAATACAAACAAAAAGGAATGTGACTATCCAACTGAGGTCATCTGCTCGGTTTCTCAATGACTACTATACGTTCACACAGACTGTCAATCATGCGATCACAAAAACTGCATATCCCCGTTCAATTGATGAGGCCCAAATGACCTGGCTGTCGACGGGCCCTTAAACACCACTCACTCACCAACTCTCCGTTAAATTGATAGCAATTTACTGTGCTCTTCTTGTTTTGTATTTGAGTTTTATTTATGGATGCTCTTTAATATGGTTCTCAGCGTCCCAGTCTATACCGGGCCAGAAAGACCGCAATTTTGCTCAGTCTTCTTTATCAGGCCTGAGGTTCTTTTACGTACCATAAATCTACAACAGGGACCATTGGCTGAACTTCCCTTCTGAAGGAAGTCATGATGAGAATTTTTACGCCCGAAAAAATTCAGCGCCTTTCGCTGGGTTTGAACTTGCGACCTCGGCAACCGAGTCTAACAATTTATCGCTAGACCACAGAGGACGACAAATTGTCTTTTGTGAAGCAATATCTTGTTCACAACCACCAACATGGTAACGATAACAATGGTCTTGCCGTTACCGGCAAGGTAAGCTTATATGAAGAATTTCTTCTTGCTGCAAGGTAGGGATATTTCAACGTGGCTGTGACGTGAACGGTTGCTAGAACTCTCGGTAGTCGATATTCTGGGAAAATCAAACCTGAATGAATTTCATGTAACAATAAAGAACAACAAATAATTTTAATGAACGCTAGGATGCTAAAGGACAGACAAACATTTTTCAAATTATGTCCGAATCCGGCCCAGGTTTAGACCTTAGGGTTGACTCGAGCCCGCACAGACCTCTAATGGCTATTTGCTTAAAATTAATTGCAAAAAACTCCTACAAATAAATTACTTCAAATTAGAACCGAAATCTTGCAATTAATAAGTAAAAACGAAGGTCTATTGTTGGTCTAAAATCGCCTTCCAGTGTTTTTCTGCACTTCGACACAACTTGGATAAAGATGTCCCAAACCAAGTGCAAAATATTAACCGATGCACTTCCAGACAATGTAGTATTTAGATTTTAGCATTCCATAAGGTTGTAACCAAAACACTTTATGTTTAGCCTATATAAAAACGTAACTGTAATTATTTTAAAACGAATACGTTACCTATCATTATGTCATCAGCTCTGAAGCCGAGATTATTGTTTCTAATCGTCTAAGGCAGCAGATAATAAACGATGTATATTAATTTTCATTTTATATTTACTGTCATAGAAGTACAAGTGCTGTCTTCGTCTCTTTAAGATTATTTTGTTCGTAGTTGGTGTATTTTATTTAGTATTTCAACTTAGATGACTTATTTGCTATATGGTCACCGGAATAAGCGGAGTGGACTATAAATCGGGTTGAGCGTGAGGTATATCCCAGGTAAATTGCAGGCCAGTTGTCAATGCGAGGGGACGTTGAGACGACCAGCAAGGGGTTACATAAACAACATTTGTTACGGCAACACGCCAACCAGTACGTACAAGTGATTGATTATCATTATTATTGATTTGTCGCGGTGTGGCTTGTGAACCTCGTCTCTTGCTAGCCCACTGCGATAACTGTTGTCTTACAAGGAGACGTTTGCAAACTGCATCCTTCAAGATTCCGGTGATGATTTTAGACGTATAAGTATATTGAGAATAAACTTGAACACAAAAGCTTCAACTAGGAAAGATGGTCAGAAATATTTAAAATACATTACAGGTTGTGACAAAGATTTGACTCATCCACACTTTAGATCTTTCACCACAGACCCAGCCCTTACATTTTCCCTCCTTTCTCGTTTTTTTCTTCGTTTCCATATTTGCGAATATTTGCTATCCAGGATGGAAGGATTAAATTGTGCTTACTTTAAGAGGTATTGGAATTATCTAAGCAGTGTTTCTCAACCGGTGAGTCGCGGGCAGTGTATTGTGGGGTCGCCTGCGTTTCTTATGTTCTTTATGTGATTACCTTTCCCGCACGGAGGACTGACACTCTAGGACTTACAAGCCTGTGCCTAGGATGAGCTGGCTATCGGGGAGCAGACGAATCTATGGACCGCACAAAGCGAAGACCTGTAAGTGGGTGTTCAGCCCAGTAACAGGTAGGAGAAAGAGGATGATATGAAACGCAGGCGAAATGGATGAATGGAACTGTGATGATGGAGCAGTTGGTGGAATGAGTAGCGGAAACCGGAGAACCTTGAGAAAACCCGGCCAGATGCCGTTTCGTCCACCACGAATACACATGCGGGTCCCTGGGATCGAACCCGGGCTACCTAGGTGGTAGGCGAACGGTGACACAGTTTTGTTTGAGTTACACAAATGTTTATAATGTTTGATTAAAATCCTGCAACACAGGAAAGGAACATAAACTACATTGGTATGTTCTTTTTAATAACTTACAGGTTTACAAATGTTATGATTTAGGGCTTCACCTGTTGAATCAATCTGTCATTCAGGTATTTCAAATAAACTCATTTTTAAGTGCTAACCTCAAACCAGAGCTCAAACTTTAAATTCAGCACTATTTTCCTCTGTCACACTGATCACATACGCCGGCTTAACTGCGCTTCTCTTTACCACTAAAACATACTAACAATCACACAACAGCTAGGTTTTTTTTAATTTTTTTTTTATTTTTTTTTTTTTTTTTTCAATATTTAAACAAATATGCCAACATGTGTAAACTATTTACATCTCCATGTGTACTACAATCAGTACAACCAACATCAATTTATATGGCAGATTTTCACAATTTCCTTCCTTCCCTTCTTTGAAGGCTGATAAGAGTAAAACACTAGATTAAAATTTGAACTTTCCGCGGTGTGTAAGGGAAAACATTCTTATAGTCACCTACAGGGGTTATATAAATGCCGCGAAATCCCATTATCAACAATGAAGAACCGCGTTGCTCGCACTGCTGCCAATATATCTATATCTAAACAACTGGAAGTTATTAAAATACATCATAACCTATTAAGGCGTGGGGTGGGATGAGATGATCGTAAGTTCAAAAAAATGGGTTAAAATGATTGAGAAAGGTTGGGCTAGAGGAATAAGGTTTATCCTCCTAATTGTGGAGTTATTTAGAATATTTACGCTATTAAACTGAGAACTTTACTCTAGTACTTGCAGTTTGCAAAGAGGGTTCAATCCAAATAACACAGTCTTGCCAAAAGCATACTCAGTGTTGTCAAGAACATTTATAATAGAACTCAAAATTATTTTATTTTTGGCTTTAATTTCTGTGAAAGCAGGGCATTTTATTACAGCCACACTTGACTAAAATAATGTAGTCTTTCGCTAGTTTTGAGTATTTTGACAGTATGTCACTGCTTAGGTTTTAATTTCTGTCATTGTGGATATTCACAAACTTTGTTTATTTTGATACCTATACATGCGCAATTACATGTACACTTGTAGAGGGATTCATTAAATAAATAAACTAAACGAATTACAAGTCATATCTAATCGACAGAACTGTGTTAGCTATGAAGATGAAAAAGGGGAGGTGTCTCCTTGGATGTTACATTGATAGCTCACTCGTTCTGAGCCTATACGCACTGCTGGAAACACATTCGACACCAGGGTTCGCCAAGCAGCCATTACATTGCGGGGATATTTCAAGATCAACATATGTTCTGGGATTCTCAAATTTTTAAAACATGGTGCTCAATATTTTATTTTTCTTGAGGATAGCTAGAAATATCACTAGTATAGTGTCTTTTGTCACTCAAACGAAGGCATCTTATCTAGTGTTTAACTTAAGTACGTGAGCCAAGAGACTGGAAAAGCATGCGTCAATGTGCCTGAAGATGTTGCCAACACCGTATGTAAAGTTACTTTGAAGTTAATGTTACTTAACATTAAATAATCGGCAAACCGTGAGCAACTATTCACGGGCCGGACTGTTTACAAAAACGTGAATTTCGAGAAAAGTCTGTGCTACGTTGTTCTCGGCTACACAAACAAATGCGGTGCTGAGAGAAAGGAGTCTTTAAGTGTTGAACGAGACAGTTGTAAGCAGTTCTTAGTTAAGTCTGTTAGAGTGAGTGTGAGTGTATCGTCGGAAGCAGTTTCTGAGACTGAGAGAGAGAATATTAGTGAAGTATTTATCAAGGTTGTGATCGGACATAGCAGCTGTGAGTTGCAAGGTCATGGCGAATAGCAGATTGCGTCAATGATAAAAAGAGAACTGTGTTTTTATGCTTCAGTGTTAGACCGGAAATAAAGTGACACAAAAAAGGTAACTGGACTCGTCATTTGTCGCAATATGAATGAAGTGAACCAATGAAGAGAAATGAAGCAGTTAGTTCAGAAACTTGAGCTAAATAGTTGTATTATCTGAAGAAAAAGTCTTCTCATTCAATAGCATTCGATCTGCTCTGCCTTCTTTGAGATGTAGAATAATGAAAGCTGGAATGAGCGCCACTTCCTCGAGTTCAGCTTAAGCAAATGGTGCTTTCCAGCATTACCTGGTCATGGGTGTTCCTTACACTGTAGGTACCATTTGCTTTTAAATTTATTTTGATAACTGTTGCCTAAAATTGTTTCCAATTAGGAATTACGGATATATTTACTTGCATGATACGAGAAAGTACTTATCTGTTTATAAGACAAACAATGTTTGTGGTTAAGGTGCTCATGTAACCAAAAATATTTTTTAAAATTGTTCCATTTAAACCGAAATCCATTTGCGAAAATATAAAATATAACAAATAATAATTTGGAAACGGCTAATGCCACAGGTATGTAGTATATCTCCAGTGAAATTCCGATATCGAGTTTTTACTTGGAATACAATAGCTCCTTTCCTCTATCCACCTAAGTAATTGCCACAGACGATAAAAATTACCTTTTTTTTTACACTTGATTGTAAAGCAGAGTGGAACTCACGCTTTTCTGGACTCCGGAACAAAATCATCATCGTCATCATCACACGAGTTAATCACCTGGCAAGGCAGGTTGTGCAGTATCACTCCACTTGCTGTTGTTTACTACATGTGTGGCGTAGTGGTTATGGCAATTATTCTCGTCGTAGCTGCAAATTCACTTGTCAGGCGTGAACGCATTCGTCAAACCCTGTCGACGACTATAATTACGTCTGCTTACAATGATGAATAGTTATTGTGAAAAGTTGTATGTGTTGTACTAACAACCATAAGGTTTCCAGCTGTTGAATACAGCTGCTAAAACAAAGAACGAGACTGCATTTGTCCACTTGCTTTTCCCGTGAAATTTTCTGCTGTTTTTATAAAATATTGTTGCGTGTTTGTCTCGATTGTTTATTTTATATCATTCTAAATGGATATTCTTGACCTCAAGCAGATTTATCACCATCCAAAGTTTTCACATTCTTGCTGAAAGTCATCATTACCTAAAGATGCATCATCATCATCATCATCGTCATCATCATCATCATCATCATCACCACCATCATCGTTGTCATCAGCATCATCAACAACAATAAAAACAACAAGGTTTAAGCCATTTAGCCTTGTTTCGGTCTATCAAAAACTGTTCTGTCCATTTTCTTCTCGGCCTACCTATATTTCTTTTTCCTTGGGGTCTATGATTAATCTGGAAATGTGGTATTTATCCATCGTATCTGGTTCCTCCAATTATTACAATATTGATGAATTTTTTCTCTTAAATTGAAGATCTTTAACTCCTTACGTATTTCTTTACTTCTTCTTCTTCTTCTTCTTCTTCTTCTTCTTCTTCTTCTTCTTCTTCTATCTCCTAGAGTATAACTAGCAACACATCTTAAAAATGGCACCTCTGCTGCCTTAGTTTTTATTTCTTCTTGCTTGGTCATTGTCCAACTTTCGGAACCATATAGAAGTGTTGGAGCGCCATAGCTTTAAACAAACTTTAAATTTTGTTTCTCGTCTTGTATTTTCCTGGCTTCTTTCTATAATACCACATATCTGATTAAATGTACCTATTAATTTTATTTCTTATATCTTCATTTTTGAGATATGGCACACTGCAGCCTAAGTACTTACAACAGTTTATTTGTTCTAATATTCATTCTTTTAATATTATTTTTGCTTGTATTGTTTCCGGTCCCCTAAAAGCCAAGAGTTTAGTTTTATTAGTTAACGTTTTTAGTTTGTAGTTTTGACTGATTTTGTTTAATTGATATAAAGTCTTCTGAAGACTTATCTTTTAATCACTTATAGAATTAAGACTGCGAATACTATTAGTCTAAAATAATATTATTGGTTTGAGAAATTTGCGATTTTTGTAATTCTCAGCTTATTAACTTCAATTTTGAATAGCTGTGCTTATATCATTCAAAAGTAAACCTGAAAAATATTGCTTCCATAGGTGAATTGATAAATGTTAATTAATTAGCCATTTGATCAATTGTTCAACACATAATATTTGTTGTTAAAATCTGTAAATGCCCTCATGGACTAGATAAAAGCTAATATAAACATATTTCATCATTAGAAATTGTAATCGCCATTTAAGTGCTATAATATACATAGTTATGACATCTCGTAATAAAAAGCTGAAGTAAAAACACTACTTTATTCATAGAAGCATATCCAAGTTTAATATACTGCTTCACTTTATTGGTTACTATTTTCCTAGACTTTTCCTAACATATAATTGCTAATTATTCATTATTTATTTTCTTGCTACTAATTTTGAATTGAATGTCATTATAGCGAAATAGTAGCGAAGCAGTTAAAATATTCAAATTACAAGTCACACTTTAAAGCAGTGAACATTTTGCCATTACCCTGTATACCGAGTGGTATACATACTTTAAGCAGATATTCTACATGATTACTGTAACAAATATATGCAATACAATTATTGTCAAAAAGGAACCGTTTCGCTGAAAAAAATGTTATATAAAATATATTTGGAGCTATCTAGGTTCTTAATGACTGGATATAAATGGTTTATTACTTCACTGTCATGATATTATACAATGGCTTTTTGTAATACTGAACGAATCCACAACATGTAGATACTCTTAAGGATCAAAAAATTGAATTAGGCTGCCTCTGCCGTCAAGTGGTGAGCGTTCTGGCTTCTCAACCCAGCGATCCTGGGTTCAATTCCCAGCTGGAACTGGGAATTTTCTCTTGCCAGGACAATTCCATATCGCCTCACAATCTGGAAGCGTGAATGTGAGAGCAAATGTGAGTGTTCTTCATGTTAAGAATTATAACACTCAACGTTAAGAAGTTGTTTCTCAAGGAAAGGCCCCGATATTACTAAACAATTCAAGGGGGGCTATACAAAGGAGGAAAAAAAATTGAATTGAGTGCCTAGTACGAAGCATTGCATTTAATCCAAAAACATGCACACTTGGGAAGAGGAGGATGATTATTTTCTGATTTCTCAATTTATGCTTTAGAATTAAGATGCAGAAAATGTGTTGCAGACTATCTCACTTCTTGCTTTGAAGTGATTCAAGATGTTAAAGAATTCTACCAAATTCAAAACGGATAATGAATTTTTATTACATCACGTGCCACCTAGCCAACTGGTTTTGTTTTCGGGAATAATTCAGGGCTTTCGGAGCCTAGTACCCGGTTCTAAGAGGTTTTCTCCTAAAAAGGATATTTAAATCAACCATCACTGAAACATGTATAAAGATTTATAACTTCCAAGTTGGTAGTTACAAAATGTGAAGTGTCACCGGTTTCGAATTTTGTATATATAGTTCAACAACCGCAATTAACTCTTATATATCGCTGATTACTAATTCTCTCACTTTTGATTAATTTATTCGCTCCTGAAAAATGTACATTTGAGAGAACAAAAAGTGGTCCATTCCTCTAAATAGTAATCTTATAGTATCTTATTAATCTGTGGATACCATACAACCCTTATCACTTTATTCTATGGCTAGCTTGAGAAAAATATAGAGACACAAACGTGAATCAATGAGCGATCTATACTCTGTGTGAAACAAAGCAAGGATCACAAATCACATATTTTAGTAAGTCCTGCTGTTGAACCGTGTAAACAAATAGAAATGACATAGCCCATTTTAACATGATTGATGACTCGGCTTTTAAAGGGGGTGGCGGGCGAGAAATGAGCTGTTTTTGTTCGCAACATCATTATATTCATATTAAAACGTTTTTCTAGAGTAAGAATGGAAAAGAAGTCTAAAATTACTGGCGTCAAGAGGATATTATTTCACTTATTAGTTAATTTCAATAATTACTTTGGTCTATAAGAATTTAGACAGTATTAATAGTAATAATGTTAGTTTTATTAAAACAGTTAAAAATAACAATCATCATAATTGTTATTATTACTATTCTTGTTCGCGTTTGCTGTTTTTCTTGCTTTTAGTCCTGCCTTAAATATTGATTTGTATTTTGAGTGGATCGGGGAGAGTTGCCTATGTGTGTGTAGAAGATTCTAATGTCCTTAAGTTACGAGGCAGGTACCCTGGGTTCCACATATATCGTCACTACTGTTTCACGGGACATTTTACCAACCATCTCAGCTGGCGCGTGCATAGCAGGGAGACCGGTGTGTGGAGCGCTCTGCCTTCGTTATTCGACAAAGCAATGGTGAAGGTTAGGAAGCCCAGGACTAAATTTGTAGGTGAAAACGGTTTCGGTTTTTGAATATGTCTTATAAATATTCTTAAACATCTGTGAATCACTTTGGCCAAACATTTTTCCCAACCTGCCATTTTTAAAAGTCCAATGACACATTTAAGTCACCTGTGCGCTTCATTTTAGTTACACTGGAACATTTTTTTCTTAACTTTGCATTTTGTATTAAACGTTTTCCTCACATTTCACTTATGCTCTGATTAGTATGTAAATTTGCATACATGGTCTCAAATGTGTTATCTAGACATTCAAATATGCATTTGATGATTGCTTTCTTCATTAGCTCACAAAACATAATTTGAATACTAACAACTTCATAGAAACAAAACTGTATTTCTCTCAACTTCAATCAAATTTGTTTCCAGTTTACTTAAGTATCAGAAAATGCTACTATAATAACATAATTGTCTGAATTAGGTGAAAGCAGTTTTAAAAAGTTTTTTTTTTTTCCCACTAATTAAAAGTATTAATTCTACTATCTGAGAAATCTTTCATCTAGAACACTGAGTTTTTGCACAGTCATTTTTTTCATTTATTCGTATCAAGTATGCTAATTTTCAAACAAACAGATATAAAACTGAAAAAAGTTACAAAATTGAGCCGCAATGTCCCTTTAACTGCTGACGCGATAGGTATACCTAAATATTGCGGAGGTGCATCAAGGAAGAATTGTGGGTATGTGAAAAATCAATTTACCATTTGAAGATATTACTGGAAGTTATAGGTACAGCCATGGGGAAAAAAAACTGCATACGCGTAAAGGTAAACAGATGCCTACACACGGTTCTTCCATGCTATACAAACGCTACCTGTGAAGGTCAATAGAATGCCTCCCAAAGCTGCGCTGATATCAAAATGGAAGTGAGCGTAAGCCTTGGCGCCATTCGATCGATTCCCTTCATTTGTTTCCATCCCTGTAACAGGATGGGCTCTGTTCTAGTATTCCAATAGGATGAAAAGAAAGAAACGACCTAGTTTTCTTCCCTAAAATAACTGCAGAACGTTAGGGGCAGAATAAAAGCCTGTCTTGCTAATCTTAAGTTTGCAGTGTTCATGACACATTATCATAAATTATTTAAAATACAACACTGACATATTTGCAGGATGGAGATTCATTCTAAGTTCATTAACCTGTTTTTTTTTTATTCTATACATTTATTCCTTTTATTTTTATTTATAGTTATAATGTTCACATTATTCCATTCCTCTGGGAGTTTCCCTTTACTCTACATTATATTGAGCAGTTGTAGTAATCTTAATTTTAATCTTGTACCTCCATATTGTAGGAGTAATCCGAGTCTTTGATACTGACACACACACACACACACACACACACACACACACACACACACACACACACACACACACACAAACACACAGCTAACCTAACCCCAAGGCGCAACAGCTCTATCCGGGCCAAAAACTACCACCCAGCCGCTGCGTTCCCCACCTCTGCCCACTACAGGCGTCATGAGTGGAAGGTGGTCCGTGGTCAGCGCTCCGATCCCTCCCGGCCGGTTATGCGGTCTTCACGATCTGGGGCCACTACTTCTTTATTCAAATAGCTCTTCACTTGGTCCCTCAAGAGTTTAATGAGGCTGAGTGCACCCCAGACCAGACTTCCCAGCGGGGAAAAATCCCATGCCGTGGGATGGTTTAGAAAAAAGAACATCAGGAAAAACCCGAAGGGAAATCCGAAAAATCGAAACTGCTATTTTTGTATGGGAATTACCACTTCGGATTACTTTCAATATAGAACACTTGTGGCGGACCTATCGTTTGACACCATTTATTACATCTAAAATTCTTTTTCGTAAAAAAAAAAAAAAAAAAAAAAAAAAAAGTAGTGGATTTTGAGACTATATTTGATTAAGTCGAATTTAATTACATTTTGCGAACATTCATTTTGATCAGCCATTGTATTGCTTTAAATTGGCTTTTCAGGCTTAAAAATAAACAAAAAATTCATTCAATATTGTGTTAGCGAGACTCGAGGAATTAGGACAGGCTTATGCATATCCAAAAATGTGATTTAGTGAAACTCGAGGAATTACTTTGAGGACTTCAATATTGTAAAACTCTCAAGATATGTTCAACAAATTTGAGTGACTGAAAACAATCCCATGTTGTTTTACAGTGTTCATAAAATGCCAAGGAGAGGACGAGCTGAACTATTCCTTTCAATATATGGCGCTTGTGGTTAATCTATCGATTGACAGCTGCAACGATTACATTTCAAATCTTTTTTTCGTAAAAAGGGGTAGTGAATTTTAAAAAAAAAGATTCGGTTAAATCGAATTTAGTTAAATTTTACAAACATTCATTTTTATCAGCCATTCCATTAAAATAAATTGACTTTGCAGGCTTCTATATAAACAATTTTGTTTTAGCCAGACTTACAAGTAGTTTTATTTAATAACCAAACAACACTCAAACTGAACACGATGTGTCTGATAGGTATTATCGATATCAATGAGTTGGAGTTCGGAAGGTTGATTATGGTTGATAATCACTTATAAACAGCTGCAATCAAATCAATTTTAGGTGGTACGAAGTTCACCGAGTCGTCTAGTATAAAATTAAAATAATAGGAAAAAATATGCATGAATATACCAAAGAGGCAAAAATAAAAAGGTTATAAAAAGGCGGAAAATCTTGATATCGAAATCCTTAGGTATGTTTGCCTCCGTAGCGCAGTGGTAGCACACCTGCCTCTGTCACGAAGGACGCGGATTCGATCCCCAGTACCGACATGGGGATTTTTCCCCCACTGGGAACTCTGGCACGGGGTGCACTCAGTGCATGACGCCTGTAGCGGGCAGACGTGGGGGGATGGAGCGGCCGGGCGGTAAGCCTTGGCCCTCGAAGGATGTTGCGCTATGGTTTTCTTTTTAAAGTTCATGTTTACTATTGCTAAAGATTTTAAAAACTTGCAACCTGTGCAAGACTGACCGCAGTTGCAGAGAGTCTTGCAGGTGAACTAGGGAAACATATTCTAGCAATGACACATGACGGACCGACAAAAGTTTGTCGCGCAGCGGGCAAAGAGGTGTAGGGTACCCCTTAAAGAGGTAACCATGCGTAAAATTGCAGTGGCCAACGCGTAACCAGCGAAGATCATGTCCTCGCAAAGGAGGTTAGCCAGTTTATCGTATTTCTTTTATTTATGCAGTATTTTAAACCCCCTTAATTTGGAAATTGGAATGAAACTTCTGTTTTCAGCAAGAACACTTGTAAAACTCTGGTGTTAAGTGCCACCTTGTCCTTGTATAGTAAACAATACAATTATTGACACCGCAGTGAGCGTTTTCGGCTTCTTTTACGGCAAGATAGTACTTTCAACTATCTTTGTTGAGATTGTGTTTTTGTTTTGCTTCAACTTGTAAGTGTTTCTATTATCTTCATTGTTTAATGTACAACTCCCTGAGGTGAATTTCAGTTCTTATCTCGGAGATCTCAATGCGTGGTATAACGAATGCCATTGCACTCTTAATAATGCCAGTCACGCAGATCTAATGAACAAAACCTGTTTCTTTGGACTACCAATTATCAAACGCAACTATTTACTGTTTCCAATTATTTTGTTTACTTGCCTAAATTAAATATTGTGGTACTGAAATTACATCTCTGCCCCTTTTTTTGCTTCAAGTGGCATAATGAAATGTATCTGAGGCGAAAGGCAATTTTTCTGAGTGTGGTACGATCTATTATCTTTCAAGTGTCAAAATCAGTGTTGCTATGCTGCACCATTCTTCTGTTTGGCAGAATAATATTCCTGATATTTCGTCGCCAATACATGTTATGAAGCCCCCTGAATCAGCAGGAAAATTTCTTAGACGCGTTTGTGCAAAAAAAAAAAAAAAAAAAAAAAATCGTTTAATTTCAGCATCTACTAAAGTTGCAATTATCCTTAGAAATTTTGTCATCGTTTTTATTTTATCAAAAACGGATGTAACGACTTTGAATAAAATGCTATATGATTAATACATTCACATGATTAATAAAATCTCTACCTTTAATTCATTGGGAATATACTGAAGTCTTTCCTTTAGGATGAATTTTGTATACCTAACTTTGCATAACTGATTACCATAACTTGCTGCACAAAAAATTCAAATCGACTTCAAATATTTTATTTAAAATAACTTTTGCGGCAATAGCCATTTCTGAGATATTCGTTGTAAATAGTTTCAGATTTTTAATACTTTGTTATTTTTGAAGTACCATCACCATTCAGTGTCACGTACGAAATTTTAAGGGCTATAATGATCTGTTTTCATTCTGATACAGTTGAAAGGAGTTAAGATTGCTTCTCTTTAATTTTGTCAATGTTTATTTCAATTTTAAAGCAGCTACAAAAGTATAAATTCTCAAATTTTTTTCTTATCTTCACAAAAATAACTCCCTCTCAAATAACTTCATGGTTACTACATTTCTAACTGCATTTTTATGAAACATATTCTGTATTATTAATTTTACATAAGAATTTTCCAGCATACCTCCCTATTTGGAGTTTTATGAAATAATAAAAACGCTTCGAAATAAATGCTCTTTTGTTTCATCTATAGCCATAAATTAAATCGGTTTAGTAGCACTAAAATTACAAAAATAATCTTTCAAACTACATTTTAAAATCTTTCAGCCTCTAGATTTTTTAACCACAATAATTAGTTGTCTTGTACTCATTAGTTCATATGCACTTTTCAACCCGGCAATCTCACGAACAAAGGGTGAACTTGGACTGCCAATGACCACAATAAAATGCTAGAAACAATTTCTTATTTAATTATCCTATAAACATAATCTTGTATCAGAAAGTTCACATGCATTTGAATTCACACATTGGTAGCAGTGCGTAGTTTTGATGGCCCTAGCCCGCTTTCTTAGTTTGTTTCCACTTTAGAAATTGGTGTAAGGTGAAACAATGTCTGACAAAGGTTCCAGTAATAGGCTTTTAAAACACGATGATATACATATTATGACAGTAATTCTTCGTAACAATCGACAAGAAAGTAAGTGCACTGAAAGCAATGGAGAAGACTGCCGTGCGCATTTAGCTCTTCAGTAACCGTAAATATCGTTCTAAGGAGAAAAAATTTAGCATGGTTCTGTACCTGTTTGAAAGAACAGAGGTTTGGGGGGGCCTGTTTTTCTCCAATTGTTGCGCTGGGAGGAGGCCTCATAGCCCGATCTGCTCCGGAACAAATGCAACCCCGCTATCCCTGCAACGCGTTCACAGACAAGGGAATTAATCTTTTGACTGCAATTCGTTCTTCCATTGAGACACAGTTCCTTTGTGAGACTATTCGGAAGTCATTTTCGTTTGAAAAGGGAAAGCAAGGCGAGACGAAACGGGATGAATCATCTGTTTATAGCACAGCTACAATGTGTAAACCATTACCAGTACAATTGGAAGATGTATCCCTTGTCTGTTGCAGAGACATCTATCTTCTTCCGCCGGCGCTTCAGTTAGGGTGCAAAACGTATCTCTCATTGTGCGATGTGCACAAAATAACGATTTTCGTGATCAGTCTCAACTGTGGCTTTTCCTTGCTCGTTATTTATCATTTAGGAATGTTAAGATTTGGTAATTAGCTATTTATGGCTATTGCTATACACAAAGAAGATAAAAAATATGCTGTAATTAGGTATAATATAAAATGACGTCCTCAGTCACTATAGGTTATTTTTACGCAGCCTTACAAATTATTCTTAGATATCCCAGGATTTTGTATAATTTCTCATCTTCTTTCCCACGAAGAAGAAAGATTTCGGAAATTACCAAAATATTATTTGCTATTTAATTTTACGCCAATGTAGGCTGCAAAGGTAATAATAATAATAATAATAATAATAATAATAATAATAATAATAATAATAATAATAATAATAATAATAATAATAATAATAATAATAATAATAATAATAATAATAATAATAATAATAATAATAATAATAATAATAATAATAATAATAATAATAATAATAATAATAATAATAATAATAATAACAACAATAACAGCAAACGTGCAATTTCACTAATAATGATTTTATGTGTGTAACATTCAAACTGTCAAGTACACACGATTACTTAATTTTGTTACGGAATCTTTTAATAAAACGAATCTGGCAAGATAAGGAAAAGGGGAGCGATGTAATTTATTTTAAAATAAGATATTTCAATATTTAGAAACACAAGAATTAATATTTCTGTAGTCTCTATAGTTAGTTCTATTTAAAACCTTACAAATTATTTTTACATTTACCACGATTAATTTTCTATAATTTTTAATGTAAATCCTGATGAAAGAGGGACAATGGAAGGTTCGGAAATTATTATCCAACTGTTAAATCATGCAAAGCTTGTTTAGATATTAACTGCTCTGTCAGTTGCGTTGGGCATTTTGAATACGTCTTTAAAGACCTGGAGAGATCAGAGGGAGACAATGTAAACTGGGTTTTTTTAAATAGCAATTACGACATTCGGGTATATAGAAATACAAGAATTATTTATGGATACATTTGAAAAGAGTTCTTTGTCTTCTGTTTACCACTAGAGAGCACCTAGGAAAGGCAAATATATGCCTATTAGTAACAGGAGTAGAGGTTAAATTCTCATTATCCGATTTATGGTCAAAATGAAGATGAACACACCCTTGAGTGAGAAGAATCTGAAGAACACAGTTTAAAAAAATCTGACATAAAAGTAGTTAAATTGTAAGAGTTTATAAATATAATAGGTATATAGGATAAGAGATTAGGTGATACGAATTATAAAATAAATGTAACTTGCATCAGTTGCTATACTACTATATCTGAATATAAAATTGCTAAAGAGCCAGCGCAGAAAACCAAGCCATATTCACTAAATTCCTTAATGCATATAAACAAAATAAAACACTAGAAACTTCAATCGAACAACAATAAATATCTCGGAAGTAGCTTATGCTGCAAAGAGTTATTTGAAAAAAGAAGATCTCCACTTTTCTTCAGAAATTTTTGTCAACTCGTATATTACTATATTTTTCCAGTTATGCAAACTTAAAAAAGAATGGGAAATATTTACTGGATGTTTATAGAAACTTTTAGATACATATTCTATTATCATGAAGATATCTCGGAATGTGCTTATTTTGTTGAAAATAAAGAAGCTTTTCCATGTAGAACTTTGTTTGGGTGGAGGGAATTTCGTGGATATCTTTGCTTTCTGCTTCGATAAATGCTGAGCTTAATTAGGAAGTTAGGAGTCTATTCCCGTTTATTTATTAGTTTTTAGAAATTTTGGCATCTCTCTCTCTCTTTTACTCTTTCATTTCCTCTCTGTTTCATTCGTTTCTAAAAATTACTTAGGTTCAGAGGAATTCGAAACGTGTATCGTGGTGAAATTTCGATATCTAATATTTTGATGTACCAACATTCTCTGGGAAAAAGCTCGAGATCTCTTGAAAGCGAGGTAGACACGCCATCTCCACACCACGAGGTGGGCAGTGTCTCGTAGGGGTTCTTTTAAAATCCACGGACACGGAGCTGTCACTTTTAAGCAATAAAAATTATGGGCCGGGTTTGAATCCGCGACCATGGGATAAATGGGTTAGCACCAATTCACATGACTTTCTCTACTCATGTCGGTCTGTCACACTGGTCCTGTTGCTATGACAGCGTCATTAACAAACGTAATCTTTTCCCCCGTTACTTTACGTATCAGCTTTAAGTGAAGACCATTCGTGAATCGTTCATAACATTTTCTCAGGGATTTTGTCCCTCTTTCGGATTACAAATCCTTACAAGGGCAAGTCGGATCTTACCTGTTTTTAAAATTGTCTCTGATACTGCGAAAAGAAACGCTCGCTGACAGCCAGGGTTGAGAGTGCATGCATGGTGGAACAATGACAGTTATAACTCTATTTTGAGCTTGGCCGTCACGAACAGGAGTTAACGCATGCACAGTGTCATCAGATAAGGTAGAACGCTAATGTAGGTATTTTTTGTGCTGGCCCCGTCTGCTACCACACAAACTGCCTCACTGCGTGGCCTAAGCTTCAACTCTATGCACTTCAAGATCGTGACCTACAGGTCGGAATTTCATGTCCTCGATAACCCATATGTTCCACAGAAAGTGGAGTAACTTAATAAACGTTTATCGAATGGTAAACTTACAACACTGATGCATTCCCTCATTTTTAAGGACATTTTCACTGGAGATGTGTGGCGACTAATTCATAAATTCCATAAATTTGAGCCATTTTGTACAATTTGGATATGACATTCACCTGGGTGCTCTACAGGCTATTCTTACGAAAGCGTATTACTCTATCTACTTAATTCAGATAAACTTTAAATTCCCATTTACCTACATATTTTATTGTTAGATCCGGAGAACACATTTTTACTAAGAGTTCATTCTGCAGAGAAAACAACATGAATTCATCATGTGTCGCATGTCGATGCAAATTCATATTTTAAAGCAGAATCCGCTGTATTGCACTCTTTACCGGGAACTTGTCCAGGGAATGTTCTTGAATCGAGTCTGTTTTCACATACGCTTCCACAATTTGAATTCTGAAATGCTAACAGAAGAATGCCAAATATCGATAGCTGCTGTTAACTTTTCAAGATTTGAATACTTCGATAAAAATGTAGCATCGAAAATTTGTGACGTGGGAGTGTAATTTTTGTCTTCTCGCACGTAGTATAGAATATTCTGGGTGGGAATTCGTCACGACTGTCGTTTGTTTTGGTTAATGGCGCTGCCTTTAAGTGCTGAGTTTAGCTGGTTCACTCAGTAGACTGTTGAGACTTGCTTCCAGCTCAAAAACTGTGTATATCGTCATGCATTAGCCAATGAGGGTGCTCATTATTTAACCGTTTCTCTTAGGAATTATTCATGTTGCACAAATCGTTCATTGTTGTGCTGTAAGGCAATTCAATTTTCACAGAAATTGATGTTAATATACAACGGAATTCTCGCGTTTGCATTCAAACCTTTATCTTCTCCAATCTGTACCTACAAGGAAAGATGCAATAAAATCATCTCTAAAAGTGATAATCTCGATTAACATGAAGTATAATCAATGTAGTCTTAGAACCGGACTTGATGTAAACAAAACGTTTTGAATCCTTCCGTAGCTGTTCTTTCCCTTACCGTTACCCATCATTTTTGCAGAAGAGAGCGAAGCGACGACCTTCTTTAGTTCATATTTACTATTCTAAATTATTCAAAAGTTTCCAACTACGGTTTTACAAAGCACGGTTTCGAATGACTGAGAAACCACAGATAACCGCCAATATATACATTACTATACCTACATATGTTGTGGGTGGTTGATGTAAATGCGTCAGGTGTTTACGTCAAGTTGAGTTCTAAGAATGGAATGATTATGGAATGGAGTGAGTGAGTGAGCGAGTGAGTGATTGAGTGAGTGGGGTTTAAGGGTCCGGCGACAGCTAGGTCATTTCGGCCCGAAGTCAAAAGATAAAAAACAGGAAATCTCACAAACTACTAAGCCTCACAGTTAAAAATTCAAAAGAAAAAGAAAGATAAAACACATAAAAATTAAAACAGTTAAAATCTAAAAACTGAGTGCTAAAAATAGTTGAGTTAAAACGCTTGGTGATCAGTAGAATTTTAAAAAGGGGACACAATTATACCGTAAAAGTTTAAGAAACTCCTAAGACAAATTAAACTTTCGGAGCAAACCCAATATTGGCGACGACTTACCGCAACTGGGTCATCGCCCAGAATTGAACGCAGAGTAAAACCCAGAACAAAGGACTGGCGCCTTTGACCGTATCGCGGACAATAAAGGAAAGAAAAGAGTATATACTAGAATGAAGAATAACCTTTCGTAATAATAGTTCGTTGAAGAATGGATAGAGGAAGTAATGTGAATGTAGCACAAAATATTTTAAAATGTAAAACAGTGTTCTGTGTAGACGAATAAGAACAGGAAGAAAGCATTTATTGTAAGATAATACCATAAACATTTAATGACACAAGAAGAGACAATTTTGATTCTTGGTTAAAGTTGGGTGGGTTTGGTTGGTGTGGGCTGACCGATCTTATTGCGTTACACGATTAATTATGAAATATTAATGTGCCAATCCTTAATCATAAAATCAGAGACGTGAGACAACGTGCCGAAAATATTGATCTAAGTCGTCGATGTGTTAATGGGGAGAAGTGTGAAGCAATTCATAGCAAGAGCATTTCATAACTTCCTGTTCGTTATAATACAAAACAAGGTAGTGTTGACGCCTATGAATTAACAATGACGCGGACAATGGAAGAAACAAACAGAGCGTCACACGGATAGTTACGGAGCCTAATTTGTGTTGGTGTGTGGGCCCCAACATAGGGCGTCTCCTCGATATGTTGTTTGGGCGGCCATTATGCACCAACCTTTTAATTAGTCGCTTGCATAATTGTGATCAAAGTGTTTATATAATGCTCTGTTTACCTGCAATCTGAATAGTAACAATCACCTTCGTAAATACTACCAATTGTCTTTCTTACAATGATCTCTGAATAAGCGCCTTTCGCATTTACTTGCTACCAAATATTACGAGCATGCTAATTTGAAAATGTTGCGGTTGTAATTGTTTGCGTTCAGATTTTAATAATAGCACATTTTAAATTAATGTTTTATACATTTGTATACATAATAACAACAGGACGTCGCCCTTGAAGCATTTCAGAGCATCTCCTTAAAGGTTTGTAGAGAGGCAATAAAAAGAATTGCAGGGAACATTACTTCAACAGGAAATTACTTAATACTCTAATGGGCAGTGTTGCCATAGGACAACAAAGATATTTAGTCAAGTTATAGAATATTGCAGCAATGATTTTTTTTAATGCCCATGTTTTATTGGCATTTAAACATAAAATAAAGGTATTGGTAGCTATTGATATCATAAAGTATCTGTTTATTTTAGTATTATTATAGTCTCATATGTTCTTTTGCCTTTAAAAAATAAAAATCCATGCAAATATAGCGTACCATAACTCTGTGATCATCCACGCGAATCATCTCACTAGTTATTTTACATGGGTCCTCCCCATCCTTTACTACAGCCGCGTTTGATTGCAGTCACTGGGATTAAACTCACGGCGTTCGGCTTTGAGTGGGTGGTCAATCCTTTTCATCTGGCCTTTAACAAGTTATGTCTATTCGAAATACTTCCTTCAAGGTACTTGTGGCAGGAATGCCTAAATCTGTTTAGGAACTAGAAGAAGAGTGGCCTATGTAGCGAAATAGTTCATGTAAAGACTTCAAATATAAAACAAAATATTTGAATGCCTATATTTTTCCTATTTAAACAGATGCAGTAAAAGTCTTTGAGTAAAAGATTTGTTTTGTTTATGTCTTTTTCTACTCTTAGATGACATTGGATACCAGTTATATTAATCATATAAAATTAAAAAATCTGATGTGTTGCACTCACATGACTTTCTCTACTCTTGTACTAACCATTCTTACAAACTCTTATTCCTCTATCTTCTTCGTGTTAGTTGAGATAAACATTTGCAGTAATTATTTTATTGTTTATTTCCTTGTAGGTGCAAGGGGAATATGGGAATAGAGTAGGCTTTGAGTGAGCGATAGCCAGATATTTTAAATCTTTGAGATTCAATTTTCTTTGCATGGCTGAAAATGAGTAAAGATGTTCCATTCAAAGAAAGCTTGTCTTTCTAAGGTCACGCAAATAAGGAATATCTCCGAAATGAATCACCCTAAAAGATGGACATAGATTTTGTTTTAGCAAAATCTAAATTTTGATGTGGTAAGATTTGGTCTATACCTTAGGAGTTAGTCATCCAGAGTAAACAGGACCACATAGACTATGGCCAGAAAATTCAAAATATACATTTCATTTGTAATAAAAATCTCTTAAGCATATGGCATTTTAATCAAAATCGTTAGAGTCATTTCCGGTTAAAGCTCCGCATCGTATTCTTGCGGAAATGCTATATCTACTTCCTCTACTCGTTATAGGTAGATGGGTAAGTAATAGAGAAAGTAAAAGAGAAAAATCTGAAGCTTTTATGGAAGCATCATTTGGTAAACTATTATTTACGTTAACGTGCTAAAATCATTATTTCAGGTGTGAAACGAGCACACTATTTAATTTGGTGTACTTTCTACGTTATTAAGTAGGTATAAATTGCCAAAAATGTTTTATATATTAATGAGTTAGTAGGCATAAAAATTAATTTGTGGTATTCTAAGTTGAACGGCGTTCGAATTCTGAAGTGATATCAGGAGAAATGGTGCAAGAGAAATGCTTGTTTCATTTGTTAGGCCTAACTGAAGCATCTAATGCCTATTATGAAAGCCCAGACTCTGATGACCTAAAATATTTTTAAAGTGGTCTACAACATTAGTCTAAAATTAGAGCAATGACAATAATTATAATTATCAAAACCCGATATTTATTTACTTTAATAAATTAGTGTACAGATAGTTAAATATACCTTATTTATCAATTGTATAGGGAATTTCTTGTTTGAAATGTTGTCCTTGTATATACAATATCAATAATGTAAACGGACTAAATTAAACAAAATGAATAAAGACATAAAAGGCATGAAACATTAAAAAGATAATGACCTAAAATCAAAACAAAATAGCCGAAAGGACAAAATATTACGTAGTAAATATGCATTTTTATAACTGGGATCCATGATAAGGAACGTAAGCTATTGGTGTTTACCAGTGTGCCCACCGTCACACAATTCCCCCACTAAAGGGCTCTATAGTTACTTTTGGTGATATTCTGTTTCACAGTACACTAACTGTTGATTTTAAAACAAAAGATTCTTGATTGGTGGACATGTTGCATGACTGTGTTTATTTGGAATAGTTTTGGTGCTTACACAGTGTTCTACACCTTTAAGATGTGTTTACAACACAATTTTTCATTAAATACAATAAGATGATATTTAACACTGGAAAGTGATTTAGTCAGTTTGTGTTGTTTCTAAACGAGATTTGATTTTTAATATTTTAGGAATACAACTTAATTCTATTAGTGGTAGTGCGTGAAGACCTTAGTAAAAGTAATAAAATTGAAACAATGTTGTTATTGATGTTAAATTTAGTATAGTTTTATTAATTAATAACCGATTGACAGACTAACTTGAAACCAGGGTTTAAGCTAGAAAATAAATCGATGTTGCAAAAATGCACAAATCAAAATTTACGATTGCACAAAGTATAAGTTTGTGCAGAATTCTGCTAGTACAAAATTTTATAAATTATGCTACTAATGAGGGGTTTAAAAATGAAGTATGTCTACATTGAAACCAAGTCACCTATAAAATGAAGTTTTATTATTATATTTTAAATTAACCTTTACGCACATAAATTCACACATTTGATATCTACTGTCAGTTTTGATTTGCATACATGATACAGAGTTTCTTTATAGAAGATACAACAGAAACAAAATCTGATCTAAAGTAAGCATAGGTACCAAATAAACAAGTAATAATCATCATCGTCATCGACAAGGATTTAGCCTATTGACCTGTTCCGTCTTCAAAGACTATGTTGTCCAACTATCTCCTTGGTCTGCCGACATTTCTATGTCCTCTTGGTTTGTAATTTAAAATTATTTTAGGTAGTCGGTCGTCATTTATTCTTATTATGTATTAGTACCAGTTATTCTTTCTTTGCTCTATTAATTCAGTCAAATTAAAAATGTCCAGTTGTTTTCGTATATTTTCACTTCTGTTGTGGTCTAAGAGAGTGACACTAGCCACACTTCTTAGAAATTTCATTTCATTGCTTTCTATTTTCTTTTTGCTCGATATATGGACCAGTTTTCTGCACCATAAGTTAATAGTGGTTCGGCTAATGTTTTATAAAATTTTAGTTGTGTTGAACGGTGTGTTTTATTCCTTAAAGTTCTTCTTATTGTTCTGAAATTTACTCATTTTATTTGTAGCATCTTATTCTTTTAAATAGGATATATTGCAGCCTAAATAGTACATCTTCTATGTTCAATTCTTTTAAAGGTCATTGTTTTACTTTTATTCTTTGAAATTGTGAGATTATATGTCCCCATGACCATTTGTAATTGGTGAGCTGCTCTCTGTAAGTTATCTTAGATAAACAAGTAGTGGAAAGCTTTATTTAAGTGGTGCAAAGTACAGCATTCCAGAGAAATTCCATTATTTATGGATAAAGCAGAACTGTTTGGTATCATCAAGGTAAGCTGTATTAGTAACATTCACAACAAATACAGAAACTTAACGGTTTAAAACACTGCTTTAAATAGACAGCAACACAAATGATAACTAAAAAACCATTCTTTATAACTAACTCTGATGGGGTTCTTCTGATAAAAAAAATAAGAAGAGAATACTCCCTGTACAAACTATAAGTAAATGTCGATCCTTTAAACTTCTAATGCAGTTCTAAATAATAATGGCTGACAAGAATGAACGAACCACGCAGACTAAATCAGAAATTAACTTCACTAGCTGGGAGGGAAAGCGATATTTATTTGTTTCTGTGCATTTTTGCGAATGCTGCTTTGAAGTTCGTCTTTGCTTGAGTTGCAAAATGACACAAAAATGACTGTAACTTAAACCTGCTTGAAACTAGTAATTCCCATTGTAAGCTTTTAGTGGAAAGTCAACCATTTTGAATTTTTGAGAACTGCTATTAAATAGTTTTGTCTATAGCAAAGCCTATTATGGAACTATTAAAATGAGATATCATTAGAATCGGGGACCATGTCTCCTCTGAGCCCAAAGAGTGACTACTTTGTCTTTATTTGATCTCCTTGTTGAGCGTGTATTGTTCATACTCATGACGTCACCTGCAGCTGTGTATGTCCCTGGATGTAAAGATGGAATTTTGTGACAACGTAACAAAAACTAAGCTAAGATTCTATACATACGATGATGGCCATTTAAAGCAACGTAGCAGTGAAAACGAGCAAGAGATGATATCGCAATTACTTTACCATAGCGGTATTGATTCCATAATGCTGTGAAACATGTGAAATCTGATAGTGCGTTCGGTGTCTGATTTACATCGCTAAGTGCCACAATGAAACATGGCGGTCATATAACAAGCACTCGTCTGGAAACAGATCAACACATGCGATTTTTTAGTCACGAAGTTTGCTTTGGATGCCGGTTTAGTGCATATCAACTGAACCATCTTCGTTTTCAAGCTTTCGTCAGTGCTTATCGGTGAAAAAGTGAGGCATCGTCTCTTGAAATTGAATAGTGTTAGCGGCGATAGCATATTTGGATTTTCTGTTGAAAGAGAAAAGTTCGACACATTTAGGATGGATAAAAGTTGCATCTCCACTCTGTTGTGACAAAATGACAATTCGACGAATCCCATTTCTGACACCAGTGTAACAAAAACTACAAAAACCCAGTCTAATTACCTTTTACTTTCTCTACTAAATATAGTAGGTAAGTAGAGGAAATATTGAGTTCCACCAAAAAATTCGATGTCGAGATTTCACCGGAAATATATGTTTTGAGGCCACCTGAATAATAAAAAAAAAAATTTTAGAAAAAGGTGTGTGTGTGTGTGTGTGTGTGTGTGTGTGTGTGTGTGTGTGTGTGTGTGTGTGTGTGTGTGTGTGTCAGTCTGTGGACAGCATAACCCAAAAACGAAAAGTCGTTTAAAAACCATATATATATATATATATATATATATATATATATATATATATATATATATATATAGTATTTAAGTTTAACATGTTTTAAGTATACGACACGAAAATTTTGAATATAATTTCTCCACCGTAAACGACCCTTTACGTTGAAAATTTTGATTTTCTCCAAATTGGCCCTAATGATTTTGATTAAAATGCCATATATTTAAGATATTTTATAGCAAATTAAATGTATATTTAGAATTTTCTGGTTATAGCCTGTGTAGTCCTGTTTACTCTGGATGACTTTTGCATAACAGGCAAACCGTAAGAGATAACCACACCTTACTACACAAAAAATGTAGATGTTGCTAAAACACAAATACATTTTTTGCAGAGTGAACTATTTCGGATATATTCTTTGTATTTGCGTGAGTTTTGGAAAACTTAAACTTTCGTCAAATGGAACATCGTTATTCATTTTTATAGGTTAGCTGCGCAAAGAGAATGGAATTTGAAAGCTTTAAAAGATTTGACTATCCCTCAAAGCCTACTGTATTCCCATATTTCCTTTACACCTACAAGGAAATGAGCAATAAAATAATTTCTCCAAATGTTTATCTCGACTAACACGAGGAAGATATAGTAATAAGAGTTTGTAAGAATTATTAGCACAAGAGTAAAGAAAGTCACGTGAGTGCAACACATCAGATTTTCTCTTTATTTTCTTCTAAAGTTTTTTACAACACAGTTTTCTTTTACTGGCGTTAATACAGTCTACAGTCTTTCGTGAAATTACGACTTACAACTTTTTTCTCCTCGGAACCTTGACTCAGTCCTTTCACTGTCTTTCTTCACTTTCTCTTCTCTCTTACGATACAATCACTCAACGCTCATAACTGCTTCGCTGTCTTTCTTCTCGACGCGACGCTAAATTTAAGAACGGACGGATTTTCCGAGAGTCATGTCCGTAATTCATTTCTTTGCTCTTTGCTTCTCCTCGTTGTATAGCGCAACAGTATCCTTTCTCGAACTTCTGCAAACACGCCGGCTGCCGGACACTGTGTTGCGGCTCGATTTTTGTTAATCACGTGTTTTCTCGCGTGAGTGTTGAGCACCCTTGTTACACGCCGCGCCAGTGGGGTGGGACAGCCCGGCCCGACCATCCTTTGTTGTGTTGCCGCTGCTGTGGACCGGCATCACCATATTAATACTATCACCATATCTTATCTTGAAATTGTTAAACTCAATCTTAAATTTTTATCTAATGGCGGAGAACATAGTTATTAATGTTATCTTTTTACTTTTGTCGAATTTGGCAAGCCACAAATGTTTGAAGTTGTTAATTTGTTCCGGTGAATATAAAGTATCGTATTCAACTTCAAGCTCGGTTATCTCAGTTGCTGTTTTAGTGTTTAAGATACTCCTAGGGCCACCTAAATAACTTACCGGTTTGGAATTTTCAGGAGGGTTCAGGAATTATTGATTTAAGAATTACTGTGTGCTAATTAAAAATATTAAATGGTGCAGCTGAAACTAATGTTTTCCGTAACTCACTGAAAAATCTGGAAAATTCAATAACACATGTACAAAAACATTAGGCAATTAAATTGATGAAATGCATGTACACTTTCTTTATGTCTGTATACTAAGCTCAAATTAAAATTTTGGGAGAGATCCAGCAATGTTGTAGAGTGTATTGGTGGAAATGATAAAGATTTTCAGACCCCTGTTTAGGTATATGAACCTTTTTATTGTTTTGACGTTGGGAGGAAGTCTAAAATATTTGATAGCAGCAAATATGCATCTTGTATTAACATAATTTCTTATGTAAACAGTAGTAAATGTTTTCTCGTGAATCGCGCCTTTTAATTATATTTCTTCCGGTGCGACTGGGTTATTCTGAACTGTGTTAGTACTTGACACACAGCATCTCCTGGAGGATATAAGATGCGTCTTCCCTAGGCAGCCGTTACCTTGACGACGCAATAAAAGTGTCCTTTGGCGTTTAAATCTTTTAACCAAGTTCGTGCTACAATAGAATGCCATCACGAATGGTTCGTGAAGAATCTGGGCTCCTATAAAACGCAATTTCCGTCCAACTTTTCCTTTCTTCGACTCCATTTCACGCGCTATAAAAACTTACCGAGCATAGCCTGATCTGCGCGACCATATATTATAAGTACGGAGAAGAGTTTTACAACCGCAGGGGATTAGTTGATATGGAAATACAATGTCGGCACATATGGTTGTGGCAATAGGATTATTAATAATGATAATAAGTGACGTAGTAACAACATTGAGCAAGAGGCATAACGTAGCATTATCTTCCTAAGAGTGAAACGGACATACATTTGTAGAACCTAAAAATAACTATGCCATAAATAGTAAATGGAAGGAAAGCCCAAATTAAATGGAAATACTTCACATAAATACCATAAACGCTATTACCTCAAGGTTACCCGCTGTCAACCACTCTTTTCAATATATATTTTGACAGGATAGAAGCAAATAACAGTGGGAGAAAAACATAAAAACATTAGCCTTCCCAGATGACCGGGTAGTAGCAAAAACATGAGACAAATTGCAAATAATGCTATATAAATTAAACGAAATAGCAATACAACATTGACCCAGTTCGGTCAAAGATAATATTAAGAAACAAACCAATACAACTATTCACCACGAGGAAGAAGAAATTTGAGAAGACCTAGGAAAAGGTGGAGGCAGCAGCAATTTGGAGCCGGAACACACCAATAAAAGGTCTAAACCATGAAGAAGAAGAAGAAGAAGAAGAAGAAGAAGAAGAAGAAGAAGCTATTACCTCAAAGATGAAGTTTTAAGATGAACCACATAGATAAAGGTTATGCAGTGGAGGTGGACACCTCGCAAACTTAGATCTGCATAGATACATGTAGGGGATTGCCACCCGCAGGAACAAGGGATGAAGTGAAGAAACTACAAGGGGTTACAGGTTACGCGCTAATAGTTTCAGGTTCGAAGACCCGTATCATCATCGCTGGTGACAGAGCAGTTCCTAGTGTCAACTTCCTCTTTCCTTTGATAAGTATCCCGACATGTGTACACCACCAACAAAACACACCTTAAAGGCGAGAAGTAAACAGAATGTAAGGGTAATGATGGAAACGAAGACATGGTAGATGACAAACCACCAGCTTTGGTCTACCAAACAGTAAACAGCTCGAACAACCTAAAGTCTTCACTCGACGATCTGGTTCAGTTAGCACATACGAATTATAAATAAATACATAATAGAAAACACACTCACCCGCAATATACTTTGTGATTAAATGTAGTACAATATAATAAATAATTCGTAATAACTAAATTACACCATACTACTTTCAACCGGATACTGCAGAGCCTACCAGAGCGAAGCCGCGTCAGTAGCGTAACCCTGATCGCCAGTGAAAAACCACCGCGCAGCTGGTTCTTAGTTCATTGGCTCACTTTGAACAATACACAGTGTTGTGAGATAAATACGTAATAATATTAAATGTGGCAGCATGGGTGAGTAATGCACCCATATACACACATTTTAGTAAAAAAATCGACTATGTGAGCAGAATAACAGTTCAAGTCCCCTCTCATATCCCATACTCCTCTCACCTTCTTCTGGTGGTCAGGCAGTACTGTGTCTGTCAGAGATGGTGCAGCCCCCGTTGCATGCGTCTCAGCTTTTCACGTGAACACTGAGCTTTGCATCACTTCAGTTTGATTGCACCTGTTATTGACACTTCGCTTTGAACACATGGGAGCGGTAGGGGATTTCAATGAAACGCCCATCTTAGTCGTGGAAAGTGCGAAAAATGCTCAAGAAATGTGGAGCTGCTGGGTTCGAACTGGTAGAAAGCTACAGATATACCTAAATGCGTGTGAGGAGTACATCCGTGACCTATCACATCGAGCCCTTGTATCCCATATTGCGATCTGGAATGCCTGTCCCCTTGAAGGCCATTTTCGGGTCCTCATAATCTCAGTCTTAATGTACGCCTGCGAGATCTGGGGCATGACCGCAGATTCCCATCTCCTGCGTCTGCAGCGTGTACAGAATAGAGGACTTCGAGACTACGAAGTCCTCTATTCCGTATGTAGAGGATGAAATTAGGCGCCGGGCTGCCAAATGTTACGACCTATTACCACAACTTCGGAGCGCCCTGGTTAGGTCTCTTGGGGACTATAATCCCAGAGAACGCACACTTGTGCGTCACCGGGTTCCCCGCAGCGGAGCTAACCCCACCAGCAGCGAAAGCTGAGCTCCCGTACAATCCTTCCAAGAGATGCTTGGATTCAAAATTCAAAACTTTAAACATCCATATTTGGTACACATACACCAGTACCGCCCAACGAAAGTTGCACCCTGACTAGCAGTCGTTGAGGAGCATAAATTTGCTACCTCCCTTCTACTCTCAAACCTATTCTCGCCCATTACCCAACTGATTCTTTTGCACTGTGGTGAACGGTGTGATAGTTTTCCTTATCACGTCAGATTTATGACAAAATACAGAATTTGTGTTCCATAAAATAAGACGTATCATGAGTCAGTTTGTATGTAGACAAGGACAATGGGTGTTTTAAATATATGTTTGGTGTTTGTCACAGAATGACCCTGAATGAGCTGAAAGCAGGTGGTTTTACTGGACTTCAGATGAGCAAATCAATGTCTGACACCAATTCTGAGATAATAATAAGCCAAGTAGAAAAACAAGCATGAGATAGCTACAAAGATTTAAAAAGTTTTCTAGGTAACAGAAGGATTAAAAAATAAATGCCAGCACCATGTTGGAAAATTTGACAAAACTAGATTATAACATGACCTTGAAATTACAGTTCCTACATGCTCACATCCACTATTTTCCAGATTGTTGTTTTGGATTTTACAGCGAGGGACAGGTGAAGCTTTTAGTGGTTGGATGGTTGGATGGTTGGATGGTTTATACGAATGCAGACTATGTTGGCACCTGAAAAGGGAAAGTACTTTTCATGCTTACGGTAGAAGTGCGAAAGAAAAAAGAATTCTTCCTGTAAAATATCAAGTATACCTATCAATTATTGGTAGTTATTGTTCAATTTACGTAAATTATACTTAAAATTACATAATTCTAATATACATCAGGTTCTTAAGTATGGTAATTTATCTTGTAGAAGGGTTATTTGTTAATATGAAACTTTTGTTAGTCTTCATTTTTAAAAACTCTGGACGTGATAGAAGGAAAAAAACCGATATATTGGGAATTTTCCTCCTCCTCCTCCTCCTCCTCTTCTTCTTCTTCTTCTTCTTCTTCTTCTTCTTCTTCTTCTTCTTCTCCTTCTTGTTCTTGTTCTTCTTCTTCTTCTCCTTCTCCTTCTTCTTCTTCTTCTTCTTCTTATATTATTATTATTATTATTATTCTTATTATTATTATTATTATTATTATTATTATTATTATTATTATTATTATTATTATTATTATTATTATTATTATTATTATTATTATTATTATTTATTATTTATTATTATTACCCTCCCCTTATGTAGGACTTACACCCCTAGGACTTACAAGCAGGTGCCTAAGGATATTGGGAATCACTACCCTAAAATTAGAGAGAATCGGCATTCACACATAGATTTGTTTTTTCAAAATACAGGACAGTATTATGGATAGGAATTTACTTTACCTCCTATTCACTGCGCTATGAAACCATTTGAACTTTACATAAAGCCATACACGTCTATGGACTGGAACAATGTGGTATTCACAGTGAAGCCGCGGAAGATTTAGAAGAGAATTCAATGAGACAAGGGTTGGATGTTGAGCGGAACATTACTCAAACTGGTGGCCATTATATAGCTGGGCTCCGCTAAGAAATTACCTGTTAAAAATAAGCTACCGATATTTTACTCTTATTGTTCTTCCTTCCGTCCTTTTTATTAGAGGAGCTCTAAACGTTGTAGCAGTGGCGGCACATTCAGTCAGGCTTAGAACACAGGTAGTCTCCACTCTATTCTACACATTTCATCTACATATATTCTCAGCATCCTGAAGGATATCATGTACACATGTAATTTAACAATTTCAATAGCCATGATAAAATAAATGGAATTAGCATAAGAAATAACATCCACTACACTATTAAATATCGAAATTCTCATAATACATTTAAAGATGGAGGAACAAAAACCTTAAGTTTAATTTGTTCCCTTTCCAGATACACTTTATTTTAGTGAAAACTCATTCAAGTAACAGTTACAAATGAAGAATTAATAGAACAAGTCTCTAGCTTCAGTTGCCTAAGTTTTAACCTATTGTGACAAAATAACAAATCCAGTCCAGTTACTTTTCCATCACTTTATTTTTCTTTTAATCTTTTCCACAAAAATACAGTTCTCTTCTACTGACGTTAACACAGTCTATAGTCTTCCCTGATATTACAATTCATAACTGTTTTCTTCTTGTAGGCTTGCCTCACTCCTTTCACTGTCTCTCTTTATTTCCCCTGTAACACTAACTCTGACGATACAATCACTCGACGTTCTATAAAACTTAATTTCGACGCGACGTACGACAGTACTCCCTCCCCCACACAAACATACACACAGCTTTATCGCACTCACTGACACACTGAGCGACTCATGTCTGTAATTCTCATCTCTGCTGTTTCCTCGCCTCCTTATATAGCGGGGATGACGTCACAGCTCCTTTCTGGAACTTCTAAAAACGCGCCGGTCGCCGGATGCTTCTCGAAGGTCCCAGTAATCCTTTTAAGCGCCACGCTCATTGTTGTTAGTCACGTACACACAGTTGCGAGAGGCAGCCTGACCTTGAGCACCTTTGTTTACTCATCGGGCTGATATGTGGCGTGAAATAACAGCCTGAACCGTCCTTTGTTGTGCACCACGCCCTACGTCACACTATCATACATTATAAATGAATATGTGAATATAAACCTATACAAAATATCTGTACTTACACCTGGTCTCCTGGTCCCCCAGGGAATATAGTGTGACAAATGACAAGTCCAGTTACGTTAGCTGTAATTTTATTTCCCTTAAAATTTAATCACAAAAACACAGTCCTCTTTGTCGTTAAGGCAATCTATAATTCGTCATGGCATAACTCACAGCTGTTCTGTTCTCTCGTAATCTTGATACGTATGTACTTCACTGTCTTTCAGTTCTGCTCTGACTCACAAACTGCTTTATGTTAATTCAAACTAAAATAAAAACTGCTTCACACAATAAACAACTTCAACGCGACGATTAAAAGTCTACAACTGTCTCTGATACTCAAACTCTCTCAACACTGGCGGCACACAAACACACATACACACACACACGCGCACACACACACACACACACACACACACACACACACTTTGAAACTGTTGGTAATAACTGCTAATAGGTGTCTCCTTCAACACTTAACGACTTGCTTATGTCAGAGCTCACTTGCTTTTATGTATATGCCAGACGAATTCTCCGGAAAATACACCCCTTCTCGAAACTTCTTATAAAGAGCCCGACGCGTGAGCAGGTTCAAGAATTGTCTGGAATAATGTTGTTCTGCCGCACCATTGTTATCGATCACGTATCCACAAGGAGTGGTGTGAGATAGCTTGACCTTAAGCGTCCTTTTGACGACAGCTATTGGCTAGCGTCACAATATTCCAGTTTCTTCTTTCTTTACCTTATTACTCTCCCCTTATGTAGGACTTTACAAGCCGGTGCCTAGAGTCAGATGCCTGTCGGGAAGCACAGGAACCTATGGACCGGACAGAGTGAAAAACTGGAAGCGGGTATTGTTCAGCCCAGCACCAAGCATGATAGTGAGGAAGAGGATTATATGAAATGCAGGCGAAATCGATGATTGGAAACGTGATGATGAATTAATTGGTGAAATGAGTGGCGGGGAAAACCGGAGAACCCGGAAAAAGCCCGCCCTGACGCCACTTCGACCACCACAAGCACTACATGTGGCTCCCTGGGATCGAATCCGGGCCTCCTAGGTGATAGGCGAACCTCTAACCGCTCGGCCATGGCGCCACTCCAATATTTTAGTTAGTTGTTAAAAATCTTACTTCTGATGACTGAGTTTACGGGTTTCTCCCCTATTCAATGTGCATTTCCACACACCATGTATTATTATTGGTACAGTTCTCGTTTTGTAAAATTTCATTTGAGTTTCGAATCTTGCTTTTTTCGTAATTATTTTATTGTGCTGCAAATATTTACAAGTCAATTACTTTCATATAACTATGCAGGACATATCTCAGCCAGATAATTAAGACTATAAAAGTGATCTAATAACAAAATAACCCTAGCGCAACAGCCCTTCGCGGGCCAAGGCTTACCGCCCGGTCACTGCATTCCCACCTCTGCTCAATACAGGCACCATGAATGGTATGCAGAAGCGGAGGGTGGAACGTGGTCATCGTCCCGATCCCTCCTGGCGGATATGCGACCTTCGCGACCTGGGTTCGCTACTTCTTTATCACGTAGCTCCACAATTGGACCGTCAGGGACCTAACGAGGCTGAGTGCACCCTGTGCCAGACCTCCCAAGGGAGAAAAATCCCCACGCTGGTACCAGGGATCGAACCCGGGTACTCCGTGCCAAGGCAGCCGAAGTGATATGACAAAATACTAGAACGATAGGGATATTTCCTTTTTGTCTTGTTAGATATTGTCGAAATAAAAATATAAATCATAGTTATGCACAAGAAAATACATCGCAGATAGTTAATCCTGTCAAGGAGTCCGGCCAGGAAGTCCAAATAACACAGGTGTTAAATATAGCATTGTCAAGTGAAATTAATTTGCCCTCACATTTCAATTCCTCATTCAAGGAGCTATGGTTCTATATGACAAAATATTACGACAGACTGCTCAATGCACGTCTGTAATATTTACGTATGAAACAGTTTAGTCTTATCCGTCTTGGAACAGGGCAGGTGGGGTATTAGATAATCTTTTCTTAAGCTTTAAAACAGTCACTAACCTATGTGGTTCCATCTGCTGATGACCTTCATACATGATAATATTATCTTTCAACGTGCATTATAATGTGTGTACATACTTCATTGGGTCGCCTTCTATTCTGAAGTAATAATTGCAGTATGTGTAACAAATCTAGTAAAAACAGTTAATGAAGCAAATGTTTTATACAGAATACTTCACAAAAGTCTTCACTAGATTAAACGGCTAGTAACGAGAGCCTTGGCCGTAACTGTGAGATAGGTGTCATGATAAACACCACTGTGATTTCCACCCAACTTGTGGTATACTTTTGCTCAGCGTAGGTGTATCCTTGTGACTGTTACTGATTTAATTCCTTAAGTTTTCTCGTATTATGTAGTCCCGCGGGTGCGTCTTGAGAGTTAAGGAGCCTATATTACGATAGCTGGTTAATGTTCTTGTTAGATGTTAATTGGAAGTCAGGGCAGATGTTCGTATATGCCCTTCCGTTACCTGCTTACGATCTATTGTTAGTGATGAACTAACCCCCATAAAAATGGCACACTTTCAGTCTTGATTGATATGGGAAGGATAACACTGCTCTGCATTTTGAAAAAATGCTGACATCAAATGATCCGCATCAGGATGCTGATTACAAATAGGTATGTCATCAATTCTTCTATCACGACTGGATTTAAAAAAAAAAAATGAAAATAAAATCCTTATATTAACTCCTTACCGATGCATATTACAGAAAGAAATTTTCTTCTTTTTCGCACTTTTTCCATAAGCATGAGAAGTTTCCTTTTTCAGGTACCAACAGTAGTCTGGACTCATATTATGTATCCACCCACCATGGTATGCTCTTTCAACGTGCTTCAAATCTTGGAGAAAACATTCACTGTTCCTTGCTGTAAAATCCAAGATAACAATCTGGAAAACAGTCGATGTGAGTATGTAGGAAATGTAACTTCAAACTCATGTTACAACCTAGTTTTCTCAAGTTTTCCAACATGGTGTACAGCCATAAATGTTACACAGAACTAAAATATGCAGAAAAAAAATGAAAATTGAACCCTTATTAATTTTCTTTTTCCAATAAGTAATTAAAATATTTCGCGAAGTTTATCAATAATTAAATTTCATTAAATTGTCCTTCATGAAAGAGTTAATCATAAATATGTTGGACTTAATCAGAGACAAATAAAAGTGCTTATCCAATTAAATGAATAATTTCTAATAAAAACATAGAAGGTAATAAAATTATAGCTAATATAACTTTATACGAAGTTGTTTGTGCCACTTAACGTAAAGCTTCTAAGTTTGTAATATCTAAGTGCACAAACGTGCACATTAAATTTATTAATTTTCTCAATTTTTGGGCTCTTTCACACTATTTCAGAAGTGAGTAAAAACCTCATTGCTATTGTCAATATTTCAGAATTATTATAACAATATCTGATGTGATGCACTCACATGACTTTCTCTACTTTTTACAAGGATTCTTCCCTCTCCCCTTGATATACGTATAAACTAGATTCCACTGTACTCGCTACTGCTGCACGCCACTGTTTTGTTCTCCCATGAGACGCACGCTCACTAAAAGCCATAACATCATTTGGCTGTGCAGAAATACGAGGCATTAACCACTTCACAATAAACCATGTGATGTGTGTGCGTATGGCAAAACGAGCTTTAACGTCCCAGGTAATAGGTTCTAATGGGGTCCGACCTGTCCAAGGGGTGCACCGCAGAGTGGTGCGGTCGACCTGCTGCTGAGGTCATCCGAAGGTCTTCTCTCGCTGTATTTCACCCAGCTCTTATTGAACTTCTTTTCTTTTATCCATTATGGGCCCAATCTCCTGACCTTTGAGGCGTGTGCACTAGCGACTGCCTCGTACGGACAGTACCTACAGCTTACTGCTTGTAAAACTCCAATGTCATGTGCGCACACGGATATTTCATACCGGCATAGAGAAGCAGCTAGGATCAAAGGTGATATGAACAAGCACAAAAAGGAGTCATATTTTTTCACCCAGTAGTTCGGCTTTATTACCTTTTTGATTCATAGTTATTTTTCGTGATGTTTAAACGAATACCTTTCGTAATAGTTACGCTTGTAATAGTAATAAATGCATTGTTAGCATAAATTACTTTATGCTTCATTTATATGCCACCTAACATCTAATCGGAGGCTTTTTCTTTGGAGCAATTGCTCATCGGTAATGATGTTCACTCGTTTACAATTTGCTTAGGTTTTGGTTTGTTAACGTTCCGCTTTTATGGGCATTAAAATCACACACAAACACACACACAAACACACACACACACCCACACACACTATACCCTTTTTTTCTGATGTTAAATATAGACTGTTACTAAACTTACAATTAACAGGTACTTCTAACAACTTTCCCCAATGGACATTGCAATCTAAAAGAGTATTTCTATAGGTTCGAAATCACTGATTATTCATATTGTTCAAGTAACAAAAACAGTCAGCTGATCTTATTTAAGAATGTGAAAAACTAAGTAACATATATTGACCATGCCAATCAATAGTGGCAGAACATTTTGAAACTAAAAAAAAAAAAAAAAAAAAAAAAAAAAAGAAATTAACACCAGACGATCAGATAACATCCTCTGAAGATATCGCAAGAAGCTATAATCTCAGAATATCAACTGAGAAAACTAAGGTCACGCCATTTCAAAGCAAAGAACACCTAAGTGCAAAAATAACTATGAATAATAAATTACTAGAACAAAGTGCAATGTTTCAATACCTTGGTTGTAGTATCTTCTATATGAAATTTGAAGATGCTGATAAAAATTACAGAAATTTAAGAATGTGTGTGGCACAATTAAAAGCTGTCTTAAGAACTAACAGACTAAACTAAATTTTTATAAAGTTATGGCTGTCCTAGCATTGATTTATGGGAGTGAAAGTTGGACGCTCACAAAAGTTCAGTCTCAAAGAGTGATGGTGGCTGAGATGAGATTCCTCAGATCTGTAGCAGGACACACTTTGAGAGATAGAAGGCGGAATAAGGACCTGGAAAGGAACTGAATATTCTGTTTACTATATAAGATTGAAAAATATAGAAGAAGTAGGCATACAGGATGTGGGACGTTCAAGGAAGAGTTGGAAAGACCAAGCTATAGGAAGGTGAAACAAACCAAAATGGTTTGATGGTAGTGGTGGTGGTGGCGGCGGCGGTTGCGGTGGTGGTGAAAAACTAAGTGCTAAAAGACACATCATGCGTAGTGAAGTGACAAAACATAGTGGTAAATGGACAATAGCTAGATGAACTAATGAAAAGATTAAGAGGTGAAATCAGGACTGAAAAATTCAATGCCATAGCCGAGATTTCAACTATGGATCTTTCCCTTATCGAGCGACTGCTTTAACCACTAAGCTACCACTACTCTATAATTTACTAGGCTCAAAGTGGTAAACTGCAGATGTAGAAAATATAAAACATTATTTTTAAGAGGGTAATATACAGCATGTAACATTACGAATTGTAATGGAATATGCTGATGAATAAAGTCTTTGTAAAAAATAAAACAAAGACAACCTGTCATTCATACTTCCAGATTATAAGGATGACAGGAAATAGTTCTGGCTCAAGAAAAACTCCTACCCTCCAGCCAGGTATCGAATCCGGAACTCTGGACTTCCGAGGTAGTATGCTCAACACCAGAACACAGAGGGAGTCAAATTAAGTTGCTTGGTTTTTTACTTTTTCTACCATGTACATAGTAAATATACAAGGCATTGCATTCACCCGAAAATTCGATATCGAGATTTCACTGCGAACATCTTTTGAGCTCCCCTAATCCAAGAAAGCCTTTTTACAAATAGATGGCGCGCGCGTGTTTGTGAATAAAAACAGTTTAGCTCAAAAAAGAAAAAATCGTTTAAACACCAAACATGAATGAGACTTTGAGATTGTTCAAGAAAATTCCACCACCTAAACCATCCTTTAATGGAATACTTTTCGAAAATTTTGATTTTCTGAAGAATACCTCCTAGAAGCTACGTATAAAAGGCTTTTTTTGGGAAGGTAACTTATATAATGTTACATAAGTGGTTCGAATTGTCATTCTTGTGAAGTCATCTCGATTTTCAATTGTTTCTCGCGATTCCAAGGAAATATGTGGACTTTAAAGGCCAGCATATAGCGTTCAGTTTTACATTTGTCTGTGCTATTTTCTTAGTATTATAAAAAAAATTTAAAAAAATGTCCAGCCCTATGTCTTTTAACTCTCACTTTATTTTTCTTGTGGAAAAAGAAACGCACAGTTCTCTTTTACTGACCTAAACACAATCTACAGTCTTTCGTGATATAACTCACAACTGTTTTCTTCTCATAAACTGACCCAGTCCTTTCTCTGTCGCTCTTCATTTTCAGTCTTTCATACACTAATTCTAATGATAATCACTTAACACACGTTAAATCTTCTTGACTTTGATGCGACATATTTTAATGGCTGTCTCACTCACTGACACATTGAGCGACTCAAAAACTAACTGCTTTCACGCGTTTACACTTTTACATGATGCAACCAGATCTTTCTCGAACATCTACAAACAAGCCGGCTGCCAGGCATTTCTCGAATGCTCTGAAAACCCCTTTGTGTTGCCTCATGAACGGAAGGTTGACCTTGAGAGCCTTTGTTAGGTGCCGCGCCACTGGGGTGAGGCAGCCAGGCCCCGACCGTCCTTTGTTGTGTTGCCGCTGCCAACGCTGCAGTGGGCCGGCGTTACGGTATCTAGATATAACAAAGTGTGTAATGCAGCTATTTCCGAAAAAAACTAAGTATTAATTAAAATGAAGTAGATAGGAAAATGAACTTTCGTGAGAACAATTGTGTATTCAGTAATAAGCGATAGAGGCAGATAGTCATGTGAATGTAACACATCAGATGTTTCTATACTAGCCAGTCTAAATATTTTTGTTCTATTTTTTTTTACGTCGCTTAATTACGTAGTCTTAACACGATGGATCTGTTAGGGGAACTGTACCTCAGCCTCTGTGAGGGTAGATGGCATTAGGGTGTCAGCCAGTCTATCTGCTTATATTATCTGTGGATAGATGGCACCTTTACCCCAGTCATATTGGTCGGTCCACGGGAGTTGAACCCGGAACCTCAAGAACACAGTCATTGACGTTACGCCTGAGCCATCTCACTCCGTTCTTTAAATATTTTCTTTATTACTAGAAATAAATGTTTTCAAGAAGCCTGAGGATTGTTAGATCTTGTCTATGCTTGCATAGTTAAATTTGCCCTTTTCCAAGGCGAATATCAATTTTGCGAATCTAGGCAGGCCGGTTTTGTTCAAGTTGCGGTTCTAGTGACTGTGTGCAGACACAGGCAGTATGGTCAGCTTGTGAATTATTATCAGAGCCGCGGGATGAAAAATGGGCCCTGCCGATTAGCTAATTAGACTTGGTTTTGTATTCATCCAAACTGGCCGTGGTGGAGTCGGTCGGGTCTAATCATCGGCCCGTGTAATTACATTTGGGTACCCCGCAGACTCTCCTCGCATACACAGACAACTTCAATTACAACTCCCAATAAACGTAAAAAGATGGAAATTGGTTTGGCTGTTGCCCGACCAATCACGTGCTGAGATTTGACGCGCACGCGCGCTGTGTATGTGTGCATCTTGCTTGATGAATAATGATGCTCATTTATTCGACGTAATGACGACAATGCTTTAACGCTAATGTCACGTAATATGTTTCGCAGCTCTAACCTCACGAACGTTATCCAAAGAAATTGTTTGTGATATGTTTCTAAGGAGAGTTTGCTGTGAATACTGATCTCATCAGCTACGATAGTAAGCAGTAATGAATTTATTTACCATACGTACCACTAGTAACTTGATAAGTCAGTTTTTGTCCAAAAAGCACGTGTACTTCGAAGCTTTAGCTTGCATTACATGCTATGGCTTTTTCTGCCACAGTTCTTTAAATCTTCAGCACCTCATATTTAAATACTCAATCGCCTGTATTTATTTCCAATGTATTATTAGATTAGATTAGCTATTAACAAGGAAGACAAACAGGAGAAACCTAACCTTTGCCTGCCTGCACCTGAGATTTATTATACACTTATCTCATTGATTCCTCTAATGCAGGCACGGGGAAGAGAGGTGGCAGGAATGGAATCGAATATTTACCTGCTGCACATAATCCACCACCAAATCCAGGCCACTTCTCATTTCCTGTTATGTGTTTACGAACACACATCTTTACAGACAAGGTACATAAGTTCCAAGGCGAAACTGAATAGAAATATGATGCATTAGTTTTGTGATTACTGTACATACATTTTTGAGTATAGCAAACACAGTATATTAATTTCTTCTGCAAACTTTCCATTTATTTCAATAACCTTCTATTAACTACGTATGAACTTTGTATGATTTTAGTCAGATGATCTGGATAACCATTTGTTTTTAATATGTGCCATAATTTATTCTGTTCTATTCGGTCGAAGACCTTCTGTAAGTCCACGAAGGTAAGGCGAGTTTCCAAATTAAATTCTATTCTCTTTTCTATCTTTTGCTTAGGGATAAATGCATTGTCAACACTCGAGTTTCCTTAACTAAACCCACTCTGCTCTTCCACAATTTTAATTTCTGATATTATGTTTAATCGATTACATATTATTCGTGCACATACTCTATAGATTGTGTATAAAAGACTTATAATTATTACAGTCAGTTATAGTATCCCCTTTCTTGAAAATAGGCTGTTTTCCATTCATTTTTAGAACTTTTTACTTTCTCAACTCATATTTACTAAATGAAGAAGCTTTAATGTGAGTAATATGCCACCATATTTCAACAATTCCACTTGTAAACCATCTGTTCTATTCTTAGGCTTCCTTAATACATCAGTTAGTTCTTCAAGGATGATAAGATCTACTGACTCTTTAAATTGTTCATTTTCTAAGTCCATACTTTCAGCGTTTTTGTTATACCACAATATATCTACTTTATGATAACCTAACTAGTAAAGCTAACCTTAATAGTAACAACTCATGAAGATAGAGGTAAAATAATATTTTTATTCTAGCGGGTCTTAATTCTAGAATTGGCAAATTGCCTATACAAAAAGTGTGCGAAATTTTTCGAGAAGATTGTATTAATGATAATGGAAAAAATCTAACAGACTTTTGCACCTATAACGATTTAAACTATTCTCTAGTTTTTAATACATTTGCAATTGTTGTCCTGAAAAATTAATTTACAGTACTGTTTTTCTTGTTACAGGTGGAGTCTAAAGCTCGTGAATTAGCATTCAATGGCCATTACTGCATTTGGCGTAATGAGGTAAGAACTGGATTGAAATATTGTATCATAGACTCTCGCAGCTGATTCAACTCACACTTCAAGCTTTAGTTAGTGACATTTCAATCTTATTTAAGCTATTTAAGCCATTAACTTCTGAATTGTGCTTGCTCCCGTGTGACAACTGCAAGAACAGCGGCTGGGCTAATTCAAAGCGTCACTGATAAGTTAATTAAACGACTATGGTAACCACTACATCCCTGTTTGGGCCAGGTTCGAATCAACAAAACACACCTCTAAAACAACTGCTACACGGAGGCAGACAGTGGGTGTAAGGTTAGGACTCGAGTTCGAATCTTTGCTGACTGAGTTGAGTTGCCTGGAATATTTTGTTTAAATCTCAGTTCATTGAAACTCTCGAATATTGGAGCAGTAATTAATTACTCGTAGCTTTGGTCTTTTTGACATTTTCATAAGCTCTTGGGTATCAAACATTTTGCGAGGTGTTATGAATAGTGCTTACCCAGATACGAATGAAAATCCATCCAGTGTCCTTAGTCACAGAAGAGAACAGGTTTAATTTCATTTACTAGCTACGAATAGTTGAAAATCAGCTGCAACAGTTCTATGAAAAACCGACAGTGAAAATTACGATGATTATTTGAAAATGAAGTACTTCTTTATTTGGATTGTTTAAAATCAATGCCTTACATATAAACGGAGTAGGAAATTAATAAACGATAAATCGTAGAATCTAAAGTTTCTATCCTTTGTTGACAGTATACCAGAAGGCTTCGATTTTATGCACAAACAGAAATTAATCTTTTTTTTCCAGAACGCGATGTTAAGTTTGATAAATAATTTCGAAATTAATGGTTTTTAATGATGAAATATAGGGCCACATCCACTTCTGTCTTTCCTTTCCCAGAAAATAAAATGCGTACTGGATTGTTAAGTGAGATATATACAGTTCACTAAGTGGCGTATGTTATCTACTGTTTTTTGAATATATATCTTTACCTGCTAGTTTATCTGAATGAGATGTATTTTGAATTTACTACAATAGCACCTTTAAACATGATACCATTCCTGCTAAATCAGTGGAACTGAATATTTTCTTATCTACACTATAATTAAGAGTTAATTAACTACAAATCAGCACACATTATTCACAGCCGTTGTAAAGCAATCAGTTGGAAGAAATTAACTCAGAACTTGAGAATATAAATACATACTACATTCTGTTGTTATACTAAACTTGCACTTTGAGGACCCATAACAAAAGCTGACTGCACTACAGTATTGTGACGCCGGGCCCAGCACACAACAAATGACGGTCGGGCTAAGCTACTTCGCACCACATATGCCGGCGAGCAAACAAAAGTCGGACTGCCACGCGCCACTGTTTGTGTATACGTGTATATATATATATATATATATATATATATAACGTGTATATATAACGTTCCATCCGTTGACTCGCAATGCATTTAAACTATAGGTAACATGAAACGTGCTTTGTTGTTCGTAAAAATGGAATACAGACTTTTAATTTTCAAAATCTCATGCAGTATATTCACATAACTTTCTCTACTGATTCTTCAATTAACTATTATTAAAAATCTTATTCTTCTATCTAGTTCATATCAATCAAGATAAGCATTTGTAGCAATTGTTTAGTTAAATCTTTTCTTATCAGTACAATGGGAATAAGCGACTGCAGTAAGCGAGAGAGAAACGAATTACCATTTGATAAAAGTGTAAGATATGAAAATTAAAACCAATAACAAGTAGTTTCTGTAAATGGTTAACCCAAGCATAAATGAATACATTAATAAAAAGTGTGTGCTTTAATGAAATTACATTTTTATGCAGTAAGACATCTGTTTCTTACGTTTTACCACTTCTATAACAAAAGCCATTCAGAATAAAGAGGACTTCAGAGGCTATTACCAGAGAATTCAAGATATACTTTTTCTGTGTCATTTAAATATCATAAACATTATATATTTTAATAAAAGTCACAGGCATTTTTGAGAAAATCAATATTTTTGAAATTTTCTTCCACATAAAGCGCAGTTTCGTATCGGTAGATTTTATTGAAAATCTTCGTGTCGCATCCTTGAAAGATATTGAACTTATGTACCAAATTTGTTTTCCTGACTTTTTGTTTTGGAGCTATGCTCTTTTTTCTAAAAATGATTTTTCTAGAAATTCTTAATTCGTGACGAAAATAGGAAAATGACTGGAAGAGTTTGAAATGTGAATATGATAAAGAACGGAGGATGTCCGTTAATAAATAATAGAGCAGTTTAGAAAGAGTAGGCAAAAGAAAAACAACACGGAGGAAGTGGAAAGAAAATTGGCTGGAGCATTTTGTGAAATCAAACACCTTACTGAGAGATACACTGAAATGGTAAAAAGGTTAGGAAAAAACATGTTGAATCATATACAATATTTAGGCGTTCCTGTGATTTCATACACAAGAGACCAAGGGGAAAACTGAATATAAGAGACAATGAAAGAACCTAAACTTGAAATGAATAATCTGCCTCGGGCAGAAAACTCAAGAAGTTTTGTTGGAGATCATCTTTAGTTAAAGAAAACAATAAAGTGTGGTTGAAAACTAAGAATAATACTGTACTTACCACACAAGGTCAACAAATTTCCTCAAGTTTGGTGTAGACTGTGATATTTTCTTTTTTTTTTTTTCCTATCTTTATCTTTTCAAGTCTTCTTATTTCTTTTAGGTGAACAAATAAGTGTGTTGCTTGTTATCAGTGACTCTCAGTCAGCTGTAAGAGTTCTGAAAAATATGTATTCTATCAACAACATTGTCCAAGACATACATTATACCTCTCTAATCCGGTAGGTCGACTTACTCAGCACTGCTAACCGAAGAAAACGGAACCCAAGAATTACACGTATTTCGATCTTCTTTGTTATTATAACAGGAAACCAGTTTATAATCTGAAATAAATTTCATTTTATTTTTAACATTAACAAATACCTTTTCTGCTGGAAAAGTACATTAATTATTAAAAGAACAGTTGTCAAATTGAAATGGAGTGCTATTTTGATTGTCAATCGATTGTAATATGTAATAAATTGTTTTCAGGAATTTATGGGATACAGTTGGCGATTCTTACTGAACAAAAGAATGACCAGGTGGTAATCTGATGCCTTGTGTATGAAATTATCCGTGTAATCACTGTATTATAATTGTACACCATTTTTGTGAATGTATTTATGTCATAAAAATGTAAAGTGGTCGCGAATAAGATCAACAATGTTAAAGCGAGCTTAAATAAACCTCCATTAAAAAGCGGAAAGAAAAAACAAAGAAAAATGCCGTTGTCTTTTTTAAATTCAGCTGTCATTTAGCAGATGGAGTAGATAACCGATGATCTCCTGCTCCAGGTCCCGGCAGTGGATGTTAACATTTAAGGGCAAGCGAAACGGTTGAGAAGCGGTGCAAATGTCACGTGATTGGTAGCAAGATGAGTGGAATGTGCTTAGAGGCGTGAGCGGGCGGACCACCCTGCCAGCAAGGAGGTGCCTGATGACAATAATAGCTAGGGAGACAATGCACAATGGGGATAATGACAGACGTTTAGCTTCACATCCTGCATCAGAAGAGCACGCGCGCTTTAATCCTAGCATGCTGTGTATTCGGTTCGACTTTCCTTCATTGTGTACTTCTGGTTGTTAGTGCTTCCTCCAAACGTGACTTACAGAATTGCGTCGGAAGCTTCGGCCAGGAATCCCGGGATGAACATAACATCATTTCTTTAGCATTCTTAGCTTTCACCAAAAGGTTCACTGCATGCATATGCTATAATAATTTACTTTGCTCCAAAGCTCAGCTGGCTAAAAGATGAAGGACTCTTACGAGTGGTAATTTTGCGATGCAGCACGAAATGCTCATAGAGCCTTATATTCTTACTATTTTTATTTTTCACAGCCAATAAACCACTGTTTAATGTGTGTTCAAAATGTAGTAAATGCGAAATAGGTTGAAAATGAAAAACTTGTACTACTAAACTCCGATATAAATGAGAAATAGTTTACAATTCAGGGCCTCATTTTCAAATTAAAAAATTAAAATGTGTTAATTGAATCTTTACTTTAGTACAACAAAAGACTGAGTAGTCCCAAAAGTTGCGAAGAACATTTTTTTTTCTTCCAGGAGGTTGGTAAACTTTCTAATCCCGTTGGCGCTGGCCGAGCATTGTTTTGAAATATTTAGTGAAACTAACAGAAAGATCCGATTTTTTCGAGTTGCTGATATGGATAGTCTTCTTTTTAATTTTACGAATTTATTCCTGACTTAATTGTAGTCTGTCCTTAATAACTATGAGGTCCTATCTACAGCGTAGATACTGGGCAATATTTCAATAAGTACAATCAATTTTAATGGTAGCAGAACAGAAATGACAATATTAACTGTTGAGATGTGTCCGATGATTTCATTCAACAATATTACTGATTTATGATCTTGCACAGTTTGGGTTAATTTTATGTCTTTTCTTTTTATTGTTCTGGTTTTGCATCAGAATTTCTAATACGTATATAGGACTTCCTCTCGCGAGAATGTAGCAAAGTGCTTGACATCAGAAAATCCAGCGCTTACTGAGAAATATTACAGCTAGAGTTTCAAAATATCAACAAGGTTTAGGCATCTTAATGACACCCGCTCTTGTGTGCAATGGGAATCATAACATTGCGTCCAGAGTCACTTTAGATTCGCTATTACTAATTGACTTCTATAGTGTGACTTAATTTAGTTTACACTATCACTTCACCTTTACTTTTTTACGCATAGTCGCTCATTGAACGTTCGACACAGAACTCGCGTAGAACATGGCAAATACTCGCATTTTAAGTCGTATCAACAATTCACTAACTCACTCACTGTCTATCGCAAGCACGCTCACCGATACATAGTTGCTGGAGTTTTGAGAGTTCGCGGGAGGCGGGAGAAGAAATCTTCAGAATTATCTGATTGTTTCTCGAAGAAGTTCCTGGTATATTACTCAAACCATACAGTTGTAGGTCACCGCCATTCTGTAATAAGCTCGCCTCACAGCAGCTTAATTACAGAGTGAATGCTTGCGGTGTAATAATTATGATGCTAATGATTTTTGACTATGGAAAGATAAACCACCTAGCCAGCATAATACCGGTGAAGGAGTTTTTGAAAATCGTCCCCATCAAAATAACTAGATTTGAGAATGTTTATTGAAGAGCGTATTTAGTTAATATAGTTTGGTGTTATTTTCTAACAACAAATTTTTTTTAAAAGGTAAAATATTTTCTGCTTATCTTGTTGTTACCCTAAATGTTTTAACTTCAGCTGCACTGTTTGTGGATTCAAAAAAATATTCCAAAATTAAAGCCAAAATATAAGGCTGATTGTGAGTGAGGTGTGGAGGGCGTCTGGCAGTTTTGACCTTCCCTTATGTATACCTCCTTGTAGGTGCTATTTAGTTGACTGCTGCCACTTAGGAGACTCTAATCGGTTAGAATCTCCAGGCTACGTAACTCATTTGCATTATTATTAAGCTTTATGAAGCGTAACAAAGGAGCCGACAGATGAGGAAAAAAGGTAAAGTGTGATTACGGCGTAACTTGGTGGACAAAATTTTAAAAAGAAACAAGAAGGTATATTGATAATCCTGAATTTAACGGCGTAATGATTCGAAAATTTGTCGAGGACGCTGCGTCGCTGCTAACAGGTGCTACTTTCTCAGCTCAGTGTCCGCGAAACCTAAAGTTGTGCATTTTTTATTCTGCAAGGCTGTAATTTAAATAACAACAAAATCAAAAAGGTGGGTTTGATTATTTTTTAAAAGCCATTGTTTACTCCATGAATACTTGAAAAATGAAAATGTCAAACATTTTTAAACTGTCAAGGAGAAGGAGAATCATTAATTTTTTATGTAACCGATTCCTGTCAAAATAATTGGGAAAGCACGATGATGCTAAGCAGAGTCTGTTGCCTGACGTGTTTTTGGTAAACATGGAGTTGGTTTCAATGTATAACTATTATGTTGATTGAGATGGATGTAGAGTGTTTTCCTAGGTTTGGATGGTGAAGAGATAGCGTTAGATATAAGCTCCTCAACTCTGCCCTTTCTGAAGCCCTGAAACCCATAATAAATGAAACCTGTATCTTGACTTTTCTAGGAATAGCTTGAGCAGTTCTCATTCAGAAAGCATAATTAGTAAACCATAAGAGATCGACAAAATCTTACTGCGCAGAAAATGTGGATCACATTAAAGCACACAATTTGTGCCATATAGTTTTGGAAATGTTTATTTTGAAGGCATTCCTTGTTATTAGTTTGAATTTTTAATACTTTAGAAGTTCACATGTATCCTACCTTTTGGTGATCGGTGAAAACTACAAACCCTTGGATTTCTGCAAGAGATATGTTTTATACAAATATTCTGTATACTATTTCGGTATTGTGCGCTACAAAATAACTATGAAGACTCGGAGGGGAGATGATCTATGAAATAGTTTGTATCTATGCCTTCAAGGGGCGCACCCCTGGAGGCAGGGTTGAGATGAGAGGATACTAAGGGTGGTCAGACCTGCAACAGGGGGCAGGTTCCCTTACAACTACAAATTTATCCTCCTAGTGGCTGCTCTTACAACAGGTTCCCCTCACCTGCAGTCTTATACATCCCCTGGGAAGGGGAGGCGGGGGGGGGGGAGGGCACGGGAACCGGAGACCTCTCCCGATCCGGAGGGCTAGAACTTACAGAGAGAAAATTCCCTATCATACACGTCGAAACCCATGTCGACTCTCAGATCCCTGAAACAGCCAATTAGGATGAAAGGTGAAGTGAAACGATAAGTGAGGTGAAATGGAAGGGCAAGAAATTCGAGGGCTGTAATTATCCTTCCCAATATTGGGCTAGCGACTCGGGGAAACCCCAAAAACCTTCATGGATCATGATGGTCAGCCACGGGAATCGAACCCACGAATGTGGGCCACAGACACTATTGCTTCAGCCATCCCGCTCAGACTGCAGTCTGTTTACTCAACACGTGTGCAATTCGGCCACTTCCTTATTTACAACACGAGGCCTTCCTCCTCAGTTCTTTCTGCAGAGTTGTAACCCATTAACATGAAACTTTGCAGCTAATGAACAGAACAAAAACTGCAATTCACAATTTTGCAACCGAGAGTCTACGAGGAGTTAATATGTAACTGTCGGTCCCTTAAAATCAGGGTTGCTATTGGTCTTCAAGGACAGAGATAGCAGTGGATTTATGAGTCATTAGTTATGAAACAACCAGTTCGCTAAACAGACTACATCGAATAAGGTATAATGTGATAAAGTTACTTCGCCCATCTGTGAGTGCGGACGATCAATGCTCTCCAACCCTGTATGTGCTCGAGCACATTTAAGTTATTCCTAAGGAGACAAGGGCGGCATCGCAACCCCGTTAGGGTAACTACCCTTCTTCTGAGAGGAAAAAAAGGAAAGCACTGATTAGGAAACTAATGAATACAAAAAAACATACTTCATGGGTGTGCTCTGGAAAGACACTCGGAAAGAAATAGTTTTGTCTCGAAATTTAAATTAATATTAGAAATTGCCGGAGTAAAAATTTGTTTATGAAGGGCACCAGAAAGATACATAACAAGCACCGCGTTGGATAGCGCTGATCTGGACTATTGATTGTCCACGCAGTCAGTCGCGTATGTAGACATTTATTGAACGCTTTTATTTTTTAACTGTTTTGGGTACAGACACTCGCACGACACACACACACACACACACAAACACACACACACACACACACACACACACACACACACACACACACACAAACACACTCACACAGACTTTTTTCTAAAAATGCTTTTTTATATCCAGGGATTGTCAAATGTATTTCCCCTAAGATTACAATAGCGAATTTTTGAATTGAATACAGCACTTCGTCTTACTGTACGCAGTAGAAAACGCAAGCAGTCACCTAACACCACACTAATAGGTATTTAACTTGGGAATTTATCGCAGTTGATAGTATAGGATTTTCTCGGGTGATGAGAAAATAACTTTACCTATAAGCAGGGAGTGTCAGAGAGAGCTATTAGTACTTCTGTTGACGTAAAAAACTGCAGTATTTTGTAAGGTCTGAACGCTTTATAATAAACATTGAGGCAGAATGTGTATTTGGATCTTGTTATCTGAACAAACGGTCGTAAAGCACTAATAGCCCGCAACACCGCAGTCGTTTCGAAATACATCTACTCAGGAAAGCTAAAAGAAAACAAGGAAAAGAGCTACAACTTCGAGGATTGCAGAAGAAAAACGAAAGAATGAAAGAAGAATTCTCTTTTCATCTCTTCACTTATTTTCTTTTCTTCTCTTCTCTGCTCTCCTCTCTTCCCCTCTCTTCCTCCCTCTTCCCCTCTCTTTCCTCGCTTCTCTTCGCTTCCCTCCCCTCCTTCCCTTCTCTTTTCACCACCCTTCTCTTCTCTCATCACATCTGCTCTCCTCTCTCTTTCTGTTTTCATTTCTCTTTCTTCTATTTCACTTTCACCTTCTTCTCCTACATCTTCACATCCTCCTCTTTCTCTTCTCCTTTTCTGCCCTTGCTATTCCTCTCCTCTTCTCTGAGCATGAGCCCATTATCGTCGTACAATGCAACATATATCACTTTCTCATCTTTTGTGGGTTTTTACTTCTCAGGAGATAATTACTTCCCCTTCCGCTACTCGACACCGCTGGGAGACACCTTTTCTATGTAGATTTAATTATTAAAGCTGAAATTACAGCAATCATCCTTTAGAACAAAAAACCAACATGCCCTTACACTACATACGGCACACGTTAGGTTGGCTTTATGGCGGAAGCCTGCTTGTTGATGTGTCCGCTAATTTCCGAGAGATGGTGTACCGATCGTTCACGTGACACTAGCCGCAGGCCAATATCGAGGACCCCTCGTTCAACCTCTAAATTTACATATCATCGGAACATACCAAGTGCTCCACTTTCTCCCTTCAAACGTTTTCATAATTGCGCCTAATTGAGTTCTGCCATAGAATAACATTGGAAGACGTACTTTTTCTGGAGCATAGTATCCTACACGTACGGAACTTCAATAAAAACGCTCAAGATGTATTGATTCTTGCCTGATACAGGTAACAAGAAGCTTTTTAAGGTAAAGTTCCCTTCCCTTGATGTAGTTGTTACACTGTGTGTATTTTTGCGGCTAGCTAAATTGCTACACGCCCAGAAATACACTGAGAAGTGGAATAGACTCGCGTTCCCATGGCGATAACTTGTTTATACATCACGGATTTCATACTTCATTTGTTTTACATGACGAAAGAAGTTTGTCTAGTGTTTGTATTCTGAACGAACAAAGCCTGTAATTATGATATGTAGTTATTCTTAACTATCTTTCAATTGCGAGTGTACGTTTGGCTGTTACAGTGATGTAGAAAATGGTTGCGCAAGAAGTTTCCAGGTCAGAAATGAAGATATTGAACATCATAGCAAGGGTCTACCTGTCCCTCATAACTAAAGTCCGGATTTTATCTAATTACATATTGTGTTTCTGTATAAAGCTAAAATGTAGGCGAATTACACAGATAGGACCCTTATTCCAAAGTTTTAAACTACATATTTTTACGTATTTTGAACTATAATACATATTTGGTACCATAATAATATTATATGTATATAATTTTATCTATTTTAAGATTATTGCGGATTTATTATACATTTTCATCAATTTCATTCATTATCGTTACATAGGGAGAAATATTGCAAGTTTTATTACTGTGGTTCTCAGCCATTGTCGTTACATTCAAAGCTAAAGTGCACGTGTTCGATGCGGACAAACTGTGATAAACGTGTAAGGTGTACAATTAAATCTCAAATTGAACAGCCTTTACGAAGCAATCTACATATTAGGAATAAAGAACGTGGTTCTTGGAAGAAATAGGTGCTACTTACACAGTTACAGGGGCAGTCTATCTTACCTAATAGTAAGTTTTACAAAGAACTGTGTATGGTATTAGTTGCAGAGAACATACCCTGGAACAAACTTCAGGTACCTGAATTTAAACATTTCTTACAAAAATACTGCAACCGTAACATTCCCGACGAGTCCATTCTCAGGAAGAATTACTTGCATTCTTGTTATGTTGACAAACACGCACCGCCAGTAGGGTGGGGCAGTCCGGTACCGACGTCCTTTGTTGTGCGCTGTGACCAGCGTCACTGAATAAAACAAGTATTGCAGTACACCCAAAATATCTATACTGAAACTTCATAGGAAATTACACGGTTTTGGTTCACTTAAAAGGGGGAGGGGAGAGAAAACACGTTTCAGACATCTGAAACTTCTTGCATCTTTATACAGAGTATCGAACTTCCTACTTTAGATTTAGTTTTAAATTTTGTAGGTATGAGTTCTCTAAATTCAGAGTGCATTGGAAGAAGAGATGGAGGCCCTACTTTCAAGCGCTTCCCTAACATGCAACTGTGAAGACATTTTGGATAATTTTCTCGAAGACTATAGGTTCATAATCTCGTTAACGAAGTTTGATTGTATAGAAGGTTAAGTTTAGATAATTTTATCACTTTGGTACATCATTTCCCTTTTGTCTTACTAATGTGCAAAGCCTCGTGTTCAATTTTAATTTACACCAGTAAGATTCAAAGATTTCGAGACAAAGCAAGCTTCGCAATGCTCAACCTCTTTCACATTATTAAAACCAGTATTTCCTATGTTAGAACTATCCCATTTTAGTGCACACATTTGTTGTCAGCAAATGCACTACTAGTATAGCATAATTACGCACATTCTGGAATACAATAACAACAAATGCTACCATTGTTATTGTTTACTAAGTGTGATATTTGTGGAACTAAACAAATTGTATCCGTATTTTGGTAAAAACTTAAAAAGGATTCTAAAAAAATTGGCGTGGTTTGGAAACAAGAAATACTTCTATAGGAGGCAACTATCTGTCAAACGTAAGAGCAGGTAGATAGATATATTGCAGGAAAGTAGAGTAGGAAAAGCAGTGTGAGAGGAACTTCCTTTATCACCCACCCAAACCAACATTTACTTGGAGATCTTATTGAAGAATTGTTTCCAGAATACAGATAAAGGAGAGAAATGAAAACTTTAAGGACACCAGATGAAGGCAAATGCAAACAATACAAAAGTGTGTATCTTCTTTCGGCTGTTAATGACAGATCTGATGTAGTGGTTGGGTATAGAGGAGAGGATTCCGCACTGAGCCAACCGTTGTGGCTGTTGTATATCAGACCCTGGGAGGAAGGGATGAAATGAGAGCACTTTTTGGGCATTTTGGAAGCCGGCCGAGGAGCGTGTGGTGGGGATTCTTCATCTCGACACCAGGGTTTGCCAAGCAGCCACTGGTTATGCGACTGCAACGCTGTCTATCCGCTGAGAACAGCAGTTACAGTTCACGAAATCCCCCACATAGCAGCGCCAATCTCGCCCATCTGCTACACTTCCGACCTGAAAGATCGCATTGAAATGAGGGTGAAATGAAATGGAGGTACGGGAAATAAGGGGATGTAATTATCCTTCCCAGGATTGCCTGGAGACCCGGGAAAACCCACGAAAAACCGATGGATCAGCAAGGAATGCCGCGGGAATCAAAATCACGACCTCCTGAATTGCGAGTCTCACACGTTACCACGGAGCCCTTAACGCATGGTTGACAAATCTAAGTAAGATAGATACAACTAAGAACTTGGTGTTAAATGTCGCGTAAACCTGAAGATGAAACGGATGTGGAGGACATTTGAGATATGGATATGAGAAGTATACAAACTGCTTCAGAAGACTCTGTATTTTACATTTTTGAGGGCTTACAATGGAAAACTGTCTCAGGATAACGGTAGAATAAAAAAAAGTCTGCTGCGTTGCACTCACGTAACATTCTCTACTTTTGTACTAACTGTTCTTAGAAACTGTTATTCCTCTAACTTCTCCATGTTAGTTGAGATAAACATTTGCAATAATTATTTTATTCTTCATTTACTTTAGGTGTGACGAGAAATGGGAATACAGTAGTCAAATCTTTTAAAAGGCTTTGAAATTACGTTCTCTTTGCACAGACAAGAGATAAAAAAGTGAATAACGACGTTCCATTAGAGAAAAGTTTAAGTATTGAACAACCACACAAATAAGGAATATCACTAAAATGGTTCACTCCACACACACACACACACACACACACACACACACACACACACACACACACACACACACACACACACACACACACACACACACACACACACACACACACACACACACACACACACACACACTTTTTCTAAAACTGCCTCTAAACATATTTCCGGTGAAATTTCGGCATTGAAATTTTGAGCCGAACACAATACTTTCACTACTTACTAGACGTAGTAGAGAAAGTAATAAAATGGTGTTGTAGTTACAAGACCTATAATTTTAGGAGGTACTTAGTTATACTGATCACTTATGATAAAAGTAATGAAAATAATGTTATTTCTTTCTCCCAACGACTTGATGTGAAACAGAAATGTAGCTTTAGCAACATTTTCTTGATACACCGCTTCTTTACTTCTAAAAGTAAGATGAAGCTATCATTTCAACAGGTACTTACAGAAACGGCCCCCTCCATGATAGACCACCTTTTACACTTGAGTGCGTTGCAGGAGTTGGCGAATTCAATCTTCTAGCCAAGACCAAGTGATTTGTATCAGTCACCTTCCGATAGTTCAAGAATAAGTCTGTATTTGGATACAAATCAAACATCAATGTCTTGCTGTTCATAAATTTTATTCCTGTTTAGATGTGCATTTCATAATGGTCCAAAATTTTTTTATTGTTCAGTTTATAGCCTGCCTTTAATTTCTTGGTGTTGTGGTACTCTTACTTTGTGACTTGGTGACATGGAAATAATGTATTCCAACCTAAAATTCAATGCTAAGGTTTGTACTCGTTTTTAAAACGGGTGGCTGTGTGAACAGCTTTACTCAAAAACAGATTTATGGCAGACACTAAATTTAATGGCGGCTGAAACCTGACCGTTGCTGTTCTGTTACCTGTTCACAAACAAATTTTGTGGGCGTAAATTATATTTATATCACCAGGTTTAGAGCATGATTTCACTAACAATATTGTTAACTAAACAATATTGCAAAGCCTGGCAAGTCTGATTGGATTTTGTGTTGAACCGCTTCTCCTACCGCTCGTAAATCAGACTTGAGGTTCCTCTAAATGCCTTAAATCTACGACACGGGACCACTGGCTATACTTCCCTTCCGAAGGTAGCCATATTAAGAATGTTTACGCCCGAAAAAATCCACCGCCCTTCGCTAGATTTGAACCACGACCTTGTGAACCAGAGACGAGTATATCTCAAAACTTCAGATGATATTTCTGCAGTTTCAAATGTAAAACAAATGCTATTATATGTAGGTGTATTCTTTTTTCTAAACAATGCTGTATTAGAGTGCTTTCTCTCAGAGGAGGGAACTATATAAATATTCGGAGGAGGAAATATGAAGGGCAGATTAAAAGCTTTTCCCGTATTTCCTGGCAGTTGCACCCTAATTACCAAATCCTCACAAAAGTGAAGGGCTAAAGGCGCACGTTTCCCCCTGCAGTTTCCTTATCTCTGTCAGGTAATACGTACGTATCTGAGCACTGGGCAACTTTCGTGTGTTCCTCGGTATTAATTGCCCAATCACATGTCGCAGTGCAATTAGCTGCTGATGATGAGAACGATACCCAAGCAGATTCCCTCATCTTTCATCAGCACTCTCAGGGGTGTACAAGCACTGTCGCTTCATTGGTCAGCAAAACACAACATGATAAACAGGTAAGATGCTCATTCATCAGTTTGTTTTATCCATTTGGCTCTATCTGCTAGAGTGGACACCATCTACACAGGTGGAAATAGCATTATACACAACTTATATGTATCACATTCATGTTTGATTGATGTCGGTTGAAAATTAGTGAACGTTTATAAATAAATATACGAGTACATACTAGGCGAGTCACTATGAATTCGAAATTTTACTCGTACATGTACAATAATTTTAAACATATTCCTTGACAAGTGTAAACTATATTGAAAGCGGTGGCTTATAGAGAGCGTTCTAAAACATTCTTGCATTTTTACAAAATATACTTACATAGTTTATAAAAGTACAAGAGCATTATTTCCACCTTTAAACAAGTCCACCTGAAATTTCTCCCCATAGAGGTATAGACAAACTTACTCGTATTTTTACTTTCTCTACTACGTATAGCAAGTAGAGGAAGGTTGTTATTCGACTCAAAATTTTGATGTCCAGACTTCACCGGCCCTCTAAATAAATAAGCATTTTAAGAAAAAGGTCCATCTCTCTCTATGTACGCGCGCGCGTGTGTGTATGTGTGCGCAAACGCCAGTAACAGCATAACTCAAAATCGAAAGGTCGGTTCAAAACCAAACTTAATATTTAAGTTTAATATCTTTCAACGATGCGACACGAAGATTTTGAAGAAAATTCCTCCACGGTGAACTACCCTTTACATGGACGATTTTTCGAAAAATTTTGTTTTCTCAAAAATGGCTCTAAGATTTTTATCAAAACGCCATATGTTTAAGAATTCTTGTGGCAAATGAAATATATATTTTAAATTTTATGGCTATAGCTATGTAGTACTGTTTATTCTTGATACGTAATTTTTGCATAACTAGTAAACCGTAAGATATAGACCAAATCTTACTAAACAAAGATGTGATCTCGTTGAAACACACAAGTTATGTCCAAATGCAATTTTTTTGTGGAGAGAACCATTTCGGAGATATTCTGTTATTTGCGTGAGTTTTGCAATACTAGGTAAAAATCTGTATTGCACTCACATGACTTTCTCTATTCTTAAAAGCTCTTATTCCTATATCTTCATGTTAGTTGAGATAAAGATTTGTAGAAATTATCTTATTGCTTATTTCCTTATAGGTACAAGGGCAATATGGGAATACAGTAGGCTTTATCTTTTAATGCGTTATGATTCCGTTCTATTTGCACAGTTAGCATATACAAATGAATAGCGATGTTCCATTTGACCAACGTTTTTCAAAATTCACACAAATAACAAGGAATATCTCTGAAATTGTTCACTCCACAAAAAAGTTATTCTGACATAAATTGCGTGTTTTAACGAGAGATACATTTTTGTGTAATAAGATTTGGTCTATCTCTTACGGTTCAAAAGTAATCCAGAGTAAACATGACTACATATGCTATAGCCAGAAAATTCAAAATTTACATTTCACATGTCATAAAAACATCTTAAACATATGGCATTTTAATCAAAATCGTTGGAGGCATTTTCGAGAAAATAAAATTTTTCCAAATATATTCTATGCAAAGGGTAATTTACAGTGAAGAAATTATTCTTCAAAATCTTTTCGTTGCATCCTTAGAAGGTATTAAACTTAAATACCAACTTTGGTTTTTAACCAACTTTTCGTTTTTGAGTTATGCTGCCCATAGACTGACAGACACAGACACACACATTCGTGAACCTTTCTCTAAAAATTCACTTTTTGGATTCAGGGGACCTCAAAACAGGTATGTCCGGTAAAATCCCTTTATCGAAATTATGGGTGGAATACAATTCTTCCTCTGGTTACTATACGTATTAGAGAAAGTAAAAATGACCTCTTGATCGTGAGGAAATAAGCCGTGTTATTAAAGATAAACTACACTTCATATAATCTCCCCCCCCCTCCCCCCCCCCCCCGAACCTCTGCGTGGGTATTAATGTGTCATCTAGTCTATCTGCTTCTATTATCTGCGGATAGATGGCACAGAGTTCGCTATTACCATATTTTATATATCTAGTATTGTTTTAGACTTAATTAGTTCGTGGTATTAAATATCCAATCCGGCATTTACCTTAGTGACTGAGGGAAATCACGCAGAAACTCCAGTCAGATTTCTCGGCACGGTATTTGAAACCGGAACCTTCGGTTACGGCTTGAGCCACCCCACTCAGTAATCTTCTCCCTGACAATTTTAATTATGTTTTTTATATAATACATCTAAATTAACATATGATTATTATTTATTGCAACTGTTTAACTTATTTCTGTCATGTATTTATAAAATTATTAATCTTATCAGTCAATAAGTCTCCGATATCACAACTTTAGAAAACTGGAACCTGTTCCCATGAAATGTAACAAATTGCTAAAACGGTTCATGGTACAGTGGCATTGGATTCATTCTGCCTGAGCGAAAGGATTGTTTCACCCCTGTATCAGTACAATAATGAAGAAAACTCCAACGATATTTTACATCGCTAGTTTCTTTCAATATTTTAGAAGGGCATGCAACTTCAACAAAAGGAAATAGCAGCAAGGTTGTAATAGCTTTTTATTCAGTAGATAGTGAATGGGGGAAAACGGGAACTTCTTTGTTGAGTCTGGTGGATCAATTGAATGGAAACAAAACTTCGTGATGTGAACCCGTTTTCAAAACATGCAAAGGTGCGAGGTAGAACCTCCTTTTGTAATACGATCAATATATGAGTTGTTTCTTGAGAGGAAGGCTTTGCGTAATGTTTACTGTCTTGGGTTGTAAGTTCATAAACCATGTACGCGTGGAAAATATCACAGTTGTTAAGATTGCCACTTTTGCTGTAAATGCACTGCTTTTGTGCAATTTTAAAATATATCCTTCGACTGTCGACTATAGTTAATTTATTGGCATCATTTTGAGGGTGCTTTGATGCAGTGTCTCTACTGCTTTCCTATAGTATGCAGAGGAAGTATTGTACTTCACCCAAAAGTTCGACTCTGTAATGTCACCGGAAGTGTATGTTTTGAGAGCCCTAGAAGAAAAAGGTTCACAAAATCTCTCTCTCTCTCTCTCTCTCTCTCTCTCTCTCTCTCTCTCTCTCTCTCTCTCTCTCTCTCTCTGTGTGTGTATGTGTGTGATCACGCGCTGCTGCAAGCAAGCACAACTCAAAAGGAATATCGGAAGTCGCTCTCCGTGGTCTAGGGGTAACATGTTAGCCTCTGGTTACCGAGGTCGCAGGCTCAAATCCGGCGGAGGCAATGTATTTTTTGGGTGTAGCAACCTTAACATGGCACTCTTCGGAAGGGAAGTAAAGCCAGTGGTACCGTGTCGTAGGTTTACGGTACGTAAAATGAACCTAAGCCTGATACAGAGGCCTCTGAGCAAAATTGAATGATCTTTCCTTCCTAATATATCTGATACTTTGTACCCACGTGACTTTCTCTACTCTTGCACTAAATAGGTATTCTTACAAACTGTTATTCCTGTATTTTTATCATGTAAAGATAAACATTTGCAGAAATTATCTTACTGTTGATTTTCTTATTGATGAAGGAAAATATGGGCCTTGAGCGATAATCACATCTTTTAAAACTTTGGAAATACACTCTCTTTGCTCGGCCGAGAGACAGAAAGATAAATTCTATTTGAGAAAAGTTCAAGTATTGCAAAACTCACACAAATAACAAGGAATATCTCCGAAATGGCTCACTCCACAAAAGATGCCTATAGACATAACTTGTGTGTTTCAACGAAGTCTGCGTTTCTTACGGTTTACCAGCTATACAGATGCGATCAAGAGTAAACAGGACTACGTTGACTACAGCCAGGAAATTTAAAATATACCTACATTTCATTTTGCATAAAAGATTTTAAACATATGGCATTTTAATCAAAATCGTTAGAGCCATTTTTAAAAAAATAAAAATTTTTGAAAAAAAAACATTTCCATGAGAAGGGTAGTTTAGGGTGGAGGAATTTTCTTCAAAATGTTCATGTCACATTCTTGAAAGTAAATAAGCTTAAATAACAACTTTGGTTTCTAACCGAGTTTTTGAGTTACGCTGTTCACAGTCAAACATACACACGCACGCGCGTGCGCGCAACAACTTTCGAAAAGTGTCTCTCTGTGTGTGTATTTTTGTGAACATATACAACTAAAAAATGAAAATTTGGATAAATACCAAGATGCCTTGTTCTTGCGTAAACATCAGGTACATCTGTCCCAGGCTACAATTTGCATGAATCATTTTTTTTTAAATTTTTAATTTTCTGAAATTTTCATAACTTTGTTTACTGTTTGTTGTCAGTATACATCAGATTTGTATGCACTAATATCTAAAAAAACATATGCATGCATTTGGTTTTCAAAACCTTTAAAAAATATGTTCTAACATTCCGAAAAGATTCACTAAGTATAGGTATACTTAAAGTGTTAACTTTAACCTTCTACTTTGTGGTATTATAATATATTCTTTTCCATAGACATAATCACAGTCTCTGATATTTAATTTTCAGTATGCAATAATCATTTGCGGCAAATGCTCAGGGGTAAGCTTATAACATAAGTTTATATGCTAAGAAGGACCTTTCTAGGTCCAGAAATATTATTATGTAAAATCTGAAATCATTTACTGTTTCTGGGGACACTTCTTCAAGAAGTGTTACTGCTTTCATCTTGAAATTTATCAACACAACACAAGACCTCAATGTCAGGATTTTTCTCTAAAACACTTTAGGCTTAATTTTCTTGCTCACTTTATAGGAGAATCTATGAAGATTCGTATAAAAATAAAACAGATTTTCTGATTACAGCCAAGTCCTTTCGCAAATGCTGTCTGCATATTGAGGACTTCAGTATTTTTTCAATACTATATTTAAATATTAATTGTTTAAAGGTGTTTAACATTTAAAAAATCTAATGTGTGCACTCAAATGACTTTCTCTGCCCACTTTTGTAGAAAACATTCTTAAAGACGCTTATTCTTGTGTGTGCTTCATGTTAATCGACATAAGCGTTTGTAGGCATGGTTCTTTACATACATAACTTGCAGGAGAATAGAGCAGGCTTAAGCGATAGATTTGCTCCACTCCCTTCGCATGGTCAGGACATAAAACAAGGCATAACGACTTCTTAATTGCGAAAAATTTAAATTTAAAAAATGCAAACCAATAACAAGGAGTATCTCGAAAATGTTGTTTCTTTCGGGTAGCATTTATGTGACAAACAAACGAGTTTTACTTTCCTGTGCAGTAAGATTCTGTTACCTCTTACGGTTTATTAGTTACGCGAAAATCATTCAGAATGAAGAGGACTTCAGACACTATTACCAGATAATTCAAGATAGGCATTTAATTTGTCGTGAAATTATTTTAAACAAATGGCGTTTTAATCAAAATAGTACAGAAATTTGTGAGAAAATCGAGATCTCTTAGAAAATGTTCCATTTAAAGGGTAGCTTATGGTGGAGGATTTTCTCAAAAATCTTCCAGTCACATTCTTGAAAGGTGTTAAATTTTACCAAGCTTGTAACCAGTCACTCACTCACTCACTCACTCACTCACTCACTCACTCACTCACTCACTCACTCACTCATCTACCTACTCACACATAGTTAGGGGCATGCATACCTTTTTCTAAAAAAATGCGTTCTTTGGGTTCAGGGGTCCTTAAAACATATTTTTGGTGAAATCTTGACATCCAATTTTTGACTGGAATACAATACGTCCCTATTTACTGTACGTAGTAGAGAAAGTAATTATACGTTCAATGTACGGAAAATAATTACGCAATATTTAGCAACTTCATTAATGTGCAATTTTATGAAACATATTGCATAATTTAGTTCCATATCATGAATAAAAACAAATAAATATGCATTTGTATACAAGTTTGGTGTCTAATTATCAGCACACTATAATTTGATTTGAAAAAAATGTTGACCAAAATTAAGGAGGTTTGTAAGGGGGAAAACTACACTACGCATTCCTTAATTAAATACCAAATTTTCAACAGGGAAGTGATTGGTCTACTTTTTGGTGTTCGTGGAGTAGTTACTACGTTTACTGTTGATCTGTTCCGACGTCTTGAATTGCAACTGTTTTAGAAGACATTCGTTTACAAATTATCCATGATTCTTTGCATATTTTACACAGTAATTTATATACTAGAGGGAATGAAAAAATAAATAATTCTAAAATGGTTACTAATCTCATTTCCAAATTTTATAATAATTTTGTACACAATTGCACTTTATCTGTCAAATATCTTTAATTACACATGTTTTTATCCTTTATTATTCATATTTAAAATTGTCTTTGCTGCACATTTATTAGCAGGCTGTCTTTATGACAACCCTAAAATAGGACAGCTACTGGATTTGTTCTCTCTAACGTTATCATGCTGTAGCGGATTCACTGGCAGTGGAGGATGTTGCTATGGTGATGTCATGAAGGGTGGTTTATCAAAATAAACAACTTCATTGGAAACATGTATGCTTTTTTGAGCAGGATATAACTAAACATGCAGGTAATTATGTACGTGCGTAGTTAAGAAAGCTAACATGTCTTTCCATAGCTGCTTTCTTGGTAAAGTCCACACAGTTGGAAACCAGTTTTGAGGATATGTTTGGTTTTTGCACGCAAGCGTGTTATGAAACAGTGGTTACCCCTTAATGATGGATGTGAAGGAACCGGTCGGCAACATGTGGCAAGCTGAAATCGCGTGAAACTGGAATGGGATGTGTTACTCATTTAAATCCAGTCATAATTTGGCTGCGTTGACTAGAAATACAACACGGTTCTTTAACTATGTGCTTTAAACAATAGGCTTGGTCTGTCATAAACATTTGCGTTTTAAGTGAAACTAATATTTGTCTTGTGATTATGTATATTGCGAGATGGATAAAAGCCTGGCCATTTTGTTTCTTTATTGTTTTTCTCATCTTTTGTTTGAAAATGTTCTCCATTAACCCAAGTGAACACTCTTTTTAGTTTCAGTAACATTTAAGCAACCGAAGGGGGCGACTCAGGCGGTAACGTCTGTGGTGCACATTTGATAGGCCACCGGTTTGATTCCCATGAGTTTTTCCGTGGTTTTCCCAACTCATTTAGGCGAATGCTGGGATACATTCTTTCATACCATGTTTCCCTTCCATCATTTCCCTTCATTCCATTTCCTATCATCTTTAAAGTGTGCTTTCATGCGAGTGGTGTTGACGGTGCCGGACAGGTGGCGCGGATGCTTGCAGTTCTCGGCGCTAGGTGGCGTTTGGGAGGCCTCTGTCCTCCGTTGGGGGAGGCGATCGCCTGTGCGACACGGGACCCGAGGTTGTGATGGCTGCTCGGCGATGTCGGGCTCCAAGGTGAAGAGGTCTCAGCGCATCTGTTACCTGTCTAGCTGCGACCCTGTGGTCCCTCACTTCATCCCTGCCTCCTAGGGGATGGTAGCCACAATAGATCATGAGTTGGTCGCGGTGCGTGAGGTGTCCCCCTGCGTGATTACTCTATGCGCTATGTAGCCACTTCGGTGTATAAGTTGTTTATCCTCTTTCTGTAACCAATCACATTGCTTAATACTATTTGCATGGAGGTAATTGCGGTGCAAAATGAACAACGTCTGCGAGATAGACTATCTGACACTCATAACATGGTAAAGCTTTATGTATTTTGTTTCTAAATTTTCCATTAATTGTTCCACACACTCTTTGAAAGTTTCATACTTTACTGTCTACGTCATATTCTTTATCCCACCCAACATCACTTACCAATTAGTTAAACTGGCTCACTGTTCTACACAACGGCTATTTACCTACAACTATTTATATTATTATTATTATTATTATTATTATTATTATTATTATTATTATTATTATTATTATTATTATTATTATTTTATTATTATTATTATTATTATTATTATTATTATTATTATTATTATTATTATTATTATTATTATTATTATTATTATTATTATTATTATTATTATTATTATTATTATTATTATTATTATTATTATTATTATTATTATTATTATTATTATTATTATTATTATTATATGTGTATGCTGATGACTGCTCCTAGGTGGCCCGGGTTCGATCCCAGGGACCCGCATGTGGTATTCGTGGTGGACGAAGCGGCGTCAGGGCGGGTTTTCTCCGGGTGCTCCGGTTTCCCCCGCCATCTCATTCCACCGGTGTTCCATCTTCATGTATCATCAGTGTCACCGCCTGCGGTGCCGTAGTAGTAAAAGCGGGCGTTAAACACTACTACAACTGACTAGGCCATCTTTAGTCTTTAGCGGAGTTTATAAAATTCCATATGAACTTCCAACAGCCCAGGTTTATGAATAGTAGGGCGAATTTCAGAAAGAGAGCAGGCGATATGTCTCAGGAAACGTACAGCCCGGAGATGTATGGGTTTCCATTTGAAATATCTACTGTAAAATTACAGCTTACATCTGAAACCTTGCCTATGACAGTTGGCCTTGCAAACATCACTCAGCCTCGGCATATAAACGTCCTCATTAGTATAAGCTTTCAACGAAACTCATGTTTTCGACCTTTTGGGCCTTATTCGTTTTTAGTAAACTGCGCAGCATCAATGACAAACCTTACATAACTCCTATCTATTAAATGTTTCAACGGAGTTTTATAACTGGTGGGCTCTTGGCGTAGAGGTGATAACATAGACGCATGGTAATAAAATAATAATAATAATAATAATAATAATAATAATAATAATAATAATAATAATAATAATAATAATAATAATAATAATAATAATAATAATAATAATAATAATAATAATAATAATAATGATAATGATAATGATAATGATAATGATAATAATAATAACAACAACAATAATAATAATAATAATAACAATAATAATAAATTATAACAATAACAATAAAAATTGCAATAATAATTCATAATAATAAATAATTATCTGGTTTTTCTGAAGTGAGAAAACATTCATTCCACACACACAAAAAATGAAAACGTTTTATTTATACTTTGTGTTGTATGTATGTCACTAAAGTAAATAACGAATAGGATATTTAATACCACGACTCTGATTTCCACCTTAAATCTGAAATAATACTAAACGTCTTATGTGTTGCACTCACATGACTTTCTCTACTCTTGTACTAACCATTCTTACAAACTCTTATTCCTATATCTTCTTAGTGTTAGTTGAGATAAACATTTGCAAAAATTATCTTATTGCTTGTTTTCTTGCACGTGCAGCGGGAATATGGGAATAAAGTAGGCTTTAAGCGACAGTCAAATATTTTAAAGCTTTCAAATTCCGTTCTCCTTCCACCGCTAACGTATCAAAAAATGAATAACGATGTTCCATCTGACGGAAGTACAAGCTCTCCTAAACTTACATAAACAACAAGGAATATCTCCGAAATGGTTCACTCTACAAAAAATGTATTTTGATATAAATTGTGTACTTTAGCAAGATCTACATTTTTTGTACAGTAAGATTTTGTCTATCTCTTACGGTTTATCATATATGCGAAAGTCATCCGGAGTAAATATGACCATAGGGGCTATAACCAGAAAATTCAAGATATAGATTTCATTTGTCATAAAAATATCTAAAACATATGGCATTTTAATCAAAATCGTTAGAGCCATTTTTATGGAAATAAAATTTTTCGAAAAGTTTTTCATGTAAACGGTGGTTTAGGAAGGAGGAATTTTATTCTAAATCTTTATTTCGCATCCTTGAAAGACATTAAACTTAAATGCCAAGTTTGGTTTTTAATCAACTTTTAGTTTTTGAGTTATGCTGTCCACAGACTGACAGACAGACAGACAGACACACGCAGGACCTTTTTCTAAAAAATCTGATGTGTTGCACTTACATAACTTTCTCCACTTTTGTACTAACCATTCGTACAAACTCTTATTCCTTTGCAGAAATTATCTCATGCTTATTTCTTGTAGGCGCAAGGGGAATATTAGAATACAGTAGGCTTTGAGCGATAGTCAAATTTTTAAAGCTTTGAGATCCCTTTCTCTTTGCACGCTTAACATATAAAAAATGAACAGCCATGTTCCATTTCACGAAAGGTTTAGTTTTCCGAAACTCACACACATAACAAGGAATATCTCCGAAATGGTTCACTTTACAAGAAAATCTATTCAGACATAAATTGTGTATTTTAGCAAGACTTATATTTTTGTAGAGTATGATTTTGTATATCTCTAACGGTTTACCAGTTATGCAAAAGTCCTCCAGAGTAGATACGACCACAGGGGCTATAGTCAGAAAATTCAAGATGTAAATTTCATTTGTCATCAAAATATCTCAAATAATCAAAATCGGTACAGCCATTTTCAAGAAAATCAAAATTTTCGAAAAATTTCCCTTCTAAGTGGTAGTTTAAGGTGGGGCTATTCTCTTTAAAATCTTTGTGTCGCATCCTTGAAAGACACTAAACTTAAATACGGACTTTGGTTTTTAAGCGAAGTTTAGTTTTTGAGTTGTGCTGTCCACAGACTAACAGACCCACAGACACAAAGACTGACACACACGAAAACTTTTCTAAAAATGCGTTTTTTGATTCAGGGAGCCTCAAAAATATATTTCCGGTGAAATTTCGACATCGAATTTTTGGGTGGAATATAACAGTATATCCTCTACTATACATAGTAGGGAAATTACACATCTGATGTGTTGCACTCGCATGAGTTTCTCTACTCTTGTACTATTTTTACAAACTCTTATTCCTCTATCTTCTTCATGTTAGACGAGATAAACATTTGCAGAAATTATATTGTTGCTAATCTTTTTGTAGGTGCAAGGGGAATATGGGAATACAGTAGGCTTTGAGCGATAGTCAAATGTTTTAAAGCTGGTCGCTGTATGAAGACTGAAACTCTGTTCTCTTTGCACGACCTTCCATTTGAGAAAAGTAAGCATTGCAAAACTCACACAAATAACAAGGAATACCTATCTCCGAAATGGTTCACTCGACAGAAAAATGTGTTAGGAAATAACTTGTGCGGTTCAGCAAGATGCACAATTTTTGTATAGAATATTTGATCTAACTCTAACGGTTTACTGCTATGTCATCAAGAGTAAACAGGATTACATAGGTTGTGGCCACACAATTCAAAATATGCATTTCATGTGCCATAAAAATATGTTAAACATACAGCATTTTAAATAGAAAATAAATATCCGGGCTTGTGGGCCATGGTCTAGTGGAAACTCTTTTTCCAGATTTTCCTCCAGACTACGGCTCACAAGCCCGGACATTTACTTTATATTTAATGACAGCGGGCGTGAAAGCTTATGCAATTTAATCATATAGCATTTTAATTCAAATCGTTAGAGGGTAGTTTAGGTGGAAGAATTTTCTTCAAATTCTTCGTGTCGTATCCTTGAAATGCTTATATACCAACTTCGATTTTTATCTGACTTTTCGTTTTTAGTTATGTTGTTCACACTCATACGTACACACACACACACACACACACACACACACACACACACACACACACACACACGCACACGCACACGCACACACACACGGACCTGTTTCTAAAATGCCTTTTTTAATTCAGGGGCCTCAAAGCACATAATTCAAGTGAAATCTCGACATCGAATTTTTTGGGTCTTCTATTTTCAAAACGTAATAGAGATAGTAAAAATCAGAAAAGAAGTGTAAATAAAGTTAAAGTGGCCCGAAAACATTTATTTTTATAATACACTTCATTTATCTAGAGTATGTTCCATTAAAAATATAGTAATACTACATGCATTATTATGCAGTAATTTACAGTGATATATTTCCAGAATATGGTAATATTTATATGTACATATATTCTATGGCTGAATTTAGTTGATTCATATATGACATATAATATTTAAAATGTTGTACTTGATTGTTTCTTGCTCCAGAATCTAAGTCTATTGAATTAATATATGACATTAATTCCAGGGTGTAGTCCTGTATTAGTTTCGTTTTATTGAATGTCCATTTTCCTTGTTTGATAGGTATAATATTATTTCTGAAAATCCGTCTTTCATTTTCTAGTATGAGGCATTCAAATAATAGATGATATATTCATTGTTCTGCTTTTCCGCATGTACACATAAGACTGTGTTTTGTTTTAAAACGATAATAACTGTTTATTTTTTCGTGTCCTGTTAAGAAGGTGGTTATTTTTCCAGTTAACAGAAAATTCAATTTCAGTCTGTTTTTAGTTAAAAATGTTTAAGGGATGTAATAATACAAGTGGGATACTTGTAGTGACTGAGGAAAGCAAGGCCGGCAGTGCAGCATATGTCACCCTTAGCAGGCCTTAAGCACCGGATAAATGGCCCATTATCAAGATAACGCTGTGAAGTGTGGGTTTTTGTGAAGAGAATGTTAAAGGCCCGCACTGTTTGATCTGGCGGATGTGTACACTTAGTCTCGACACAGGATGCAATTATTATTAAATTTAAAAGGCTTAGCAAAAAAGCGTAACCTTTCTCACTCGCTCCAACGGGCCATGGGCATTTTTGTGTTAAAACAAAAAGGTAATTGGAAGGTGGAGAAGGCTGGTAATAACACTGAAAAAGATGCGCTACTCGGTCCTTTCGCCAAGGTTAGATCAGTCCAGTACACGAAGCCAGGGCTTCAACACTCGCATCGAACCCCCTATGTTATGTGCATATCGGAGAATGGATAAATTCAGAACGAACTTCACACCAAAGCACTTTAAAACGAGAATTGCTCCTATTTTTACTTTTATGGACCATGAATTCGTTAAACAATTGACTGTACATTAAGTTCTGATTATAAATCAAATCAACGTGAGTTTTGTAATTCAAGTATCTGAGAAGCTTTTTTTTTTCCTTTTGGATCTTCCCCAGTTGACTGTTGTGACATTTATACATTGGTGACCATATGGTTGAGGCATATTCCAAATTATGTGATTTTCAGTTCTATCACTTATAGTCATCTGCTGAATCAGTATAATATTTGCAATGTCTAATCTTAAATAATAGTTAAATAGATGGTTCATTTTTAATCTTAGTTTCTTAGTGATATTTTTCTATTGCACATTCAAATTTGTTTAATTCCTGTTAGTTCAGTTGTATCACTTGTGTTTATTTGATTAATTAGAATGCAGTTTGCAACCTCTTGTCTTTAATACTAGCTTAATAGATCATTTTTATTTTCCCTACTACGTATAGCAAGTAGAGGAAATGTATTCCACTCAAAAATTCGATGCCGATATTTCACCGGAAATATATATTTTGAGCTCCCTGAATCCAAAAAAAAGCATTTTTAGAAAAAGTCTCTCTCTCACTCTCTCTCTCTCTCTCTCTCTCTCTCTCTCTCTCTCTCTCTCTGTGTGTGTGTGTGTGTGTGTATGTGTGTGTGAGGGGGGGGGGGTATGTGAACAGAATGACTAAAAAACGAAAAGGTGGTTAAAAACCAAAGTTGATATTCAAGTCCAATATCTTTCAAGGATGCGACATAACATTTTAATGAAAATTCCTCCATCCTAAACTACCCTATAAATGGAAAAAATTTTTGAAGATTTTGTTTTTCTCGAAAATGACTAATGATTTTGATTACAATGCCATATGTTTGAGATATTCCTATAGCAAATGAAATGTATGTTTTGTATTTTCTGGCTGTACCTGCGTGGTCCTGTTTACTCTGGATGACTTTCGCATAGCTGGTAAACCGTAACAGTTATACTACACCTTACTGCACCAAAAATGTAGTTGCTAAAACACACAATTTATGTCCAAATAGGTCGTTTTGTAGAGCGAACCGTTTTGGAGATATTCCTTGCTATTTGTGTGACATTTGTAATACTTAAACTTTCGTCAAATGGAAGATCGTTATTCATTTTTATATCTTAGCGTTGCAAAGAGAATGGAATTTCAAAGCTTTAAAAGATTTGACTATCCCTCAAAGTCTTCTGTATTCTAATATTCCCCTTGTACATACAAGGAAATAACCAATAAGATAATTTCTGTAAATGTTTATCCCGACTAGCACGAAGGAGATATAGGAATAAGAGTTGTAAGACTGGTTAGTACAAGAGTAGAGAAAGTCATGTGAGTACAACACATCAGATTTTTCCTTTATGTTTTCTGAAAAGTATCTCTATGAATAACAACTCATCTTGTACAAACTGTTTGGATTTCGTTCCGGTTTCTATAAAATTATCACCTTGTATGTTTCAACACATTATACATGTTTTCATATTAAAGAATTGCAGTTAAAATTCTGTTAAATTTCTGTTTTGCTTTGTCTACATCAATCAAGGTAGAGTAAGTCCGGCAATCCATACAAATATTTGATATCAAGCTTTGTTCAAAAATATATCTATATATTTGAGGCCCACTGCATAAAGTAGTGCGTGAGTGTGAGTTTGTCTTTGTTAGCAGCATAACTCCAAAAGGAACACAAGGATGTGACACGAACATTTTTAAGAAAATTCATCACCTCAAACTACCCTTTAGTTGGTAAATGTTGATTTTCTACAAAAATGACGTTAACCGTTTTGATCAGAATACCAGTTCTTTAAGAGATTTTCATGATACATTTAAATATATATCTTGAATTTGATATGAACAGTCTCTGAGGACTATTCTATTAAGATAAAGATAATTGTTTTTACAATATTCTTTGTTATTGGTTTGTATTTTCAAGTACTTATACCTTTCTTAAGTAGGAAGGCATTATTAGAATTTTCTTTTCTTGTCTTGACTATTAAATATTGGCAACTAAATAGCACCCAGGCTCCTAAAAGATTTGATTATCATTTAAGTCTATTGTATTTTCCTACTGTTGTTGTGCCTATGAGAGTAAAATCATTTCTAAAAAGGTATACCTCAATTAACATGAAGTAGATTGAAGGCTAAGCCGTTTTGCAAGAGTGAGTGGAAAAATTTATATGAGTGCATACATCATATTTTTGTTTTGGCTACTTAATTTAGCATTTATTTTAGGTTTCACGTTTCTCGGTTTTTTCTTTTTCTACTATTGTCTGTATTTTTTGTTGTTCCTATAGTTTGTTTTTTATTTGTGTTAATTATCACTAATATCTCTCAATAAAAACAACACGTTTCTCCACCTGTTGTTTTGAGAAAGCACAGCACAATGGTACCGTGTGGCAGATACTGTTTCTCTAATTCACAACTTACAACTGTTAGCGGTTTCCACTTGTATGAACAATTAATGACAGGGCGCTCTGCCGGCCATTGTCGTTAAACGCTCCCCAAGATGCAATTTTGGGGCTATAAACATCGGAATTCATTATATACTGCCATAAATAACGCATAAAACACACACGACTCGTTAAAAAGCAAAAAGACTGAAACAAAAGGGATGCAGTTTCACTGGCCATTTTCATACGTCTTATTGTCAGCTGCCTTTAATGACTGCTAATTCCCTGCGTAATAAATGAGCAGTTTTTTACTTCTTTAACTTAAGCCGCGTCGACGTCATTAAAGGAAAACCATCCAATCACAATTCGCACTCTCATATGATTAAAAAGTTTCATGATAAGTGATGTGGTGTAACGAGATCTAAAATAAAGAAATGACAATGCTTAGATTATGCACTTCTATTATATCTATAATATTCATTCTTACATGAAGAAACAAAAGAATATTATGCATAATCAAATAAATAACACAGGAGGATTTTGGTCTCCATTTACAACTGATTTAGCAAATCATTATAGCATATAACAATAGTATTTATTTATTTTGACATAAACCAAATTACAGTTTTCCTTATGAAGTACGTTATGCAATCATTTCCAAATCTAACAAACAAAAATTAGATATAAAATAAAATCTATGAAGGAAAAAGGATAAAGAGGAAAAGAAATATCAATAAAAGAGAAAGTGGCATGATGATTACATTATACAATCAGTTCTAATTTTAAAACTATATTAATCTATGTAAGTGTAAATTATTCATTATGAATTTTTGAACCGAGTTTCTGACATGTTGAATATAATATCGACATCAAAATAGTGAAGGCTGTTACATAAATATAAAATTGTGATTAGCGGTGAATTTTTATAGATTACGGTATCTTCTCCTGAGGTGAAAAATAACTTTTTGAATCTACTTATTTTATTTGGTACACAAAACAATACATTTGCAATAATTTGACTGTCATGAATAATCGAGTGTAATACTTTATACAAAAATATTAATCCCGCAATGTCTCTTCTAGCGCTTAAAGCTTTAAATTCAAATATTTTTAAAAGGGTTTCGTAATTTGTGTGCATAGGGCAACATTCAGTTGTTTTAAACAGTGCACATTTTTAAAAATTTTATTGAACATTTTATATTAAATTGACACTTTTATGTTGTTAATATTTCAAATAATAGATGCATATTTTGTCTAACAAAGTTGTTGTAAAGCCGAATTAATTTTTGTTTGAATGTACATGAATTTCGAATAACGAAGCCTAGACATTCTAACTCTGCTAAATTTGAGATCTGATGTAAAATATACTCCCAGATCTTTACTTTCAGACACTTTTATGTGTGGTGACGCTTTTACGTTACAGATATATATATACACTTAATACTGAATGGGAGTTTGTTTGCTTTGCTCCATGAATACAAAGACTTTTGATCAGATAGAGTTTCTAAGTAATCTCTAATTTAAAATTATTCATGAAATTTATAAAAAGTATAGATTTCGAAAAGTTAGTAACATAAATAATACCCTAGATTATGATACTAATACTCATATATATGCCGGTCGTGTGTTTGCGCGCTCTCTCACTCTCTCACTTCTACCCTGTTGCACCGATCTCGACCAATTTGGCACAGATAACCTTTGACACAAGAAGAAAATTAACGTACAGCTTAAAATTAAAAATTCCGCTCCATTTTACACAATTAATAACACAGGTCTACAATAATTTTGCTGGTTTAGATTCTGTAGTCGTTTTATAGTAATCTCTATGAGCTGATTCCAAAAATGAATCCCATTTTGTTCTATTGCATACTGTTTGTTTAGAAATATATATCGTCAATTTTTAGTTCTTTTTCTACTGTTATAAAGGAACCATTGCTCCCTTTGATTCAAATGATCACATAAGGGGATTTGAAATTGATTTGTATTGAATTTACAAAATTTCTATGCTGTTTGCGCTAGTGGGACAGCAGAGCAAGAGATAAATATTTTTAAAAATCTTATGTGTTGCACTCACATGACTTTCTCTACTCTTATACTAACCATTATTACAAACTCTTATACCTCTATCTTCTTCGTGTTAGTTAACGTAAGCATTTGTACAAATTACTTTATTGCTTATTTCCTTGTAGGTAAAAGCAGTAGAGTGCAGTAGCTTTGGGCGATAGTCAAATCTTTTAAGAGAACCCGTTCTCTGCACGCTTAACATATAAAAATGAACAATGATGTTCCATTTCACGAAACTTTCAAGTTTTCCAGATCTGACACAAATTAAGGAATATCTCCAAAATGTTTCACCCTACAAAAAGTTTATTTAGACATAAATTGTGTGTTTTAGTGAGATCTACATTTTTTGTATATTAAGAATTTGTCTATCTCTTGCAGTTTACGAGTTATTTGAAAGTCATCCAGAGTAAACAGGATTACATAGGCTATAACCAGAAAATTCAAAATATACATTTCATTTGTCATACAAATATCTTAGGCATATAACATTTTAATCAAAATCGTTAGAGCCATGTGTCTTTCAGTAGCTGATAAGAGCACTAGACACGTGGTGCAGCCAGTTTTTAAAGCTGGCCTGATTAGACTTTACTCGTCGTAGCTGTAAAGTTGTGCATAATACCAGCAGTCGCATTACAAATAAAACAGTTCAGTCTTACTTTGTTGCCGGACTATGCAGATAAGGGATTCATTAATGTTCTGCTGTTCACTTTCAGGATAGATAAATTTGTTGGATTTTTTTATTCATCATGTTTCAATCTACATAGATCACAGGAATTCTGCTCACATACAGCTGAAGGTCCCTGTATATTTACAAAACAAAATTATAAGTCCATACAACTTCTTACTGTAAATACATCTAAACCGGTAACGATAATAGACACTGCAGTCCAGTCGCAATGTAAGCATAAAAAAATCTGATGTGTTGCACTCACATGACTTTCCCTGCTGTTGCACAAACTATTCTAACAAACACTTATTACTCAATGCACTTCATATTAATCGAGATAAACATTTGTAGAAATTTTCTTGTAGGTGCAAGGGGAATACAATAGGCTTTAAGCGAGTCAAATGTTTTAAGAGTGGTCTTTATTTGATAACTTTGAATTTCCATTCTCTTTGCACGACCAAGAGATAAAAACATGAATAACGACCTCTCATTTGAGAACGGTCTCTGACAAATAAAAAGGATTAATTCCGAAATGGTTCACTTCACAAAAAAGTATTGGGACATAACTTGTGTTTTAACGAGATCTACATTTTTTGTATAGAAGATTTGGTCTAACTCCAACGGTTTACCAGTTACGCAAAAGTCATCAAGAGTAAACAGAACTTCATGGGCTATAGCCGGAAAGTTCAAAATATACATTTTATTTGGCATAAAAATATCTTAAACATATTGTATTTTCATCAAAATCGCCAGAGCCATTTTGAGAAAATAAAAATTTTCGGAAAATTTTTCATGTACAGGGTAGTTTAGTGTGGAGGAATTTTCTTCAAAACCTTCGTGTAGAATCCTTGAAGGACATTAAACTTAAACACCACCTTTGGTTTTTAACCGAATTTTTGTTTTTGAGTTACCTGTTCACAGAAAGACGACACAGAAATACAGATACACTCAGGGACCTTTTTCTAAAACTACTTATTTTTATTAAGGGAGCCTCAAAACATATATTTCCGGTGAAGTCTCGACACCCAATTTTTGGATCGAATACAATTCTTCCTCTACTTACTATACGTAGTAGAAAAAGTAAAAAGAGGCACATTTTTGTGTACTGTTGTAAACACTTTATGTCCCGGGTTTAAGTAACCTTTTAAGTCGCCCTTGGGATACTTATTCTGATGTGAGATTCCCTTGTGGTCTAACCGGAAAAAGTACGAATCAGCTCTGGAATTTAATATCGTGCTGGCAAGCTGACCATGGTAGCCTAGTGCTTAAAGCAGCCGCTCGATAAGCGGAAGATCCGTAGTTCAAATCCCGGCTATGGCATTGAATTTTTCCTGATTCCACCTCTTAAACATTGCCCACACACGGCTTGTGTGTTTAAAAACACCAGCAGTAAGCTTGTTGGCAAAAATAAATAACTTGTACTTCTATTTCAGTTTTATTAACAACTCAGAAAAAGCAGTTTGTAGGCTTCCAAAACATACGTGAGCTATAAGTTGGTAGTTAAGAATGAGGAAGATGAGGGTGATAAATGCCTAGAGGCGGAAGATTGCGAGAGAGTGCAAAGCATGAGAGTGGGAGAAAGTATAATGAAGGTAAAGAGTGAGAGATTTCTATAGGAAGAGAAACAGCGATAAACACTATCCACATTTAATGCAATAACGCGAGCTTCTGGTAGTTTGTTGTGGAATTTAAACGTTTTAGTTCCATCAATTCTAGGAATACCAAGTTCTCTATGTTATGGAAGTTATAATTTATATCTTTTTATTTTTTACCTTCCTTTTTTAATGGAGGACGCTTAAAAGGTATTTTATCTACGCGTCGGAGCGATATGAACGGGAAATTCCCGCATGACATTTATGGCAGATTATTTTATGGTCGAGCGTAAGTTCCATGTCTCATGGGGTGTCGACAGGAGTTTGCGTGCGAAATATCGCTACACTAGGTATACTTCATGCAAACCAAGTTTTTTGCGGTTATTTTAAACACATGCAATAATTTGATATTTATTCACAGATTAATGCATTTTTAATAAATTGAAACTTCAGTAAAAAGGGCGGTATGCAAAGCAATTTGCTAATATTTCAAACCACAAGAATAATTAAAATACGAAAAAAGCTATTACTAATAACCAAATTTGAATAAACAGATTCGTAATCTAAAATTCCTGCATTTTGAATACGGTCACTAGGTTGTTTTGCACTTTGCTAACTGGCAACGCAGTGGTAACCATTGGGAACCTCTGGTCAGAACAGTGAGGTTATACCTACTTCTAGCGGTAGGAGTGGGTGAGTGTGTCGGGTTTAAGGGCCCGTCGATAACTTGGTCATTAGGACCCTCTAGCAAGGCGCAGTGTTGTAGAACGTGAGATTGAATCTGTAATATGCTCTTGACTGTCTGTGCAAGTAAATGAAAATCACAGCACTTTATTTTTTAGTGAATCGAACTGAGTTTGCAGTTCCAATATGTTTTAAAAACCTTGTTGCCCTTATATTTATAAAACCTTTAGTAATGCATGGCTTCAGGTTTCTATGACTCATTGACAACTTGTATAGTGAGACTTAGTACCTCGGTCAGAAGGCCATCTTTTGTGCTTATGCCCTGACGGGGCATCCCCCGGGAGGTTGGATGAGGCGAATGAATCCGAAGGGCGACCTGAAATTTGCCACGACAAAGTATAGGGCAGAATCCCTACATTTTCCGAGGTGTAGGTTGGCTCAGCCCGGTTTCCTTCCTACCCCTTCGGGTGCGTACTCGCAAAGGGGCGTGGGACTGGGAAACCGGCTCCCCTCACCCCTCAGGCTTGTACCGTCCCATGGGAGACCCGAAAACCTGTGGCTCGCCTTCCAATCCGGGGGACGAGATTTCCAAAGCGCATTTGTTCCTCCTGTCGTGACGCTCGCTGACGCCTCAAATCCTGAAAGGAACCAATCAGGATGAAGAGAGAAATGAAATGATCAACGTAACGAAATGAAGGAACAGAAAATTTGGAGGATATGGAAATCCTTCCCAGTATTCGCCTGGCGACCGGGGAAACCTCCGAAAAGGCATATGGATCAGGAACGTGATCAAACCCGCGACCTCACGAATTCGGGCCACATACGCTACTGCCGGAGCCATCCCGATCGGTAAGGTTTCAGACAAAAACGTCAAATTTTGGAAAAGAGCTGATCTGCAGATAAAAGGTAAATTGCATATTTAATCACCATACATTTTTCTGTCACAAAAACATTGACAATGTCGCTGTTTCTTGTTAATCGTTAGTAACAAGGAGCAGGATTCAGCGATATTGAGGTTAAATCTGAAGAAATTAGAACCAACAACTGATTGATTATTATGTCTAGAACATTGGTTAAAACTTTGCTATCTAGGAGGGAGATGATCTAGATCCGCGAGATTGAGTGGCGAAAAAGAGGAGGGAAAAAGTATTTTAATTCCCAAATTTACTACCTTAGGCCATATTTTGTTGGTTACATTTGACATCTCATTGAGACGTCTCATTCTTGCATACAAAGAATACATGAGCACTATATTCTGTCTGTCTGTCACGACAATCACAGAAAGGAGATTCTTCAATATTGATTCTATAAAAATGTTACAATTTTCACAAAATTAACTTAAGCATGAAGTGAAAATCAGTAAATAAAATGCAAATTATGGCTTCTGTGAAAATATTCTATATCTAACAAAATAAGTTTGGATTAAGAAATCTTAGAAAGATAAATACATACGGGATACATTAATTATTCTTATTTTTTTAATGATGCATACATTTTGCAGGAAAATTATACATACACAAAAAATTGGGATTAATTAATAACACTAGAAATCATCCTTATCAGTTACTTATATAGGCTCCGAATACAAACCAAAGATTCCGGAAAAGGGTTTCCGGAGGTGTTCAGCCGACGGCTTGTTTGTTGACGTTCGAGGAAGATCTGCAACGTCATGGCCGGTACGAAAGCTTGCGGAACGCGTAGAAGCAGTCGGTCAGTGTGTCAGTGAGCGCGAGACAGCTGTGCGTGTATGGTATTGTCGTGAAAGATACGTCGTGTCGAAGTGAAGAAGTTTTAATGAGTCTTGAGTGACTATCGTCAATTAAAGACAGAGAGAGAGAGTGAAGAGAGACAGTTAAAGAATGAGAACGAGAACTAAAAGTTGTGTGTTGTAATATCACGAAAGACTGTCGACTGATAACACGAGTGCAAAAGTTTAGAAGAAAAATAAAGTGAGAGAAAAGTAGCAGGACTGGACTGATTTTATCATTTTCAGAATGTTTTGTATTTAAAAACAGAAGAATATCAAATGCACATTCTGAATTATGCAAAAGGAACCACAGAACACAAATCAGCTGAAGGGAACTATGTATGGGCTTGTTAAAAAGCCTCAATTATGTTTGTACACAAGTGAAAAGCTGTACATAATAGCAATGTTTGTTTGAGAGACGGACCCACTATACCACCTACCTCAATAAAACTCCTCAGAATCCCACGGACGGGAGACACTATAAAATATTGCGGTGTGAAGGAATGGTTGGCTAGGTCAATCTTTCCATAAACATACATAACGGAAAATGAATGTTTTGCAATGTGTGGTGTTCTCACCCCTGGTAATAATAGAAAACGCCCCTGTTGTTTAGGTTTACATGAGGAGCAGGTAGATAGCCAGACCCCGCTCACCTCACCACGCCCCCTTTGCTTTCCGACAAAAGCTGACGGGAGACTAAATGCCTAGCTTTACCGTGTCAGAGATAGCACAAATGTGTTTGAGTTACCCTTAATTATAGGGCAAGGAGAGAAGCGTGTTCGTTTTTGGGACCGCTCTGATGTACAGCGTGTCTCAGAACCTCGATCCTCTCAAACAGCCGTTTACGTGGTTTACCCTTAGTGAGATTTGAGACGTTGAAGTCTGGCCTGGATTTTAATGACTTTACAACCTTTTTCTGATGATGGTTGGACAGTGCTATGTTGAAAATATACGTAGCTCATAACATTTTCAGTTAGACTGAATCACTCTTATGGGTAATTTCTTCAGCCTATTTAAAGATTTATGTCTGATAGGGCATTTTTGTAGGTTGGAAATAATTTGAAAGTCATTTTAAGAACAAAAATAAAGTTTTTACTTCCTCTCCTACGTATAGTAAGGGAAGTATTCTATTCGACTCAAAATTTCGATGTCGAGACTTCACCGGAAATATATGTTTTGAAGCCCCCTGAATAAAAAAACAAAGCAGTTTTAGAAAAATATCTGTGTTCCTGTGTATGCATCTCAAAAATGACTAAAAATTTCATTAAAATGCCATCTGTTTAACATACTTCTAAAGCAAATGAAATGCATATTTAAAATTTTAAATTTTCTAGCTATAGCTGATGTAGTCCTGTCTTGGTGACCTTTTCATAAATCTTATTATAAAGAAATGTAGACCTCATTAAGGCACACAATTATTCTGTGGAGTGAACCATTTCGGAAATATTCCTTGTTATCTGTGTAAGTTTTTGAACACTTAAACTTTTGTAAGATGGAGGGTCGTTGTTCACATGTTTTTATCTCTTCGCCGAGCAAAGAGAATGGAATTTCAATGAAGTGAAATTTGACTATCGCTCAAATCCTACTGTATTCCTATATTCCTCTTGCACCTACAGGGAAATGAGCAATAAGGTCATTTCTGCAAACGTTTATCTCGACTAACATGAAGAAGACAGGGGACTAAGAGTTCGTGAGAATAGATAGTACAAGAATAGAGAAAATCATGTGAGTGCAACACATCAGATTTTTTCTTTTTGTCTTTAGCGCGTGTGATTGCATTATTCTTATAATATTAATAGAAGCAAGTTCCAGAACTAGAAAATATGAACATTTTTAGAAATTTATTTTATATAGCTCTATTGTTGAGCATTTGGAATCGTCCAGCTAAACGGACCACGTATTTTATAAGGCAGATTTGTCCTCTAAAGGAATGAGTGCTGAATCTACCTGCTGCTTTTGAGGGTCGAACCTGCATACTATTTACAATGTAGTCTTCACACAGCAGAAGCTAGTGTTTGAGGTGATATTTATATTTCGTCATGTAAAAACAAGTATTTTCTCGAGATTGAAAAGCAAATAGAACGTTGCAAGTAATCTAAGTCATATGAAAGTTGAAGTGGAAAAACTTGTCTTTGATAAAATGGAAAATATGTTGAAGAAGAACAGTGGATGAGGTACAATAGCAAGATTGCTGATGTGGTGACCTGTAAGAAGGACAGCTGTCCCTCGGTGAGGAAGAGCTAGAAACGGGCAATATTTGTTGCTTTATGTTTTCTGTGGAACGAAACTTCTCATGTATAGGTCCACATTAGTTGACAATAGACAATCAATATTGAAAACTTGCAAACGCTATTTGTAACGAATTGTAATTCAGTGATAAAGTGAGATCAACAGATGAAAGTAACTTTTAAGCCATTCTTTTCACTTTCTCTACTGTTAAGTAAGGGAAGTATTGTATTCCACCCAAAAATTCGATGTCGAGATTTCACCGGAAATATGTTTTGAGACCCCTGAACCCCAAAAAAAAGCATTTTTAGAAAAAGGTTCGGCTGTGTGTGTGTGTGTGTGTGTGTGTGTGTGTGTGTGTGTGTGTGTGTGTGTGTGTGTGTGTGTGTCTGTGTGTTAGTCTGTGGACAGCATAACTCAAAAACAAAGAGTCGGTTAAAAACCAAAGTTGGTATTTAAGTTTAATGTCTTTCAAGGATGCGACACGAAGATTTTGAAGAAAATAGCCTCACCGTAAGCTACCCTTTATATGGAACATTTTTAGAAAATTTTGATTTTCTAGAAAATGGCTCTAACAATTTTGATTAAAATGCCATATGTTTGAGATGTTTTTATGACAAATGAAATGTATATCTTGAATTTTCTGGCTATAGTCCCTGTAGTCGTATTTACTCTGGACGACTTTTGCATAACTGGTAAATCGTTAAGAGATAGACCAAATCATACTATACAAAAAATATAGACTTTGTTAAAATACTCAATTTATGTCCGAATAAATTTTCTTGTAGGGTGAACCATTTCGAAGATATTCCTTGTTATGTGTGTGAATTTCGGAAAACAAAACGTTCGTGAAATGGATCATCGTTGTTCATTATTTTATATCTTAAGTGTGCAAAGAGAATGGAATCTCAAAGCTTTAAAAGACTTGACTATCGCACAAAGCCTACTATATTCTAACATTACCCTTGTACCTACAAGGAAATAAACAATAAGATAAGTTGTAAGTTGTCCAAAACTGGCACACAAAATAAGGAATATCTCCGAAATGGTTAACTCTACAAAAAAGTGCATTGAGACATAAATTGTGTTTATCTTAACTAACACGAAGAAGATATAGGAATAAGAATTTATAAGAATGGTTAGTACAAGAGTAGAGAAAGTCATATGAGTGCAACACATCAGATTTTTTCTTTTAGGTAACTTTTAATACAGTTTAAGGTCTTAAAGACATCATTTAAGGTCATTTTAATATGTTTTAGTCATAATAACCCGGCGCTAGTTATTAGATTAGATTCCTCACGTTTTGAGTTCCCCTGAATAAATGACTTATACAAAAATATCCGTCTGTCTGTGAATAGCAGAATTAAAAGCGGAGAAACGAAAAGTCGGTTAAATACCAAAGTTGGGATAAGTTCAGCATCTTCCAAGGATACGACATGAAGGCTTTTTAAGATGTGCTATAAGATTTATAATAAATTTCTCTACTGCAAACTACCCTTTGTAGAATTGAAAAATATTTTACCTTCGCAAAAATATGTTTAAATGACACACATCTTGAATTGTCTGGAAACAGATCTGAGTTTTCTTCATTCAAGAATAATTTTGCAATGTTATATAAATTTATGTAAAGTAAGTCAAAAGATATAGACACATGCTTATCATATGAAACTGTAGACCTGTTTAAAACACTCCGCCATTTCCGAGACAACCGTTGATCTTGGTTTGAATTTTCCAATAATTTATTTTGTTTATAGACTATTGCCATCCTGCATTTATGGAGTTTCTGATAAAGAATGTGACATTTCTTGGCCAATGTACACTTTTTGAACATTTTGACTATCGCTATTCCCTTTGCAACTTTAACAAAATGTGAAATAAGGCTATATATGTAAAGCTTTAACCTAATTCGGAGGAAATAGAAGATTTGGCAAGAATAATTTGTAAAAGCTATATCTATAACAATAACAGTAATCAAAATATTAAATTATAGTAGGTAGAGAAAATCATGTGGATGTAATATGTGACGCATAAACACTGCCAAGCTTCACTTGTTTCTCGCAATGGTATTTCATGACCAGCATAGAGTGATCGACTACTGAATTTCAAAACTTTGCATGTTTCATTCAATTTGGATAGGACTTAGTAGGTTAATTGTTCTAGCTAAAATAAAGTTAGCTATAAAATTTGGAATAAGTTGATTCATAATTTTCCATTTTATAGGTTATTTTATACTTTTTAGCAGTTTTCAGCTATTAAAATATATTTTCCTAACTGTATACAAATTTTGAAGCTAACTTAACCAAAATTGGTGCACTAGGAGCATTTTCAAAGTTCAAAAATGCAGTATTGAGAAGAAGTTTAATGCATTCAAGCTGCAATACCTGTTTCAAAAGTTTCTTAGATCATATATATCTACTTCCTTGACTTTTTTTTTCTTCCCTCTGCAGCAATTTTGAAAAACTTGCTGTCCTTTTGCAATTTTGTTCTCCGCGTTTGTTGCCACATTTTTTAGTTCTGTTCTTTTGTGCTGATAGGTACTTGTCCTATGCGTTCACTCACAAATTGTTCTAGCAGAAATTTCCATTTTCAGTTTCTGGCAGGCAAGTGCACCCATACTGAATTCACCCACATCAATTTCCACTGCTACGTCCACCTTTGCTTTGGAATCAAACGTTTGTTTAGGACATTCGTGCCAAATAAGAGAGTGCAAAGTCTCGTTTGGGTCCTGTATTTGACCCTTGCACACATTTTCAAGCTTTACCTCTGTAATGTATCACCTTTTACTTTCGCTTTATAATAAAAACATCATGAGTCGACATCAACTTGATACCTCACGTTCTGGGTTTTTGTTTGTGGACATGCACTATGACAGATATCTAAGTCTCTTGTTTCATCTTATTTCTTAAGGAAATCTGCTGTATTTGCAATTCTGTAGTAAAATATTAAAGCCCTATTGTGCTTTTTTCAAGGTTGTTATCCCTTTAGCGTGCCATTTTTTGACTACATTTCTAAGATCATGCACATCCTTGAGGATATGTGATTCAACACTCTTCTTCCTAAAAAAGTGTTACAAAATTCAACCAGATGATAGCAGGCACAAGGAGAAATTTACAGTAAACGGCATAAAACTGTAAATATTGCCTGTTTTTAATTTCTCTACTCCGTGTAGTATAGTAGAGGAAGTACTGTATTCCACCCAAAAATGCAATGTCGGGATTTCAGCGCAAATATATGTTTTGAGGCTCCTGAATCTAAAAAAAAGCACTTTTAGAAAAAGGTCCGCGTGCGGGTGTGTTTGTATGTGTGTGTGTGTGTGTGTGTGTGTGTGTGTGTGTGTGTGTGTGTGTGTGTGTCAGGCTGTGGACAATATAACCCAAAAACGAAAACTCGGTTAAAAACCAAAGTTGGTATTTAAGTTTAATGTCTTTCAAGGGTGTGACACAAACATTTGGAACAAAATTCCTCCACTCTAAGCTACCCCTTATGGAAAATTTTTGAAAATTTTTATTTTCTTGAAAATGGCTCTAATTTATTCTGGATGATTTTTGCATATCTGGTGAACCGTAAGAGATAGACTAAATCTTACTATACAAAAAATCTGATGTATTGCACTCACATGACTTTCTCTACTCTTGTACTAGCCATTCTTATAAATTCTTATTCCTATATCTTCTTCGTGTTAGTTAAGATAAACGCAATTTATGTCTCAATGCACTTTTTTGTAGAGTTAACCATTTCGGAGATATTCCTTATTTTGTGTGCCAGTTTTGGAAAACTTAGAACTTTCGTGCAATGGAACATCGTTGTTCATTTTTTATATGTTAAGTGTGCAAAGAGAACGGGATCTCAAAGCTTTAAAATATTTGACTATCGGTCAAAGCCTACTTTATTCCCACAGTCCCCCTGTACCTACAAGGAAATAAACAATAAGGTCATTTCTGCAAATGTTTATAAGCAATAAGATAATTTGTACAAATGTTTATCTCAACTAACACGAAGAAGATGTAGGAATTAGAGTTTTTAAGAATGGTTAGTACAAGAGCAGAGAAAATCATGTGAGTGCAACGCATCAGATTTTCTTGTTTCTTTTCTAATAAGTTTTTGTAACATTACAACGAAAAATTATTTGACTAATACTTCTCATAATAATATTCCACATTTCTCGTGAGGTTCAATGTTTTATACTAAGTAATAGCAATAATAACAACAATAACAATAATAACAATAATAATTGATTTAGTATTTCCTCTGATATATTGTAACAAAGATGACAAAATCAGATCGGTTACTTTTCTAGCACTTTATTTCCTTCTAAATGTTTACCACAAATACGTGGTATCACAGTTCAGTTTGCAGCCTTTCACACTGTCATAACCGACAATTTTTGCTTCTCACTTCATTTTTAGTCTCTTTCTTCGCTTCGTCTGCCTCTCGTGCACTAATTACAACGATGTAATCACTCGCGACGCTCGTTGAGCCAATCCTCTTACGATGCGCAGCTGTATTGTGCTCACTGACACACTGACCGGCTCGTATCTGTAACTGTAACTCTAAAAACTCACTCTCAGGTCTCCTTATATACTGGGGATGATGTCACACGGATATTTTTTGAGTTCCACATACACACATCGGAAATAACGGAGCTAGAAGTCTCGAAACTGCCTTTGTTTCTGCCACCTCGATTGTTGGCAGTCACGTTCACACAGCAGTCATGTGAGATTGCCCAGCCGTGAACGTCTTTGCCAGCTCGCCAGCACGGCATGCAGTGTGAAGTAGCTTGGCTCCGCCCTTCCTGTGTTGAGCGCCGAGCCCCATGTCACAATGTGCTGCAGACGGATTCCATGTGGTGCGCAAAAATCTGGGCAAACGCAACAACCCCGAACAGGTTTTTTTTCAGTGAATCATATCGCAAAACCACGACACAGGGCAAACCCAAGGATGAGGCAATCTGTCCTTGCGTTAGTCAATGCTGCTGGCTTTTCTGCTTGTCAAATTGGATTACAGTTCCTTTATTTACATTACACAGCTCAGCGGCGACAGGAATAACATGATCGTCTCAGATGGCGTTGTACATGAAGCAGGACTTGACCAGTTACCGTCCAGAAGCCTAAAGAATAGCGTCATGGACTTGTTGGGACTGGATATACAAGAAGGGCAGTATGGCTATCTTGTGGAAGCAGTGAATAAATCAATTAAGTGTGACGTCTAATAGCGGAAGATAGTAATAGAAGAGCATTAACACCAACTAATAGAAGAAGAGTAGTAATACCTACATATTGGACAAATACAGAGACTGCAGTTTCATATATGTAAATCGGTTTTATAACCATGTTGTGTGAATATAAACGGTCATAATTATAGGGTAAAACGTGATTAATATTTTAATTCTCTCTATAAGGATGACATATCTTGGTGGAAGTATTGAATTGGCTCAGGGTAATCGTCCTGACCACACATGTAGAGTGGTTTCAAATTGGCTCTCAGAGAGGCACAAATATTTAAAATATGTTTCATAATTTCGAAAATATGTGCCTGCCATATATTTAGCATTCAACTTATACCTTTTGTTATACGTAGAGTAAATAGTGGACGTTCAGTATTCGACCCAAAATTCGATATCGAAATTTTACCGTTAATGTATGTTTTGAGGCTCCCTCAATCCCAAAAAATATTTAGAAAAGTATCGGTGTGTGTTTCTGTGTGTCTATCTGTAGACAGCATAGCTCAAAAACGAAAAGGCGATTAAAAACAAAAATTGGTATTTAAGTTAAATGTCTCTCAAGGATACGACACGAAGATTTTAAAGAAAATTCCTCTACCTTAAAAAGTAAAATTTTTCGAAAACTTTAATTTTCCCAAAAATGACTTTAGAGATTTTAATTACGATGCCATATGTATTAAGATATTTTTATGCTAAATGAAATGTATACTTTAAATTATCTAGTTATAACCCTTGTAGTTTTGTTTACTCTTGTTACCTTTTGGTAAATCTTTTGGTAAACCGTAAGAGACAGACCAAATCTTACTGTACAAAAAATGTAGATCTTGTTAATTATGTCCAAATGCATTTTTGTTCAGTGAACCTTTCGAAGATATTCCTTATTATTCTTGCAGTACTTAAACTTCTCTCACATGAAAGGTCGTTATTCATCTTTTTATTTCTTGACCGTGCAAAGAGAACGGAATTTCAAAACCTTCATACAGCGACGAGCTTTAAGAGAATTGACTATCGCTCAGTGCCTACTAAATCCCCATATTCCCCTTGCACCTACAAGAAAATTATCATAAGGTAATTTTCGGAAATGTTATTTCGACTAACATGAAGATAGAGGAATAAGAGTTTGTGAGAATAGTACAAGAGTAGAGAAAGTCATGTGAATGTAAACATATTCAGATTTTTAATAGTTACAATGTAAATTGTTTCTTAAGCCATCATTCCTGTCTTTGTAATTTGATTGCCGTGTAAGTTCATTTTCTTTAAAATCTCAGCTGTAAGTATACATATGCGTCAGTATCAGTTGATACAAGTTGTATGCAGGGAAGACCTTTTAGGTCTAAATATGTTATTGGGTAACTTTTCAAAGCACTTACCAGTACTTAATGCTGTGGAAATTTCTTCAAGAGGTATTACGCTTTCACCTTGAAGATATTATCCATGTAACACAACATTTTAATGTCACGATTTCTCTCTAAAAGACAGCACAATTTACCGTTTAATATTGCTGCACTTTCGAGTTTGTTGTCATAAGTAAATAATATGGTCAAGCACTATCAAGTTTACTGTGAACCTTATTGCGAAATGGTAGAGTTTGGTGTTAAAACAACCCAACATTTTTGAGTTTTGTTATGTTTTAATTATAGCTTTGAAATGTGCCTCGATTATAGACCAGTCTCTTTGCAAATACTCATCAAAGTTTTCTGAAAAGGATGAATGGACAAAGCGTCAGTTGGATTCAGAGTACCGACAAATTCTTCAGCAGTGAAACAGCTTTAAAATTACCTTAGAAGAGCATCAGTCGCACTGAGGAGCTCTCTCATATGCATCTCCATGTTAGGGATCAATTAATTTTAAAATTTAAGCTTTAAAATTACTATGCTCGATACATGGACAAATGATGAAATATGCAGTAACATGGTAAATATGTAATTAAATGCACTATAAAACTTTAGATACAAATGCATAAGAACATGGGGCACATTGTGAAAGATAATTGCACACCACAGGTAAAACAAACTGAATCAATGCATGGTTATCAGTGATAGACTGACCTCCCCGTTCATCAGATTTGAACCCTATCGAAAATGTGTGTGCTGAAATATGGTTTATGGGTACAAATTCAAGAAATCTGAGATGTTTTAGCCTCTCGTCCACATAAATGTAGACCTGATATTTAGAAGTTTGAGGTTTCTGTTCAGGTACTTCATTAGTTATTTGAAAGAATACCTTAGTTTGTGATTACATTTTTTGTGTATACTGGTACCTAGTGGTATAAAAGTCAAACTATACATTAAAATATACGTGACGGTGACCGGCCATCAAAGACGCTCAAGGTCAAGCTACCTCACGCCTGCTTGTAAATACGTGGTCGACGACAATGGAACCGTCAGAACAAGGACGTCTATGAGTGCAGAAATACGAACATTTTTTAGGTTGTTCTAGAAACTTCCGACTGCCGGTTTATTTACCAGAAGTTCGAGAGAAGGTTAAGTTCGAGAAAAATCCGTGCTACGTCATTCTCACCTGTATAAGCGAGTCGAGGCGGTGAGAACAGCCAGTTCTTCGTAGTCACTAAGTGATGAAGGACACAGGTGTTAGCAGTTAGTTTTAAGTGTGTACGCGTCATTGTTGAGAGAACATGTGTGTCGTCAGAGAGGGTTGTAGACATTTAATCGTTGCGTCGGAATTGTTGTGTGAAACACTTTTTGTGAGTGTGATCGTCGTAGCCAGTTTGTGAAACGGAGAGAGTGGAATTAAAATCTGTGAAGTATGTGTAAGGTTACGAGAAGACAACACTCATAAGATACAAGGCCACGCAGAACTGTAGGTCGTGTTAACCATAAAAGAGAACTGTGTTTTTCTGCTTCCGTTTTAGAAGATACATAAAGTGACGAAAAGTAGTGTCATTTGTGCGTTCGTTGACAACAAGCTTACTGCATACGCATTGTGAACATAGCATTTCCGAGCGTCCACGAAGTTCCTCGATGTATCTGGGAATGAGTTTGGTGAAGGTGACGAAGGTTTCTATCTACCGTGAAATGGTAATAAGAATCGTTATTAGAAGTCACATATAAATTAGCGGTAGTGGTAGGACAGTTATTAGAATGATATACATTATTTTTATAAATGTTTATGTTTTTTATAAGCATATAGTTGCACTTCCGCACATCAAGCATATTATAATTTCATTGCATTTAATGTTTCCCACGGGTCTAAGATTCAAGATGAATACAGTTGGCTTCACAGGCTAATTAAAAATATTTGTAATGCCTCATATAGTTAAATATACTGAGCTAGGCTTATGGAAAAAAAAGAAGAGTTGTAGAAAACGAATATTGGCAACATGAATTCAGTGAATTATGACACTCTGCGTTTTGTTTGTGAGATGATTGTGTTTCCCAAACTGAGGAAGACCTAATGCCATCCGCTAGGATGCTGGAAGGAAGAGAATAGCATCCAACAGGAATCTTGAGATCGTCTTTTATTTTGGGGGGGGGGGGGGGGAAGAGAGAGAGATAGAAATCAGTTATCTCTATCAAATGTAATCTGTCTATGCTTTTGTTTTGCGTGTATCTATGCCTTGTAATAAACACGCATAGCTATGGCAGACACAAAATTTAATGGTGACTGATACCGACCACTTATTCTCTTTCCTGTCGTACAAATACGTTTTTGTGAGTGTAAGTGATACTTATATCACCGCTTTGTAACGTGTTTATCTATGCAACACGGCAAAACCTGGCAAGCCTCTGATTGGTTTTTGTGTTAATCAGCTCCTCCTGCTACCCGCCATTAAATTTTGCATCAGCCTTAATTGTAATATTATAGCGAAGTATATGTAATGCAGCAAAGTCTAACGATCGGGGCAGGGATGCACACCGATGTAGGTGGAAGGCTGAAACCTGAATTACTGAAAAAAACAAGGTCAGTCACACATTCATATGAATGGTTATTTTTAGAGATTTATACAAGGGAAGGGATCTTGCTCCAAGGGCGCAGTGAGCTGCAGAAGCTTTAGTTCCCGGCTATGGAATGGGTCTGGGTTTGATTCTACCCATGGCAGTGCGGATTTCAAGCTAGGTGCACACTCACCATTTTGAGGAAAGTAAGGAGCTGAGATAGGTAGCGATTCTGGTCAAGAAAACCAAGATTCCAGCTGGTGGAGCGTCATGCTGGTTCCATCACCTCGATTCGGTTGGAGCATCGTCCCCGAATGAAGGTCCCTAGGGGACCTACAGTCCGCAGCAGGGTGAACGGGTCGCAGTATGAGTCGCTACCGACGAGTTTAAATCTGTAGTTGTTAGGGACCCTGCCCCCTCTTCAGGTCCGGCCACCCTTAGTATCCTCTCACTCCAGCCCTCCCTTCCTGGGGCGCTTCTTCAGAGACATAGGCACTAAAGATCCCCTTCCGAATCTTCTATCTATCCTACCTCAACCTCAACGTTGGAAAGAAGAAATAAAATAGATACTTTCTTAGTTTTCAATTGTAGAATTACATCAGCTTGCAGATCTGGACCGGACTTGAATTGAAAATAAGTCAGCACACTCCAGGTATATTATAATTATTCTGAAAAATATTCATTTAAAGTAAAGTGATAAAAGGAAATTCTTGGCATGCCTTAATTTTCGTCTTATTAGTTCAGTGTTTGCGTATTTGATTTTTATATGCATCGACATTCTTACAATGCGATAATAAAAGAGCAGCATTGTTTCTGAAGATCTTGCGTGACAAATGCCTGTTCTTACAGAATAAAGCTAGTTTGCCATGTCTTGCAACTTCACCACACTGCGCATTAGTTCTTTTCAATTTGTTTGATCCATCTGGTTGCCGCTTCCTTCTGTCTTTGTGGAACTCATTTCTTCCTTTTTGCCCCCTTCATGATGTTCTTCTTTCCTGCGTGCTTTCCATCACTGCTTGTTTTCTTTCTTTTCTTTGTGAGCTAAATGCAAGACAAATTGAACGATAAATTATTGTGTAATGACCATCAATTGAAGAGTAATATGGTATTTGGAAGCCGGTACAGTGTTGTTGATTGGTTCGCCAGATATTTCGAGGCAGCCTTTATCACGAACAGCTACCCAAGCAAACCGGCCCGTCAGGCAAATGACGGCTCAGCCGCCAAACACCGTTTTTTGTTCTTGTTGTGTTATTTTTTACGATAAATCGTTCCTAGCCGAAGGAAGTATACCGCGCCGTACTATGTTACTTAGTATTCACGGTTATAGTGAAGTCTCGGTTGCTCTGTCGGCTACAGATTCTCCAGGATAAATATTCTATACTCTGAAACAATACGATAAGCGATATACGGACATATTGAGGTGCAGGGCTGTCCATCTTTCCTCAGATGACAAACAGGGCCCTTGTGTTGGCATCTCTCTCTTTCACTCTCTCTTCTCTCCAGCGTGAGAACATTAAAAGGCAATTTGACCTCTGCCGGCTTCGAACCGTGAACGTTACTTCTTTCCAGTCACGAGAATGTGATGATTCCTAAAGTCAATTATCGGCTTATATTTTATCCTTTCTTTTTTCTTCCGACGAAACTCAAAGTTCACTACATCAGAATGTGCAATACTGCTAAATCATCTGCTCTCCTTTTAGCAACAATATGCATTTCGAAATACTCTGAAGTGTATTGCAAGAGATATCTTGCACATTCGTTATTTTATTCTTCATTTCCTTTTCCCTAGGTGGCAATATATCTCTGGCCTCAAATACGAAATAGCAAGAAGTACCTATAACTCGATTGTAATCAACCCTTCATATAAAAAGAATGCTTCCCAAAATTTAACACAAAACTACTAACAAAACTGGTAAATGAATGGTTCCAGCTCAATTTGCTGAGATTATGATCTTCCCGTCACACGACGTTGAGCGTTACTAGCTCTTCTGTGCCAACGCGACGATATTAACACTTCAATTACAGTGCAAATACTAAAACACCCTAGGAAATTATAATTCAAATATTTGAATAATTCAGGGAAAGTTGCCCAAATTGCACTATGTTATAGACTTTGTTTATTACAACCAAATTAAACCTTTATAGAACTATCTAAACAATATTAATATGATGAATATAGCTTTGTCTTCATGTTTTGATATTAAAGCGTTTAAAAGTAACACGTTTAAGCATCTAAGAATCTATATTTATGAAAGTCTGCAAGGACACTGGTTTCGTAATTTGTACAAGTGGTTTCCTAAATTGAGCAGCATTATTCATTCTTATATTTTCAGGCAGTGAAGGAATATAACATCGCTGTACTTTATATTAATTCAATTAAGGTGTGCTTCCAGAGGTTGTCAATATTTAAACGTATCGCAAAATGTTTTTGCAGATGGTGCCGCTCTGTAGCAAGTTCTTTGACCACGTTTATCCACGTGTGTTTTCTGTGCTGTTGAAAATCTACTCTGAAAACCCTTGTTGCATTGATACAGTGTCTGCCACCAGGGCTGAAGGTCAAAAATTCGTACACGCTTTCTATATGAGTATTATGAAGTTGGAATAGGCCAGAAGCCTGCTCGTTGAAATAAAGAAGAAGCTTTCCATATTGACCCGTGGCTTCCGGTTGCCCGCAATTTAGTTTGGGGTGTCTTTTCAAAAATGCATTGTACCATTTTATGCTGGCCATGTGCTCATTGGCATTGAAATTATGTTCCTTTCTTTCTAATGTCTCATATGCAAATCAATATTGAATAAATGGGGGAAAAACAGTGCATCGGACGTCATGTTTTACATTCCAATTTCAAAAATATGTACACTTCTCATTGTAGAGTTGTAATTGTAGTGTTTACAAGTGCAATAATGAAAATTATAATACCCTAACTTCGGATCACTTCTTCTGCAGGCCGTTTTAAGAACACTTCCAAGCTTTGTGGGAGTCCTAAAATTTAGCCCACCTTCCTGTAACTCAATCTTACAAATTATCATTCTATTAAAGGGGAAAAAAAAAGAAAAAAAGAAGAAGAAGAAGAGAGGAAAAGAAAGCTACTTTCAGGATTCAGAAGCTCTTTTTAATTTTAATGTAATGGCTCAGACTTTTGTTCAACTTAGTTTGTGTTTTTCTGCTATTATCTAGCATATGGTCAGTAAAAATGTCTTCCATTCGATATGAAAAGCTGCAGTTTTACATGCTGCTTGGGTGTTGGATACCAGAATGGTGTGCTTCGGCGCAGAATTTCACGTTTCATGAGTTCCAGCTTACTTACTAGGCAAAGAGGGCGGATTTCTAGGAAGAGGCCTGACCATTGTACACATTAAACCCATGGGTGAACTTTACATAAGTGACTTGTGCTACCTGTTCACCAGCTTAATAGAGATCTTAGCTAGAAGTTTCCTTTTCAGTTTTTGAAGTAGACTTTTACTACAAAAATCAAACGATATGCCTCCGCGGTATCATGCGGACGCTCCGGGTTCAATTGCTGTTTATCCGGTCACTCTGACAGTCATTTGTGGTTTCCCCGGAACGGTATTTGAATACTGGGATGGTTCTCTTTCTACCAAGAACTTCCTGTCTATGTTTTCCTGCCCTCAATTTTCGTTCATCTATTTTAGAGCTGTAGGACCAGGTGGTTGGTATGTTGTGGCGGGGGTGCTGAGATTATGGATTTGGTATGATTTTTTAATTATTAGGGACATTTTTCGGATCTGACCGGATCTCATCTTCCTCCCAGGAGGCACGCGTGAAGCAGAAAAGGCCCAATTTAGCTTATTTGCGACTCTACTCCTGTTAAGGGAAGTTCCTCCGTCTGACTAGAATCTGTTTGCTGAATGCGAGTGCAGTTGTTTCACAAAGGAAATGTATCCTAACCACAACTAATGGCCGTCGTAAATCTACCTCCACGCTTCAGAAAATGAAACATTCATCCCTGTCCTTCAAGGCCAATGCAACCCTCATTTTAGGAAAGAGACAGTTACACGTTTGGAGTCTCAGTAGCCAAAATGTTGAACTCCAGTTTTGTTCATTAGATGCAATAGTTCATGTTAAGAGGTTGCAACTCTGCTGTGGATAGAAAAAATTTTCTTGGAGGCAGAAATTCCGGAAGTCCATTAATACTTGCCTTTTCAGTTCAGAACTGATTGGTTAGAAGAAATCGAACTTTTGCCATTTTACCCATTGCAACAGACACTTCTTTATTTTCAACATAAATCTCTTCCTATAGACAAGCTAAACCAAATACGATATAAACACACTTTACTTTTGACTACTTCTAATTTAATTTCTATACAGATGAAGAAGCAAAATTATTCCGAGTAGAAGATTAAGTCATTGCTTATATCCTTTCGCAATACATCATAATAGTGAATTTTACAGCAGCCGAGATTTTTGAAGCACCCTGGGAAATACAACGGTCAGACTTTGACTAATAAATCCATTTAAGTTTAAGGCTTTTCCTAAACATCGTAATGTTCTCCTGCTCCAAGTCACTTTGTACATCCCTGCTTACCAAGAATGGCTTCTCTGATGCCGGGCGATTAACAATAATAACTTCTTTGCTACCTCGTGAGCGGTAACCAGCAAAGGATGTGCCTGCTTTTCATACAAAACACGTTTATGTTCACAAAAATGGGAACCCATTAGCAACGTATCGTCTCGGAATAATAAATAAGTATAGACGACAAGATTTGCCTTCTGAAAATGTTCCAAAAATAAAACATGTGATTTGCTTGACACTTTGAACTAGTTGAATGCCGTGAGAGACCAGCAGATTGTTATTAATGGCCTGAGTATAATGTACAGTATCTCGAACACCAAACTTATCTAGAAACAACCTGAATACATCACCCGAAGATGCAGACAACATATCAAAGCACGTGAAGTAGGAATTAAGACCTCGGACACCATAGGTACCTGCATTTAAACTGTGACTTTTTTCCCCTAGTTAATTGACATTATGCTTTCATGTTGGTATTTCCTGAAGTGGTTTTTTTCTGTTCTACAAGAAAGTTGCTTGTATATATTACCCCACAGAATCTACGTTGACCAAACAACGCATGGTTAAACAGCAGGAAAGAAATAACAACCATGACAAGCAAAAGTATGTTCTGTGTGTTAGAAACTCTTAATATATTCGGTCCTGACCTATTTTGTAACGAATTGTGTATTGTGAAATGACTTAATGGCTTGTTACAACTTTTTGTTTCTTTCCTCTTACGTCCTTTTTATATCTTCTTTACAGCTTTCTATGGTGGTTATGGTGGTTAATAGCTGACTAATTCACTGTCAGAATATTATGTTTCCTGTAGCTCAAATAGATTTTAAAGGTGTAAACGATATTTATATCACTGGCTTTACAGTGTGATTTCACAACATGTTTAATACACAACACCGCAAAGCGTGGTAAGGCCTTAATTGCATGTTATGTTGACCAGCTCCTTCTGTCGCCCGCCATTAAATTTTGTGTCTGCTTAGAAGAGAAAATATTGTATTGTAACATATAATTTGAAAGTTTATGCATAAAGTAGGCTTAAATAATCTTGAAACACCTCTAAAGGCAAATTCGTATCTGTATGTGTTCTGGGGCCAGTCTAAGTTAAGACGAACAAAGACAAATGCCAAACGGTATCTTTGTGCTATGTCTTCAATGTTTTAAAGAACATATCGCTCCCTGAATAGCTCCTTATGTGAAAAAATACCGTTATAATTTTTCTAAAATTAGGTCTAATTATTAAGATATTTCCATGACGAATAAAATTTTCTTAGCGCGATGGTAATAATGCTGCTTACCAAGTGGGAGACACGGATTCGATTTACGGTACCGATGTGGGGATGTGAAGTCTCGTTCGGGGTTCAATCAGCTTCGTTAGGTCTCTGAGGGGCCAGTTAAGGAGCTGATTGATTATGAAGTGGCCACCCCTGGTTGCGAAGACAGTAGAGACCGGGCGCTGACCATGTCCCACTCGTAAGTACTGCATCTCATTCATGACGTCTCTGGTGCATAGAGGCAGGCCTAGCGCGGAAAGGGCTGTTGTGTCGCGGGGGGAGGGGGTCCTTGCATGATAAATAATGTTTAGCCTATCAGCTTATAAGATTCAATGAAACCATTTTTACTTTCTCTACTACGTATAGTAAGTAGAGGAAGTATTGTATTCCATCAAAAAATTCGATGTCGAGATTTCACTGAAAATATATTATGAGGCCCCATTTTTAGAAAAAGGTCCGGGCGCGCACGTTTGTATGTGTATGTGTCTGTGTGCCTTTGAACCACATAACTCAAAAAGGAAAAGTCGGTTATAAACCTAAGTTAGTATTTAAATTTAATATGCTTCAAATAAAAAATATTTTATTGTTTAACGACGCTGTGAATTGCCAGGATCACATCAGCGTCGCCGGTGTGCCGGAATTTTGTCCCGCAGGAGTTCTTTTACACGCCAGTAAATCGACCTGGGCCGGGTTTGAACCCGCGACCTTGGGATCAGTAGGCCAGCGTCTAACCAACTGAGCCACCCAGACCGACAATATATGCTTCAAGGATGCGACACGAAGATTTGGAGGAAAATTTCTCCACCCTAAACTACCCTTTACATGGAAAATATTGATATTTTCGAAAATTGCTCTAACGATTTTGATTAAAATGCCATGTGCTTGAGCTATTTTATGGCAAATGAAGCTTCTATTTTGAATTTTCTGGCTATAGCCTATGTAGTTCGTTTACTCTTGATGACTTTTATATATCTGGTAAACAGTACGATGGACGAAAGCTTACTTTACAAATAATGTAGATATTGTTAAAATACCAATTTTTGTCCAAATACATTTTTTGTAGGGTGAACCATTTCGGAAATATTCCTTGTTATTTGTTTGAGTTTTGGAATACTTAAACTTTCGTCAAATGGAGGATTGTGATTCTTTTTTTTTTTTTTTTTTTTTCTTTCATAACAGTCGTGCAAAGAGAACGGAATCTCCCTCGTCCCTGGAACTTAGTACCTCCCACAGGCCTGTAGTGGGCCCTCTGTGTCTTACATAAACATTGTGAGGTATGGATGAAGGGAAGACCCGAAAGGAATCCAGATTTGGAGGATGGTGCTCGAGACTGGATCCTTAACGTTTTACAGAGTTTCACCTATCCTAACGCCAACTCAGGTCTGCATAGCAACCAACTATGACATCGCATAGAAACCAGCTATGATATCGCATAGCAACCAGCTCTTAAAGTATCGATTAAAATGAGTATATAGAGAAATAAACTTTTGCAAGAATAGTGTGTATAAGAGTGAGTATAGCTCTACATATATTTGCGAACAGTTTCCCCAAATTGAACTATACTGAAAGTTTGTATCGCAATAGAGTATGCGACGATCACTTGGTGGATCATCTAAGACTATGTACTTCGACTTTGTCGCCAAACATTGATAGACTTCTTAAACATAAGTGATACTAAAGAAGTCACTGATGAACAGATGTTTATCGCATAAGATCTTAAAGTGCTTTCTTAAATCAAACACAACTTACATATAATCAAATCTCACTGTCCGCACAAAGTAGAATGAGGTAAATCCAACCTCTCCTCTTTCTCAAAACGTTGGACATCGTTGCTCTAGATATTAAAACATATTTCATGCATTCACAACGTTACATATTATTAATGCATGAAATACACCTATGGTTAGTAGTATAGCAAGTTTGCAGTTGTTCAAACTGTAGAAAACGATTACCTTCTCACCATCTAGTGACATTTACTTATCTTAAGCCAGGTAATTTTCCTGTTGGGGATAAAACATGGTCGCATATAAAATATCTATAAATACGCGAAGAAAAGAGAAAATTATGAACCAGGAGACGAAGGAAAAGCAAAACTACAAGAAGCAAACTTAGAAACTCTGAACAGATTTATTGAACAATAAAGTGCGATGTGCATAGAAAGAAAAAGTTAGGTTGGAAAGTAACGAGACACTTAAAACAACAGAGAGAGAGAGAGAGAGAGAGAGCGAGAGAGGGAGAGACGGCGAAACTAAATTGTATTGTGGTAAAGGAGTGTAAACTTTATTGTGACTGTGATTAACATAAAACCAATTTACATAAACTAAACACAGTTTCCTCTGTTTGTATGATCAGTTGGTATTTATTCATCTGGTAGTAATAAATATTTATAAAATGTACTGCTCAGAATTTTTATTTGACTACACTGCAGAACATTTTCAGAAGGAAGAATATGAAGGAAGGGAAAATCTGGATTAGATAATGTTTCGATTAAAACATCTGAACAATAGTCACTGTGATAGAAATTTCTCTCTAATTTGTTAGTTTCTTATGCTTGGTATATTCCAGGGGTCGGAATACGATGATATGAGGTCATACCACCGTCAGGAGCGTAAGCCTCCGACAGCCCTCCCTACATTAATCAACACGCGTTCAAACGTAAACAAGCGGTGGTGTGCAGTTCATCGATAAGACATAGTTTTTTCGAAACAACGAAAACGCAAGATAACCTTCCCATTCCAAAAGGAGTGGAAGAAAGACGTTTTTGCTACGCTATGGAAAGGACTGTGAAATATCTGTTGTACCCGAAAGTTTTTATTTGTGTTTAGAAGCCAAACATTAAAGGACATTACGACCGTTGTCACTAAGTTCACAAACAGCTCACATAGGAAATGTTACGACATTTTAAAAGAATAATACGAAACAAACATTTGTCCGTAAATGTAATCATGACGTTTAATTATTCACTGAAACTTCGCAGTCTACTGAAGAAGTTACAAAAAAATTTTGAATAGCATTGTCTAAAGCCACAGTTAGAAAATAAAGCTGGTTTGGATTTAATTAGAGGACTTCATACGGCAAGGTTTGCGTTCCTCCATTCATTTGCTGCATACCTACATATCAGCACTATGTTTGACGCAAAATTTATGTGTGAGCAATTGCTTTCTAAACTGAAGATTGTAAAATCTAAAAGCAGATCGCGATAGAGAGATAAAAACCTACGTGCTCTGGTGTATGTCAGTACTTATGAATTAACGTTAGATGTATGCAAAACTATAATGTTCCAGATGAAGCAAAGAATAAATTAATGAAAACTAAATGTTAAAGCCCTCTCATTGTGTATACATTTGTTAAGCATATATAAAATCAAACATGTGTTAGTAGAGTTCATTTACGCCACCGCTGCGACTTTCAAACCCATTTTTCAAACCACGCGTCATGTGCATGCCGGGCTGCGTTCCGAGATGTCACCATTCGTGGAATCGCGATGACCAATTTGCCGACTCCTGACGTAGATATATACTTAAAATATTGGATCTTGCAAAGTTCTAAGTTTACGTCTAGTTCTATGTTACGTGATTGATTGTGAATAGTTTCATTACAATATATAGGATCTAGCTTTTAAATTTACGTTTTTCTTACGGTTAATTTTCATTGTGAATGGGTCCGTAGTAAGTGTATCTTCGATCATGCTTAAATCAGTCTGATGTAATGCCAGCTATGTATACAGAGAAACGATGTCCAGCGTTTGCGGAAGAGGGGAGGTTGGGTTTACTTCCTTCCACTATTTGCGGACTTTGCAACGTAGGTTGCGTTTGATCTACGAAAGCACTTTCAAACCTTATGCGATAAGCATATGTTCATTTGTGTTTTGTTTGGTACTGCTTACGTTTAAGAAGTCTATCAATACTTGCGCAGCCTTAGAAGATACACCAAGCGATCATCTCTGTCTCATTTTAATCGACAGAAGCATTTTCAGAACATATGTTATTGCTCATTCTTTTGTAGGGGCAAGGAGAATATGTTTTAAGAGCTGTTGGCAAACTTAATAAAGAGGAGCATCTTGGAAGTGGTTCACTGAAAAAATAGAAAAAAAATTGTGTTTTCACCAGATCCACATTTTTATTTGGCAATACTTTGTCTTTTATTATTTGCCATTTATGCAAAAGTTATCCAGAATGAAGAGGTGTTCTGAGGACATTTCCAGATAATTCAAGTTACGACCTAGAAACTGCCATGGAATCGCCTGTTTATGTCGCATCTAACTGCATCTTTCCGTTTCTACAGTCTCAAGGAAGAGCTGATTCACCCTCCTACTGAAACAGTGGAGTGAGGAAGAGCCATTAAGGATACCCATCTGTGAAATTTTGAAAATCTACAGTTTTCATTGGGTTGATTTGAAATTTTAACACAACAATCACTGTATAGTGAGGAGTAACTGTGTTAAATTTCATACATTCAGGCAGATTAATTGCAAACATATTTATATTTTATTATATATATTTTTTTAATATTTGTATAAATGGTTCCCATGATACAATTTTAATTTGAAAAACTTAATAATTTTCAGTTATGTCCTGTAATAGAATGTTAGCAAATTGATGAGATAATTTCTTTATCTTGTTATTAGTTTGGATAAAAATAACTTTTAAAGTTTGAATTCATTATTTTTTTCATTTAAATTTTGAAATGTAAACTTTAAGATTTAATTACTCAGCAGTTATTCACTTTATGAGGAAATTATCTCATTTCTTTTTAATGTTATTTCTAAGCAGTTACACCAAATTTCATGCATAAGTACTGAAAATTGCATCGTTTGGAGCATTTTAAAGAGCAACCAGTGCTAAAAATAAAAACATGGAAAAACTAAGTTCGAAGTCATAGCAAGGATAATGGAACTGTATGGATTTAAATGGACACGACCACTTACAGGCAATCAGTTAGACGGCCACGTGACATAGATAAAAAAGCCGTAAGGCTGTAAAAAGCATATCAAAATAAAGCAGACGATTTATACTATTTGATAAAACAAAAATCCATTTTTGGCAATTTTGGAAATGTTAGCCTTTTTTCACAGATGGGTATCCTTAATTACGTAAGCGTCTCCAAAGAGGCGAAATTAGACATCGTACATTTGCAAAGTACTCTTACAAAGTACGGATGACAACATACGAGGAGGATGGTCATGATTAGGTTCACGAATTGAAGAGAATGTTCTGGAAAGGCAACCACATTTCCTTTGCCAATAATGTTAACAAATGTTTTAACATATGGTGCCGTTAAATATTAAATGATTAAATATTTTGGTATTATGACTAGTTCTAGCTAAAGTTGAAATTTTCCAACTAGAACCTACAATCATTATCAATTTTATTCACATATTTTAAGGCCACTTCGTAGTTAAACCCACTAATCTACACATGAAAAGTATGTCAGTATTATAATGTGAACATCCCTAAACCATTACAGCTATAATTATAATTTTTGTACACATTTTGCGGTACTTGGAGTAGAATATGTATGAAAATCAAGCTTGTAGGTTCAAAGTAAGATATGTGATATCCGTTAAAATTAATACATAGAAAAACTAATTTTGGTATGCTGATGTTTATCTGGCTGCACTAATTCGAAGAACTCTCTGTTCTAATGCGTTTCAACTTATGGTACACGCAGAAAACAGCGAAGCAGCTCTTAAAAATGCTAATGCTATAACGAAAATCGCTGTGTATATATAGGTAATTTAAAACGAATAGCAGAATTTTTGAAACAACATTACTTTCTAAATTGTATTAAATTTGTGGGAAAACTTTTCCACTCATTTTAAATTTCAGGTGATGTTTTAGCAGCTTAAAAAATTTGATCTTGCTAAATGCAATGCTTTTGGAGAAAATGGTATCTACATATAGAAAATCATAAATTACGGGAAAATGCAAGAAACTAAAAAGCTAGGGAAGGGCATAGCAGCTGCATATGTTATTCAATTTGATTTTGACAACTATAAAATGTACAAACACCCTTATATTATATATACATGTATGTGGAAAAGAATGGCGATTTTCTCAAGAAATTTCTCGTAAATAAGCCGGAAGTGGACAGCTTCTCAAATCGAGAAAAAACGGTATTTGTTATGGCCTGCTCCATTATGACCTTGTTTATTCGCCACCCAGTGGTGTGAGGTAGCTTGACCTTGAAAAATTCTTAGACGTCACAATCCTATATAGTTAGCAAATTCCTTTTTGGCATGCCACAACATTAGTGAAACGAAAACTTCAATTTTTTTTTACCCTAGAAACTACAGTGCCCTTGTTGAAGCTATGGGTATAAGTTAATATATTTTGAAGCCTTGAGTTAGTACTAAAACTTTTTACTTATTCACTTTACACAATGGATTGTTACATTGTTACATAAAAAATCTAAAAGCAGAATAATAGCATCGATGGAAACGCCATTCTTACATTTAGTTAAGGACTGCACTAGGGAGAACCATAATTAAGAATGGACAAATATGAGTGCTGTTATTTTAACCGCTGACAACAAACATAAATATACAGAAGGCGATGGTGGACCACCAGCGAAGATTGCCGAAAGAAAGAATTCCGATACAACCGTTTAACGACAAACCAAAATAATTGGTAGACCAAGCAAAATGTGCATGGAAGAAAACTGAGGCCAGGAAAGGATAGATCCTAAATCATGAAGGAGAAAAATGAAGCATTTTGCCTATTTTGTTGATATTTTTATTTTTTGCACTACGTATAGTCGAGATGCCGAGATTTCACCGAATGAGGGCTCCTGAGTCCAAAAAAAGCATTGTGTCTATCTTTCTGTGAACAGCATGACTCAAAAACGAAAGGTCGGTCAAAAACCAATGTTGGTATTTAATTTTAATATCTTTCAAATATGGGACACGAAGATTTTAAAGAAAACTCGCCCACTCTAAACTATCTTTGCATGGAATACATTTCGAAAATTTTGATTTTCTCAAAAATTGCTATAACGATTTTGATTAAAATGGCACATTTTTAATATACTTTTATGGTAAAAGAAATGTATATTTTGAGTTGTGTGGCTGTAGTGCTGTTTACTCTTCATGTCTTTTGCATTACTGTTAAATCGTAAGAGATAGGCCAAATTACTATAAAAATGCTAAGTCAGGTCCTGCATCTCAGGTGGTGGAGCATCTGCCTGCTGTGCAATGGGATTTGAATATGTGCGTGAATCTAATTTAATGAATTAAAGCAAAACCAAAGTAAACACCATTGCTCTTGAGCAATTGTTCCAAGAGGTTAAAAGCCGCTGATATGATCTTCGATGTTAAATGGATCATAAAAAATGTAGATCTTGTTAAACCACACAAGTTACATCCAAATGCATCTTTTGTGGAGTAAACCATTTCGGAGATAAGCCTTGTTATTTGTGTGAGTTTTGTAACACTTAAAACTTTTTTCAAAGGGAAGATCGTTACAGATTTTTATCCCTTGGTCGTGTAAAAAGAGCGAAATTTCTAAGCCTTCAGATAGCCACTAGGTTTAAATCATTTGGCTATCGCTAAAGCCACTGTATTCCCATATTCCCCTTGCACCTACAAGACAGTAATAAGATGATTTCTGTAAATGTTTATCTTGACTAACACGAAGAAGATAGAGGAATCAAGAGTATGTAAGAGCAATTAGCACAAGAGTAGAGAAGGTGATGAGAGTGCAATACATTAGGTTTTTTTACTGTTAAACACAGTCGTAGTTCAGAGAAATCTTCTGGGTGTACAGGTCAAACCCCAGCACTGTTATTCCGTAGGGAATTGTGCTTCGGGCAGTGACCTAGAAGTGGAAACGACTACCTCATCAGCCTTAAGAAAATACCATTTTCTCACATCCGTTCTCTCTGACGTCTAAAGCAAACTATTAATTTGAAAGAATTTGCATAAACGCAGATGTGCATCACCGGCGGAAATACCCGGGTTCACTAGCGCAGCCTTACGCGCAGGAAGGCAACTAGTCCGCAACTGGAGGTTTGAGTGACAATGATTAATGCTACCTAACTACGAGACGAATGAATAAATGAATGAAGAAAGAAAGCCAGATAGGTGAATGAATGAATTAACTGGTATAATCACCGCACACGCCTTCGTCTTTTGTTTTCGGATGATGCTGAGTGTTAACCATGACGCTGTTCGCACAAAAACATGTCTCTACATATACATACCAGTTTTGGAAGACGAGGTGAGGTGTGTTGAGATGTGGCTAAAGATAGCACGGTGATTTCCTCCACCCAGACCGCCACAGCCGCGCGAGGGGGGAAGAAGATGCCATTAAAATAATCGCATTCCAGAAGAGCCGGCCGCGGAACTGGTTGGAAAGAGAGGGTCTTTGAAAGGAAGGCCGCCCGCCCTTTCACACCTGGCCGGCCTGGCCCGGCTCGGCCCGGCCTGATGGACGGGCACTCCATCCGAGTGAGTGTGGGATAATGGCACCGTCCGTCCTGAGCTCCTTCCCCGAGCACTGATTCAAGCCCCACAATACGTACGTGCGTGCAATGACTTGATGATGCCAATTCGCATCCAACAGCCCTTTCCTTATTCACTCCAATAAGGAGTGTAGTTGCTAGGAAAACATGAACTTGCATACATTCAGTTCTTAGACATTTTCTAGTTCAGCATCTAAAGTCTAGTGCTTCCTATATCTCATGTGATATGCAGTTGAGTGTTAGGATTAAAACTTTAAAAAAAAAAAAAAATAAAAAGTCACAAAAATAAAAACTTACATTTACATTTGTGCAAAATATAAGTTAGTGCAAAGGTCTGCCAGTAGAAAATATTATAAACATACAATTCATGAAGGTTTTAAAAGTGGAGTATACATCAATATTGAACTGAAGTCAACAGCAGTCTACTAAATGAACTTTTACTATTTTTTTAAAATTAACTTTATAATAATTTCATAGTCATCATTTGCGTTGCTGTCTATAATAAAACAGCACAGTGCTGTTTTTCAACCTGCGGTCACGGCTTTTGTCCTGTTTTGTTACAAAATAGCTTTTCTCTCTTTTTTTTCTATGTTATGCTACGTAATATTTAAATTTTTACATCCATAATTCCTACGAACCAAAGTCTTGTTATCGATGGACAAAATTCGTTAGGAGGAACAAATAATCTAATGGCTACACTCCGGCATTGTTTTGTTTCCCGCGCTTCACTTCGACAATTAAATTCCATTCCCTCTGTTACAGTCGGAGTCTGATGTGTATTGTTTTGGCAGTTCCGTGAGAGATTCAAGATGCCAAAACGATAGTGTCTGCTCAATGTTGCATTCCAAGAAAAGTATCTTAGCCCTTGGCGTAGAGAGAAAATATTTACACCAGAAAAAACAGCAATTGAAAGTTGAAACGCTGAAAGCATTGTTGCTTACCAAAATACATTTCAAATACAGTTGTCTTGAGCTTTTCAATTATTTGAAGCAAAAGAGAAACTTCTGAAGAAAATTAATTGTTAGATAGTTCCAATAACATAGTTTTATGAGTTATAGAACATAACCTTGCCTTTGTCATAATGTAATAATACAATGAGTAGTCTGATAAGTATACGTATGCAGTTTATTAATAATAAATTGATAAATAACGTTTTAGATTTTCTAATTGCATTAACTTATAGGACTAAGATTAACAGTAATTAAAAAGATGTGATGTGTTGCACTCACATGACTTTCTCTACTCTTGTACTGACCATTCCTACTAACTCTTATTTCTATATCTTCTATATATATATATATATATATATATGTTAGTTGAGATAAGCACTTGTAAAAATTCTCTTATTGCTTATTTCATTATAAGTGCAAGGGAATACAATAGGATTTGAGCGAGTCAAATCTTTTAAAGCTTTAAACTTCCGTTCTATTTGCACGGCTAACATAAAAAATGAACAACGATGTTGCATTTGATGAAAGTTTGTTTTCCAAAACTGACACAAATAACAAGGAATATCTCCGAAATGACTCACTCTACAAAAATGTATTTGGACATAAATTGTGCTTTAGCGAGATCTACGTTTTGTATAGTAAGATTTGATCTGTCTCTTAAGGTTTACTAGTTATACAAGTCACCCAGAGTAAACAGGACTCATAGGCCATAGCTAGAAAATTAAAAAAAATTAATTTCATTTCTCATAAAAATATCTTAAACATGTGGCATTTTAATCAAAATAGTTGCAGCTATTTTCAAGAAAATAAAAATTTTCGAAAAATTTTCCTTGTAAAGAGTAGTTTAGGTTCGAGCAATTTTCTTCAAAATCTTCGTGTCGCATCCTTGAAAGAAAAACTTAAATTAACCTTGAACTTAAATACCAACTTTGGTATTTAAACCACTTTTCGTTTTTGAGTTATGCTGCTCACAGACTGACAGACATATGACTCACACCCAAAAATTCGGTGTCGAGATTTCACCGGAAATATATGTTTTGAGACCCCCTGAATCCAAAAAAAGCATTTTTAGAAAAAGGTCCGTGTGTGTGTGGGTCTGTGTCTATGTGTCAGTCTGTAGACAGCATAACTCAAAAATGAAAAGTTGGTTACAAACCAAAGTTGGTATTTAAGTTCAATGTCTTTCAAGGATGCGAAGGATACGGAGATTTTAAAGAAAATAGCCCCACCCTAAACTACCCTTTGCCTATGTAGTCCTGTTTACTCTGGATGACTTTTGAATAACTCGTAAACCATAAGAGATAGACAAGTTCTTAATACACAAAAAATGTAGGTACATTGATTTCACTAAGACACAACTTATGTCTGAATAAAATTTGTTGTAGAGTGAACCATTTTGGAGATATTTCTTGTTATTTGTGTCAGATTCGGAAAATTTGTAACTTTCGTGAAATGGAACATCGTTGTTCATTTTTTATATGTTAAGCGTGCAAAGAGAACGAAATCTCAGAGCTTTAAAAGATTTGAGTATCGTTCAAACCCTACTGTGTTATAATATTCCCCTTGCACCTACAAGGAAATAAACAATAAAATAATTTGTACAAATGTTTATTTGAACAAACACGAAGAAGATAGAGGATTAAGAGTTTGTAAGAATGGTTAAAACAAGAGTAGAGAAAGTCATATGAGTGCAACACATCAGATTTTTTCAAAAGCACTCCAACGAAGTTGGTTAAAACACGCTTGAGCTGTTGACACGAAGAAAAATGTACATCTAACTTTTCTGTAAAAAGCTGTGAAGTCCTGACTGAACACGGATAGAGGGGAAGAAAATACCACGAAAAATGCATATGTCATTTTTATGTTAAATAAAAGCATACCAAATGTAACCATTTTCTAATTAATATTGTTCTTAGTTTGAATTTTGCAATATTTTAAGTTGATAGGTTTTACGAAGTAGCTATCATTTTATCGCAAGGTTATCCAAAGAGTGTGCAATATAAACCCAGCATATGTTGACTAGGATTTTAAGTATTTGCTAATTGCCACACCATAGATACTTCAGTGTATCTACAATCAACTGTGTAATAAAACAATTTCTGGCAACATTTTTCATTAACAGGTGGTGGACGAAGAAACAAATTGTTTTCTCAGGAATATGTTGCTGATTATTTGATAGCAGTTGTTCTTTCACACTAAAGGTACGAGTATTCTAGGCAGTAAGTTCAAAACTTCCATGGGACTTAAACATACGTTCAAACTATCAATTTGTAGGTTAACTGTAAAAATAGGTTGAAGTGTGCAGAGAAATGTAAATGATTCTAACACTTCGGACTCCTATGGTGGACATTTCTGATTCAGAGAGAATCTTTGCTATCATTGTTATCAATATAACGGCTAATGTGATCTAGTTGATCATTCACAGTGGCGTAATGAAATACACATTCTTCCGGACGGCTTACTCGCTGCGGAGTCCAATACAAGAACCCCTCATTGTACGTCACAACTATCGTCACAAATTCTCTCAGAAAGTGGCATAAAAACGCACCCACTAACTCACCTGTAAGAGCGCTCCCTTACATAGCATTAGTTAGAAGTTCCAGGACGTTATAGAAGGGAAACTTCCAGAAGATTCTGGTTATCTGACGCTAGCACTTTCATGTTTACGCTGGGCAAAGATGCTACTTCTATCTCTTCAAATACCCTGCGTCTACCTCCCTAAGTTTAGTGTATAGCTAACAAATACATAAAAATCTGATGTGTTGCACTCACATAACTTTCTCTACTCTTGTACTAAGTACTCTAACAAACTCTTATTCCTATATTTCCATGTTAGTTAAGATAAATATTCGTACAAATTATCTTATTGCTTATTTCCTTGTGGCTGCAAGGGAGATATTAGAATACAGAAGGCTTTGTGCGACAGTCAAATCTTTTTGACCTTCGAGATTCGTTCTCTTTGCACGATTAACATATAAAAAAATGAACAACGTTGTTACATTTCGCTAAAGTTCTAAGTTTTCCGAAACTCACACACATAACAAGGAATATCTCCGAAATGGTTCACCCTACAAGAAAATTTATTGAGGCACAAATTGTGTATTTTACCAAGATCTACATTTTTTGTATAGTATGATCTGGTCTATCTCTAACGGTTTAACAGTTATGCAAAAGTCGTCCAGAGTAAATACGACTACAGGGGCTATAGCCAGAAAATTCAAGATATACATTTTATTTGTCACAAAAATATCTTAAACATATGGCATTTTAATCAATATCGTTTTAGCCATTTTCAAGAAAATCAAAATTTTCGAAAAATTTTCCATGTAAAAGGTAGTTTAGGATGGGGCTATTTTCTCCAAAATCTTCGTGTCACATCCTTGAACGACATTAAACTTAAATACCAACTTTGGTTTTTAACCTAATTTTCGTTTTTGAGTTATGCTGTCCACAGACTGACAGACTGACAGACTGACACACAGACACACAAGCACACACACGGACCTTTTTCTAAAAATGCTTTTTTTGGCCTCAAAGCATATATTTCCGGTGAAATCTCGACATCGGATTTTTGGGTGGAATACAATACTTCCTCTACTTACCAGTAGAGAAAGTAAAAAAGAAGATACAGCATCTTAAGTAAGCAGATTTCACATGATGGTAGATTTAAATATGACGAATAAAAGTGTCCAAAAACAAATTCATCTATCATAAAACGTAGGTAAAGGAGATAATTTAATATTATTGAATGCATTATCTACACAGTCCGTGCAGTTTATGTACATTGATTTCCGTAATTCTTATTTTCTTAATTCAGGACAAGTATATTACGTCATGTTTGAACAAAAGACACTATAGTGAGAATGTTGGCGAGAGACCAGTGGCAATGGTTTGTGTGTACGAATAATTGGAGTTGACAGGGGTGTGGAATGTTGTTGCCACATACCGTGTTGTGACGTCACCAGAGCCGCGCGCGACTCTGCGTTGTCATAACCAATTATAATTATGTATTTTACAAACGCTAGTCGTCCCACCTGTCTGTCACGAGAGGAAACCGCACCACAGCCCACGTGTAGGCACCTCGCACACTGTATCCCCTGCTTACCTGTTACTCTTACCTCCAATTCATTGGCAGTATGCTCTTACTTAATATCATTTTAGCACTTTTTCTGTAAATTCATAAATCATGCGTTCTTCAGTTATTATACTTCATTTTTATAGACTAAAATTAGATCAAAATGTTAAAAAAAATTTATTTTTAAATTCAGAATTAATTTTTACACAGAAAATAATTTAGCTTCAGTTACCATTTTGCTTTTTGTGCTTTTAAGCTTTATAAAACTACATCACATGATTATTTAACGTCCATGAGTGCAATGTAATTATTACAAATGCCATTTGTAAGTAAAAATACTACAACGATACAGTTGTAAACAACCTTATTCAACTTTCAACAGAAACTCAGAGAGAATGAATATAACCAATGGAAAAGTAAGTTTTAATACACTTTTAAATAAACCACCATTTGACGTATTTAATATGGCTACTGAGAATAAATTGTTAAAACTAATATTTAAATCTTTAGCAGTCTATGAAACATTCAGGATAGTAGGCAGTTTTATGTATAGGAGTATAAATAATGTGTTAGTATTTTTATTTTTTGAAAATTAATGCACTGCAATTAGCGCAATATAATTATTTAATTTGTATCTCAAAAAATTAATAAGAATATCTTTGTAATAATTATGGTAGAGCAGTGTGTAACAAAGTTTTGAAAACGTCAAGTTGAGACATTTTATATGTAATTAATGAAAATTTTAAATAAATTATTTATGTGTTAGCAAATTTTACAGCTCGGCTCACATTGTTGCGAGATTAAATCTGGGACATTTCTCTCTCCCTCCCTCTCCTGCTCTATTCCCTGTTTTCTCAGTTTCCTACTTCCCTTATTTCTCTTTAATGTGTTTCTCTCCCTCTTTATCCCTTAGCCTTTATTGCGACACATCATTTTACATTATTTTGAAAATCGGCATTAAATGTTTTTCTTTTTATCGGTGTTAATAAATATGAAAGCACAGAATGCCTGTTCCTTATACCTACTCATATTTTATCAAAATTAAGCTTTTTCATAGCATCCAGCATACAGTAAAATAGTAATAAAATATTGCATCAATTCAACCAAAATTTACTAAGTAATATAACTTATGTCGACTGTTTTACATTAACAAATGCTTTATGGAACTATTTTAAACGAAATACTTCAAATTTTTGCTTCGTGCTCTTCTGGGGAAAGATGCTAAGATGTCATATGGTTTACTCTTAAAATAGAAGCGAGTTATTAGTACATAAATCTTCAAAACCACGAGTTCGGTGTTCTTAAATGCACACAATAAGGAAATAAATCTTAAAATGCGATTTTAAGATACCAGAGCGCTACAAATCATTGTAAATTAGAATAAAGAAGATAGAAAAGTCAGTGGTATATAGAGAACAAATCTGGTCATTGTACATAGTTCCAATTTGATTATAGTTTTATATCTGTATAGTTTATTAACATAATGAAAAATTATTTTTTCAAGAATTTAAAGTTCAAGTAAACTTGTGTCAATATGACGTATATAAATAAACACCATAATTTATAATAGTAAATATTGGAGTGTCGGAAAATTAAGAATAAATTACTTAAGAATCAATGTTTTTTTCTATATCTCTCCCATTTTCTTCATCTGGACCATTCTAAAGAGATGGATAAACCACAAAATTAAGATGTCTCGAAGATCCCTTGATATTATATAGGACTTTTGAACATTATAAACTCAATTAAGCGGGAGAAATCACTTCTTACCTGATGTGATGTGGAACAACAAATGGCAGAAGAATAAAACACAAGAAGAAAAAGAAGAAATCAGGATATATTATGGTTATGATATACAATAAAGGCTGACATTTCGCTCATTTGTACCTTCATAGATCCATTGTTGCTACCAACTGCAGGAAGAAGGGTGAAATGAAGGAACTACAGGCCACAGAGACGCACGGAGGTCCTTAACAGCTAACACCCGCTTCACTGCTGATACTGCTTACAGAGGGCGATGAGCGAGGTCGACCAAGCGCCTCTGGTGTCATTCAAGAACGCTCTTTTCTTTGAGCTAGCTATGTGCTATCGTCAGGCACCACCATTTGCCACGAAACCTAGAAGCACAACTAAAGAAGATAAGGAAGGGGAATGAAAGGGAAGTGATAGAAAATAAATCGTACTAGATAAGAATCTACCACGCAATCACCTGCTGATAAGGGAAATCCTCGAAGAACCAATGTCATTGCAGGCAGTCCACGGGAATCAAACTGAGAACCTCTCAAATGCGAGCCTTGTACGTTACTGTGGAGCTGGGTAATCAAACACATACATACGAGTATTTCTTACCTAAGAACATCGGAAAAGTATTTCAGTTGATCTGGAAAAGATGGAGAAATTGTTTCATTCAAGGTTAATCTTCTCTAAATTCTGAATTTATTTCATGTATCCAGAGTAGCTTTCATTAATGTGTTTCAAAATGGGCACCGACACTTTTAGCAAGCTCTATAATATGTAAACCTCTGCGGTACCTATGCTTATTACGAGATTACCAGACAACTTAGAATGACAAAATATCAACAAAAAAGTCGTTTTTACAACGTATCTGTTTAAGCGGAGATTAAAAACCGTACGCCCTAATGTTTATTTGCGCTTTCATGAGCCATTATCCCTAACTATTTTAAGCCAGGCTGTAATTTTTATAGGATGTAGATGCATGTCTTTCTATGCGATCTCTTTTGCACAACAATGCCGTTAAGAAGAATTGTGCTCTATTTTTCTTAATTACTGGTTTTTAAAATTAAAATTAATATCTAATTGATCGGGCTTGAAACCGAAATTATGTCAATGTATATATTTTATAATGGAAAGAAACAAAAGAAGATTCTAGTCAATAGTTAAGGGGAAAAAGCTGAATATGTTAAAGTCTCAAGAATGGAAGCCTAGGCAGATTTAAATGAGTAATAAGGTTACAATTGTTGTTTGTACTCAGCTTTAGTGATTCAGCGGGCTGATTCCTATCTTACCATGACGTGCTCTAAAGTTAGCCAATGGAAATCGCTTCCTTCGTGTTGCTCGCGCAAAAACAAATGCAACGCAAGACACACTCGTCTCCAAAGTGTTATAACGTTGTAGTTAAAGTTACAAAGTTACATTCTATTTGAATATCGTCGGCAGTTCTCTACAAATCTGGAAATTTACAAATAAAGTGATATGTTGGTTAATTCTTCGTTTGGTTCCATTCCTACCATAACTCGCACACCCTGTAGATTAGGACCTCTTGCTAGAGCTAGTCCGGACACCAAACACGAGATCTTATAGGTCTTAGAGGCGACGTCTTCGAAGGAAAGGAACGTTTGCATCAGGCTCTAATGATCTAACTGTCGACGAGCCCTTAAACACTCATTCACTCACTCACTCAGTCACTCACTCACTCAGTCACTCACTCACTCAGTCACTCACTCACTCAGTCACTCACTCACTCAGTCACTCACTCACTCACTCACTCACTCACTCACTCACTCACTCACTCACTCACTCACTCACTCACTCACTCACTCACTCACTCACTCACTCACTCACTCACTCACTCACTCACTCACGCACTCACTCACTCCAATTGACGTTTAAAGAAATAAATTGCCTTTTTATTTATAGAACTCTGTGATTGCTATCATTCTCAGTGTACCATTTTATATTGGCGCTGAAAGAAGGTTTAATTTTGCTCAGAGGCTTCATCATCAGGCTTGAGATTCTTTCATGTGCTGAAAATTTACATGGGGCCATGGGCTTTACTTCCCTTCCAAAGCAAACCATGCTAAGGTTTTTAGGTTCGAAAAAAGGCTATCGCCCTCTGTTGGATTTGAACCGGCGACATAGGTAACTACAGCTTTTTTGTTTTCTTTCTTTTTTAGGCTAACCGTCTTATTAAGATTGAAGTATTTATCATTTTAACGTTTCTTCAATAGTTGAAAAGAGGGCCACTTAAATCAGAAACTATGATTCAGAGGAAAATCTGCTCGGGTAAAAATAAAGAATATTACACACACACACACACACACACACACACACACACACACACACACACACACACACACACACACACACACACACACACACTGCTTTGTATACACTATAACAACAAAAACACGTTTGACACACGAATATACCGTATTATCAATGGTGGTAATTTATAGAGCAAAAGTTTCCCCTAAAAGATGAACTGACATTTACCTCTACTTCCAGGAGAGTCAAGTTTCTTTTGTTGGTTTTTTTCTCTCCTTTTCTAAAGTATTGTAGATTTTAGAGCACAAATTAGGAGCAAAGTATAAATGTTTTTACTGGTAATTCAGGACAGTGTAATCAACAATATTATTCAATATTTGTTTCATTTGCGAACTTATAATTTTACTTATTAAATGCAGCATATTTTCAGGTTGCGTGGCACAGAAGGCGTGACGCAGGACATGTGACAGGTCAATGATCTCACAGTACCTAGACCAGTAAATCACTCTGTGATGTAAGCAAAACGGATAGTCTACACAACAGTCGTTGTTCATTTCGAGGCGCAGCTACTTAGAAGGAAACTGTCGGCTAATACATCCATATTCTAAACAACCAAAATATGACTCGTTGAATCCAAACAAAAGATGCAGCTTTACCATACAATGTTAGCCATGCATCAGACTACCATTTGCTGTCTCTCTCGTTGGCCACGGATGTACATAATGCCATACAACTTGACGGTGGAAGTAACGTCTCAGTTTCTTACTTGAAATAAACAACACACTGCTGATAATGCAAGTGGGCAATGTATTTAATCACGCACAGTTCCGCGATATTTACTACGCGGAAGTCGGAAAGATACTAACCTGACACCTCTATGGTCTTATAAATACAAAAGTGAACCCGACCATAAACCAGGCATTCGTCACGTCTAAAATACCTTTGTAAGTCTATATATGACATCATCGTCATCTACCATGTGCTTCCATTCCCCCTATCCCCTCCAGAGTGCAGAACACCCCTGAGATGTTTTCTCGTCAGAGGCCTGCAGTAGATATGTTACAAATGGACCCTTACAGTGTGTGAACGGCCGCGGCGTGCAGCGGTGGCCATGCTTGTAATTATATGTCGCTATCGACACATCGGCTAGCCGTAATTATAGTGGGCCAGTCTCTCTCTTTCTCTCATAGACTGGATCCCTATAGTACTTGGCAGCAAACCTGATCGAGTGTGACATGCTATAGTGTTTGTCAACATAACCTGGTCTACTGTATTTGTCTAACACTTGTTAACAAATCTTATGTTGGTAATATCTGTACTAAGGTGTTTAGGCTGCATCTTTACATACTAGAGAGTAAAGCAGGAAAAAGGTTCTTCTCTGCACAGTTTAAAAGAAACTATGCATGAGTTATTCAGCCTAGTAAATATAAGTTAAAACTCCAATCTGTGAGAGGATTCTGAATTTTAAAACAGAGCTCAGTGTGGCAGATATAAATGACAACTTTAATAAACACAGCATTCTTACTTTAAGTCTTTAGTAATTTGTACGTCGTCCACAACTTAACTTAATGTAAGAGTATGTAAACCTTTTGGAGGTTCACAAATGTTAAATGGGTTTCTTCACCATGAGCCATTCGTTTCTTCAGATTGCATTTTTAGGCATGAGAAACAAACTAGTATTTCTTCAAAATCAAACAAAAGAACACATTTAAAACTCCAAATTGTTCCCTTAAAGCTTGGGACATTCAAATGAACTGCGAATATTTCTAAATTATGATAAAAATGCAGTAAGTTGGTATTTTTACGAGATTTACAATTCTACAACTTTGTCTATCTCCTTTTACAGCTGTATAGCTAATAATCAGTGAGGCGGAAGGGGTCCTCGTAAGCTATTTATAGAAAATTCATGTGTATTTTATTAATTGTGAGAAACATGTATCACAACATAAACAATAACAAAAATAGCTGATTCGATTGGGAGAATTTTCTTAAAATCTTCATTTTGCTTTGAAGTACCTGTAATATAAAATTTTGTACTGATGTAACGTTTTTGAATTAAGCTGTTCATAGACATATTCTTTTCTTAAACTTTTCTTTTTGAATTGGGTATCTGAAAATGGTCAATTTGGTGAAGTAATGGACTGACACACGTTGAAATGTTTTAAGCAATCACCTATGTTGTTTCTTTTGTCTTTTTTAGAAGTTAATTCTTCTATGTTAAATTTGTGTTAGAACTAATAATTTACAACGGGTACATAAACATTTGTGACATTTGGTGAAATAGTCATCTCCAAATTCTTTATCTTATGTAGTTAATATATTTCTGCATATCTGTAGCAATATTTAATTTTAAAGATTTGAGCACCTTAGAATTGAAATTTGCAATCAGAATTGAAATTTTCTGGCTCCTTTAACTTTTATGTGTTACATTTTGACAGTTATTTGCTGTTTCTTTTAAATATCCAACGTGATCCATAGACATTTGTTTAAAAGTTTTTCAAAATATGAAATAAAGCCCTTATTAATTTTTGATCCTTAGCTTCTCTATATGAGTGATAAATTATACTTGTATATTTTAAGTTGCTGAATATAAAGTTTAGTCTTTAATTTATGTCCGATAGACATACATGTTACATAAAGTATATTTTTCCTTGATTAGAATTTCATTGCCGTCTGGTATACTTCGCAACACTTCCAGTAAAATTAAAACAAAAAACAAAAATTGAATGATAAGCGAACAATCTTCAGTCTAGCAGAACTATGGATGTAACATTTTAAATATGAAAAAATCGGACAATGAAGAAGTCTGATGCGTTGTACTTACATGACTTCCTCTACTCTTGTATTAGCTATTCTTGTAAACTCTTATTCCTGTGTGTTCTTCATGTTAGTTGAGATAAACATTTGCAGAAAACATCTTATTTCTAGTTTTCCTGTAGGTGGAATGGGGATATGGAAATGAGTGATAGTCAAATCTTTTAAATTGGTCGCCACATGAAAGTTTTTAAATTCCGTTCTCTTTGCACGGTTAAGAGATAAAAAGGCGAATAACGATCTTCCTTTTAAGAAAAGTATAGGTAATAATTGTAAAACTCACACCAATAACAAGGTATATCTCCGAAATGATTCACTCCACAAAAAATACATTTGAACATAAACTGAGTGTTTTAACGATTTCTAAATTTTTATGGTAAGATTTGGTCCATCCCTTACGGTTTACCAGTTATGCAAAAGTCATCAAGGGTAAACAGGACTACATGGGCTATAGCGAGACAATTAAAAATATGCCTACATTTGCATTTGCCCTAGAAATATCTTAAACATATGGCGTGAGTGAGTGAGTGAGTGAGTGACGTTTAAGGGTCCATCGAGAGCTAGGTCATTTGGACCCCTAAAAATATGGCATTTTAATCAAAATCGTTAGAGCTATTTTTAAGAAAATAAAAAATTTTCGAAAAATGTTCTATGTAAAGGGTAGAGAAATTTCTTCAAAATATTTGCGTTGCATCCTTGAGCGATGTTAAACTCAAATACAATTATTATTTATTTATGCCAACAAAGTTATTGTTGGTGGGATTGTGGTTAAAATCCCAGCTGTGGCATTGTATTTTTAAGTTCCAGTTCTACCTCTCAAATACCAACTTTGGTTTATGTTGTTCGCAAACACAAACACACACACAGACACACACACACAGACACACACACACATACAATGACCTTTTTCTAAAAATGTTTTTTTTTTTTGGGGGGGGGGGATTCAGGGGGCCTCAATACATGTACTTCTCGTGAAATCTCGACATCGAAATTTTGGGTCGAATACAATTCTTCCCCTAACTACTGGCAGTCATTGTAGAGAAAGTAAAAAATAAAATTAATTAAATCCAAAATTTAAGTGAATAACCTCCAATCTTAAAGAAGTCTATGTGGATGTGAAATTTTGAACATAGTTTCTTTATGAACACAGTGAATATAAGAGATTTTCTTTAATTTAATATTTATACTTACCATGTCTCAGAAATAGGGACTTACATACTTTCATATCTAGTAACACAGAATTTTGAAGCAAAAGTGTGGGGTGTCACAGGTTACTAAAGCTACTCTTGACGGGAGAACGGCGAAGAGCGGCTTCCCATCTTGAGTACAGAGGGAACATCACGGTCCCGCCATTACCCTGACTCCGCCCCCGGAGGCGGCAGCTTATTTACATGATGCATGCAACGCAGTAATCATCTTCACAAAATAAGCTGAGGAAAATTGAAATTTAATGCAAAACGGAACTGTGAGCCCATCAGCCGGCCGCTTTTATGATCACTTGATGAGCCTGTAATATAGAGTGTCCACAGAACTGAACGTAAAGCTGTGGGAGAACAGCAGGATGTCGTCAAGCACCACTTTCGGTACTCATCACATCTTCTTGTTGAAGTATGCACGAGATGTTTCCAGCTTTTATGCTAACGAGCGTCAGAAAAATAATGCAACTCATGTACAGGGCAAAATGTTAAACATCATTTGTCTTCAGTGCTTCGCGCGCACTTGTTTTATCCTTTTAGTTTCTCTACTACAAGTAGAGTAGACAAAGCATTGCTTTTACCCAAACACTTCATGTCCAGGTTTTATCAGAAATACATGTATTAAGACAATTACAATAAAAATAGCATTTAATAAAAAGTTTCGTGTGTGTTTTTTAACCCTTTTATTAAGTCAACCTGCTCAATTACATCGTAACAACTAATATTATTAAGTGATAGTTTTGGTGACTTATTTTCGACATCTTACCATAGACAATTTCTCCTCATAATCTATAGTGCAAAATGACACACATTACATTATATTAACATACATTTTTTAAAAAACAAAATTGTATCACTTTTAGCAATCTTTAAATTTGGGTGGTAACATGGGAGAGAGGGTAATTGTTTTCTTAGTCTTTTCAATGGAACTCAAAACTGCTTAGACTTACAAGAATTTCTGAAGTGCACAAGTTTAACCACAAAAGTCACAAATGAAAGTATCATTTTCAGAAGCAGAACAGTCCAGGTGCGACCATCTGCCACAATTGTCACACTGGTTCTAGAGTTCTCCGGGTCTCGAGTTCCCGAATTCACCGTCACAAAAATGCATTCAGGATTCTCCTCTTGAGATGGGAAATCATTAGTTGGAGTTACTAAAACTGATTGTCCTGAAGAGATGGAGATATCAGTGTCATCTGAATCCGAAGATTCTTGTCGAATGCGAGTCTTCCTTTAGCTTTAAAGCTCGTATTTCTTTTCGGTTTTCTATGGACCATTTCTTAAATATTTTGAGCGAGATGCGCATTTACTTGTTGATCACTAGACTTCATCTGAAACTGTAGGAAAACAATTGATTTTAGAGATATAAACATAAGAGTTTTGCCGTCCTTTCTGAGAATTCTCGCCTCAGTTCTGTTTGTGCCGTATCATCTTCTATGTCGCTCTTTGCTAACACTTTCTGTGCCACCAAAAGCAACAATGTCCTCTTGCAACCACAGTTCTCAGCTTACTGACTAGTCACATTAGCTGCAGTTTTAGAGACCTCTGGAGTGATTTAGCACTGTCACCACCAGATGACGACAGTGAGTTCAGAAAAATTGACACTGGTCAGCTTCCTCCAAGCTACTGCGTTTGTGGCTCTTTATTTTCCCAATAACGTGCAGTGACATACTTTATACGTGATGCATCATTTATTCTCCATCTCTGCAGTCACAAATAGGGACATCTATTATTCTGGCTCTGTTTAAATATAATTTTGTTTTTCTATGACCGGTTGTTATGACTGTGAATTTTGACGTTGTTACTATTTTCATTTTTAGTCTCACCCGGATATTTGGGAAGAAGGATTTGCAGTGAGCACCCTTCTCAGCGTTGTCCCGTTCCCTCTGGCATTTCTCCTGTGTCTTCTTGAGATGGATGGAGAGTGCTGTTACTGATACGTTCCTATCGTCGCTTTTTGCACCTTCTTTGGTGATCTTGTCTGCGATGTCATCCCCTTGATCCCTGAATGCGGCTTGACCCATCCGAAGTAGATTCCCATTTCTTCTTCTATAGCTGTTGTACTTCTGATGTCCTCAATGACTGTGCGTGGATGGAAATGTCAAGAAGGAAAGCTTGTGTTACTTGGCTGTCAATATATATTACTATATTTTTATCACTCTACTGGGTTTTCATCTAGTGCCTATTTTTCTAGTGAATTCAGGATGGCAGTTATTCGGCTTGGTTCTTTGAACACTTATCAGCAAACCTGTTAATCCTTTGTTTTTGTATATAGCTACTCCTGGTTCAACTTTTCCTTCAGTTTTGCTGCTGTCAGTGAATATCTCATAGGGTATGAATCTTGGTTGGTGTGCGTATGTGTGTGCTATTTGTGTATGTGGTCGATTTTCTCAGCAATGGCTATAACAACTTTGATAAAAGTATCGCATATTTAAAGTTCCTTTTATTACAAATGAATTAGCCTATATTTTCTGGGAATAGTCTCTGAAGCTCCCTTCATTCTGTATGTCTTTTGTACACATAGAACTGGTAAAGCGTAAGAGGCAGGAAACATCTTAATAGGTACATAATAATGTAGATCTTACTTAATCATTTGTGAAAAATTTCCCCAACAGCAGCACCACCACCGCCACCGCCGCCACTACCGCCGCCGCCACTGCTATCACTACTACCGTCACCTTACCATAAACATTATTAACACCGTAACTACCAGCTCTATTAATACCACTATTATTAACACATCCACCATAGGTGTTACCTCCACAAGTACCACCTCAACTACCACCGCCGCCACCATCACTGCTACCATCATCGTTATTAGCAAAACAACCACCATTAGTGTTGCTATCAGTCCAACCACAGGCTATGGCAGCTATCACTCCTATTAGCATCACGATTAACTTTTACTGCAGCCACCGTTGCTAATTACTATCACCACCATCATTGTAACTGTTAACACGCAGCACTAACCATTACTGTATGTCACCATCATTACCACTACCGTTGTATCAGTGGAACAGTAACACTGTTAATACTACTATCATATTACCTGTTACCACCACCACCAAAATCTATCACTGCCATTATTACTGTCACTATTCCTTCTACCCCTGCTGCTGCCACTACTGTTGTTACCATTGTCAGTTATCGCTACAATACCACTATACCACCACAACGAGTACTACTTACCACTACTACTGCCACTTTATCTACTAATTACCACTACTAGCACAACATTGACTGCTAAATACCACTAGTACCACTACATTCAGTACTACTTACCACTACTACTGCCACTTTATCTACTAATTACCACTACTAGCACAACATTGACTGCTAAATACCACTAGTACTGCCACTTTTTCTACTAATTACCACTACTAGCACAACATTGACAGCTAAATACCACTAGTACCACTACATTCAGTACTACTTACCACTACTACTGCCACTTTATCTACTAATTACCACTACTAGCACAACATTGACTGCTAAATACCACTAGTACTGCCACTTTTTCTACTAATTACCACTACTAGCACAACATTGACTGCTAAATACCACTAGTACCACTACATTCAGTACTACTTACCACTACTACTGCCACTTTTTCTACTAATTACCACTACTAGCACAACATTGACTGCTAAATACCACTAGTACTGCCACTTTTTCTACTAATTACCACTACTAGCACAACATTGACTGCTAAATACCACTAGTACCACTACATTCAGTACTACTTACCACTACTACTGCCACTTTTTCTACTAATTACCACTACTAGCACAACATTGACTGCTAAATACCACTAGTACCACTACATTCAGTACTACTTACCACTACTACTGCCACATTTTCTACTAATTACCACTACTAGCACAACATTGACTGCTAAATACCACTAGTACTGCCACTTTTTCTACTAATTACCACTACTAGCACAACATTGACTGCTAAATACCACTAGTACCACTACATTCAGTACTACTTACCACTACTACTGCCACTTTATCTACTAATTACCACTACTAGCACAACATTGACTGCTAAATACCACTAGTACTGCCACTTTTTCTACTAATTACCACTACTAGCACAACATTGACTGCTAAATACCACTAGTACCACTACATTCAGTACTACTTACCACTACTACTGCCACATTTTCTACTAATTACCACTACTAGCACAACATTGACTGCTAAATACCACTAGTACCACTACATTCAGTACTACTTACCACTACTACTGCCACATTTTCTACTAATTACCACTACTAGCACAACATTGACTGCTAAATACCACTAGTACCACTACATTCAGTACTACTTACCACTACTACTGCCACTTTTTCTACTAATTACCACTACTAGCACAACATTGACTGCTAAATACCACTAGTACCACTACATTCAGTACTACTTACCACTACTACTGCCACATTTTCTACTAATTACCACTACTAGCACAACATTGACTGCTAAATACCACTAGTACCACTACATTCAGTACTACTTACCACTACTACTGCCACATTTTCTACTAATTACCACTACTAGCACAACATTGACTGCTAAATACCACTAGTACCACTACATTCAGTACTACTTACCACTACTACTGCCACTTTATCTACTAATTACCACTACCAGCACAACATTGACTGCTAAATACCACTAGTACCACTACATTCAGTACTACTTACCACTACTACTGCCACATTTTCTACTAATTACCACTACTAGCACAACATTGACTGCTAAATACCACTAGTACCACTACATTCAGTACTACTTACCACTACTACTGCCACATTTTCTACTAATTACCACTACTAGCACAACATTGACTGCTAAATAGCACTAGTACTGCCACTTTATCTACTAATTACCACTACTAGCACAACATTGACTGCTAAATACCACTAGTACTGCCACTTTTTCTACTAATTACCACTACTAGCACAACATTGACTGCTAAATACCACTAGTACCACTACATTCAGTACTACTTACCACTACTACTGCCACATTTTCTACTAATTACCACTACTAGCACAACATTGACTGCTAAATACCACTAGTACCACTACATTCAGTACTACTTACCACTACTACTGCCACATTTTCTACTAATTACCACTACTAGCACAACATTGACTGCTAAATAGCACTAGTACTGCCACTTTATCTACTAATTACCACTACTAGCACAACATTGACTGCTAAATACCACTAGTACTGCCACTTTTTCTACTAATTACCACTACTAGCACAACATTGACTGCTAAATACCACTAGTACCACTACATTCAGTACTACTTACCACTACTACTGCCACTTTTTCTACTAATTACCACTACTAGCACAACATTGACTGCTAAATACCACTAGTACTGCCACTTTTTCTACTAATTACCACTACTAGCACAACATTGACTGCTAAATACCACTAGTACCACTACATTCAGTACTACTTACCACTACTACTGCCACTTTTTCTACTAATTACCACTACTAGCACAACATTGACTGCTAAATACCACTAGTACCACTACATTCAGTACTACTTACCACTACTACTGCCACATTTTCTACTAATTACCACTACTAGCACAACATTGACTGCTAAATACCACTAGTACTGCCACTTTTTCTACTAATTACCACTACTAGCACAACATTGACTGCTAAATACCACTAGTACCACTACATTCAGTACTACTTACCACTACTACTGCCACTTTATCTACTAATTACCACTACTAGCACAACATTGACTGCTAAATACCACTAGTACTGCCACTTTTTCTACTAATTACCACTACTAGCACAACATTGACTGCTAAATACCACTAGTACCACTACATTCAGTACTACTTACCACTACTACTGCCACATTTTCTACTAATTACCACTACTAGCACAACATTGACTGCTAAATACCACTAGTACCACTACATTCAGTACTACTTACCACTACTACTGCCACATTTTCTACTAATTACCACTACTAGCACAACATTGACTGCTAAATACCACTAGTACCACTACATTCAGTACTACTTACCACTACTACTGCCACTTTTTCTACTAATTACCACTACTAGCACAACATTGACTGCTAAATACCACTAGTACCACTACATTCAGTACTACTTACCACTACTACTGCCACATTTTCTACTAATTACCACTACTAGCACAACATTGACTGCTAAATACCACTAGTACCACTACATTCAGTACTACTTACCACTACTACTGCCACATTTTCTACTAATTACCACTACTAGCACAACATTGACTGCTAAATACCACTAGTACCACTACATTCAGTACTACTTACCACTACTACTGCCACTTTATCTACTAATTACCACTACCAGCACAACATTGACTGCTAAATACCACTAGTACCACTACATTCAGTACTAGTTACCACTACTACTGCCACTTTTTCTACTAATTACCACTACTAGCACAACATTGACTACTAATTACCACTACTACTGCCACATTATCTACTAATTACCACTACTAGCACAACATTGACTACTAATTACCACTACTACTGCCACATTATCTACTAATTACCACTACTGGCACAACATTGACTACTAGTTACCACTACTGTCGTTGCATAGCTGCTATCCCTAATACTGGCACCGTCCCTATTACTACCACGATTAATACCGTTATTTCTTGTCCCACTACTCTCGTACAACCACTGCAATTTCTTTCCTATCGGAATTTCTGCTTTGATTACTTTTATCTCCTCCCAGACTTTTATTTTGTGATCTGGGATAGAATTTTCGCTATTCTTATCTGCTCCTCGTCTGTGGTTTGTAGTTGTGATTGAGCCTCTTTCTTTCCTGAAACCGTTTATATCCAAGATCTACTGCGTCAATGTCGGTATCTGCGTCAATATCGGTATCTACGTCAACATCGGTACATATTTCATTCCATCTAGTTTAAAGGCAACTTTTAATGCCTTTCTAGTCTCTCGGTACCAATCGGTTTTGTATTTCTTGCTTTTTATATTCATCAATATTATTTTTACGATTTCCTCGTTACATTCCCTCATGTCTGGGTAATTTGTCTTCTTAATTGAACAATAGTGTTCTTCCACCAATATGCTGCCTTATGTTTCCAATTATCGTGTTTCTTAGCTGTTGCAAAATTTAATGGCGGCTGGTTCAATATAAAATGCAATCATAGGTTTGCCTGGCCTTGCAATATTTGAGTAGTTAAACACGCTGTGAAATTAGGCTGGCAGCCGATGATACAAATATAATTTGGACCCTCAGAATGTATTTATAGAACAGGAAAAAAGAATAGTAATAGTCAACTATCAGTCGCCTTTAAATTTTGCGGCTACCATAAGTTGAAAGTTACACGCGCTTTCCATTAGTTGTTTCAATTCGTTTGGCTCGGAGGTAGTACCTAAGCGTTCAATTTCTTTTTCCACCATTATAAACAGTGCGTGTTTGTTCTTTTTTTTTTTTTTTTTTTTATACATCCATCCTTTCCTTTGTTTGCTGTATTTCTCTGCGACTTTGTTTTTTTAATTCAATAGATATTCTGATGGCAACTTAAATTTTCTTCAAGTCGGTGGAAACTCGACGCCAGATTTTTCTCGTGCTTAAAAAAAAGAAATTTTAAAAAGCCCTTATCGCTAGCACTGTTGTGGATAGTATCATGGTTACAACAATTACAAAACTCCTACTATCGTTATTGATACTGCCTTTATGGTCGTTCTATCACTAGCATCGCCTTCACGATTAGCATTCATTTTCTGTTAGTACACTACCATTGTTACAAGGTAGAGGTTGCTTAACAACCCCCTTTTGAGTATACTTTTGTGCCCACTTCTTACATTTGTGGAAGAGAGGGTCTGGCAGTTGGTAGGAAGGTTAAAAGCGATAAATGCGGTGGTGTTTGATCTTGCCATATGCGAGTAATATTTATGTGATAGTACATTTTTATCTCCCTCTGATGAAATTAAACATTTCTTAGGCGCAGGTTTAGCGCTGTAAATCTTTTGTCCTTTGCTGGCTTTCGGTGAGTTTATCGTGTGCCTTTCCTTTGTAATGGTAAAGAGAAGGAACGTAAATATTTGTCTGACTGGCGGATAATGAGATATTCACCCCAGAGGCTCAACACCTGCACACAATGCGGGTACAGCGGGGGGGCTAGGACCGCGCCACGCTGTCTCACCTCCTCGGTCTCTGGTCGAGCTGCGGCCGCCAGGCTGTCTGTACCCCTAGCCGCTCTCCTTCCTGGCACTGCGCTCCAAGCTACCTGCAATTAAATTACGGCACTGCACACTTAACTTGATGTCTTATCGACTATATCTGAGGCGAGAAACAGAGCTATTTACACCTTTTGTGTGTTTGTGTTAAATTAAATTACTTGGATGTACATTTATGGCACACTTAACTTGATGTCTTATCGATTATATCTGAGGCAAGAAACGGAGCTATCTATTTACGACTTCCTTATTTTTACTTTCTCTTCTGGTAAATAGGGAAGTATTGTATTCCACCCAAAAATTCGATGTCGAGATTTCACCGGAAATATATTTTGAGACCCCTGAATCCAAAAAAAAAGCATTTTTAGAAAAAGGTCTGAGTGTGTATGTATGTGTATGTGTGTGTGTGTGTGTTGTGTGTATCTGTGTGTGTATCTGTGTGTCAGTCTGTGGACAGCATATCTCAAAAACGGAAAATCAGTTAAAAACCAAAGTTGGTATTTAAGTTTAATGTCTTTTAAGGATGCGATACGAAGATTTTGAAGAAATTAACCCCACTCTAAACTACCCTTTATATGGAACATTTTTCGAAAACTTTTATTTTCTTGAAAATGCCTCCAACGATTTTGATTAAAATGACATAGGTATGCTTAATATATTTTGATGACAACCAAAATTTATATTTTGAATTTTCTGGCTATAGCCTTTGTAGTCCTGTTTACTCTGAATGACTTTTGAATAACTTATAAAGAAGAAGAATTAGACAAAATCTTACTCTACAAAAACGCAGAACTTGCTAAAATACACAATTTGTGTCCGAATAAAGTTTTTTGTATAGTGGACCATTTCGAAGATTCCTCGTTATTTGTGTAACATTTGGGCAACTTTAGGCAACCTTTATACTTCTGTCAAATGGAGCATCGCTATTCATCTGTTTATAAGTTAACCGTGCGAAGAGAACAGAATTTGAAAGCTTTAGAATATTTGACTGTCGTTTAAAGGCTGCTGTATTCCCATATTTCCCTTGACCTACAAGGAAATAAGCAATAAGATAATTTCTGGAAGTGTTTAACTCATCTAACACGTAGAAGGCATAGGAATATGAGATTTTAAGAATGGTTTTTGGTTGTAGGTGCCTGCGAAATGAACTGCGTCTGTCATAGATTATCCGTTTTGCTTTACACTCAGAGCGTCAAATTCTGGCCTTGATATTGTGAGGTCGTTGGCCTTGCAGAGAGCATTGGAACTCGCTCCGGTACACCATTCGTTATCATAAGACCGGCCAATTCCGTGTCGTGCTTTCTGTGCCATTCCTACTTAGCGGCACTAACCAACCTACCAACCTACCGCTTAATAAGTAATAAGTCCGCAAAGCACTGTTCTCAATTACCAAAGCAATATTTGCACTTATACATACCGACATACTGTATATATCAATTTATTAATTTATGATGTTGCATAATCGTCTCTTTGCAGAATTATTTAGCATACATGGGTAATGAATTTGGGCACAGCATGGAGGAGGAGAAGGAGAAGAAGAAGAAGAAGAAGAAGAAGAAGAAGAAGAAGAAGAAGAACAAGAACAAGAAGAAGAAGAAAACCTTTCAAGGAAAAGTTTTATTGAAAGGTTTCACATAAATATCGCAGAAGTACCCTGTTAGATTAGCTTTGTTGTGCCTTCTATTTTCTCTATTACTTGGAATGAAGTATCGTGTCTTTAATGTTGTTTTTAGACAGCAATAAATATTTACATTTCGTGCCATTATAAAAAAGTTCTGCTTCATTGCTTTCTAAACGAAAAACCAAAGCCTTCTTGGTAAGTATGATTTTTCTTGACTCCAAGGTGTTCCTACTCTAATATCCAGGCTTTGCAAATCCTGAGGCATTTAGAAATTGAAATTAGACGGCGTGTCCTTCGGTAATAACAGCGATTTTAAAATCGGTTTAAGCTATTTCTGAGATTGCTCTAGACACACACGCACGTACATGCATGCATATGCAAATTACTATGTTAGAAAAGCTAGATATTGCTTTCATTTATGCAGTTCACTGACCTATTCTAAATATATTTTCAGGTAAACGTATTCAGGGTTCCAGTACTTGGTTTCCTCTTTTGAGATTGAAAAAGTTTATGTATTTGTACTATATTGTTTGTCTCTTTGGCAGCATACGTAGGAACTAATTCTGATTACTCCTCTAACATTTTGTTAATAGGTACCCTAGAGACCCCCCCCCCCGAAAAAAAAATAGTGATGTCTGGACGGCAACATTCGTCCTACATAGCACAGCGCCTTGATTGATCATATGGGTTAGTAATATTAAGATTCGGAACTTGTGACAACTTGTTGCTCCCGCTACCCAACTGTATCGCGAATGGTGTAAACAAGGCACTGTACCGTGTAGGTCAGACAAATTTGGCGTACCAGACATTACTTTTTTTTTTTTTTTTTTTTTTTTTTTTTTTTTTTTTTTTGTCCAGGGTATACATATATACATTGTTGAAAATTCCTTTATGAAGATATGCCTAAACGAGTTAATACTTTTAATGCTATTAATGCCGTTTCACGTCGTGAAGGCCGCATAACTGGCCGGCAGGGCTCGAGGTGCTGACCACGTACCACCCTCCAGTACTGCACCCCTCTCATGGCGCCTGTAGTGAGCAGAGGTGGGGGACGCAGTGGCTGGTTAGCAAGGCTTGGCCCTTGATGGGCTGTTAATACCATTTAATCGCTGAAGGATACGTTTTCTAATTATGATAATTTTGAATTATCGAATTTCTATGTAATTATCCACTTTTATAATTAATTATTGAGTTGTTAACGCTTAAGTATAAGCTGGCGTAGAATTCACTAGCCGGCTAGCCGCTTGCTCTGATTGAAATAACAGAACACTGAAATATTTAAACGAAAGCTTTGATGTGAGTCACCTGCGTTCAGTAGCAGTGCATCTTTTGAAATCAAAATGTGATCAAGACGTAATTAAAGTTATTTTTCTCAAATCAGGGGTCTAGATAGATTTCGTGATCATCTCTTACCAACTACCGTGAATCAGAGAATAAAATCCTAGCTTCTTGGGCGCAATTGTTACGAGAATTATACACGGGATATTAGCGTTACATTAAGTGCAACGATGATCAGCGAAATTGAAAGTGACGATAAGAGGCAGAAGAAGAAGTAGGGAAGAAGAAAGGAATTTAGATAAGGGACCAACTGCAATATGAGGATTATGAGTTCTTTTCCTGTACTAACCATCTTATTGAACAACTAAGTCACATACAAAAAACAAACAATAACTCAGGCACAACTTCCCAAAGCGTGTAACTTTTAGAAATGTTGGCAGGCTATGTAGTACACTCGTTTAAGAGAATGAAAACCAAATGAAATTGCTTCGTCGCATGGGACATATACAGGACTACTTTCCTGCAGATACAGCTACACATGTACCACATGACGTCATGGACAGCGCGTGCCACAGAGAAACCTGCGCGTGACACCTACTGTATTACTCAACATACCTTGCATGTATCTACCCAGTACACGAGTGGGATGGCTCAAGCGTTAACGTCTGTGACCCACATTCGCTAGATTGTGGCTTCAATTCTTCCTGACCTTGGGGTTTTTTTTGGGTTCTTTTCCGGGTCACTGAGGTGAATGCTGGGAAGGATATTACATTTTCACTTCCTTTTACTTCATTTCACTCTCTCTATCTGGTCTTTCCAGGCTGTAAGGATTAGCGGCCGGCCGGCCGCCATCCCAGGGGGACTGATTGCTCAGCCGGAACTGGCTGGTGGCAGGCTCTCTGTGGCGACACTGGAACTCCGTTGGGCTAAAGAACTTGTCTGCACCTGTTAGGAACCTACTGGTGTTGTAGTTCACCCTGTGATGAGTTCTGGTCACTTGTAGGGTACTTTCAGGGCCTGGCGCACAACAAGCCATCCAATGATGTGCCAGAAATCCTACCGTGACGGACGGATGGAGAGACGGACAGACAGACAGACAGACGCACAGACCTACCCAGTATATAAATACGTTTAAAGTTAAGGCTTAAATGCTTTGATAGACCGTACACTTGATGTTCATGACGATCATTACCATAAAATATTCACATTTGCAAATGTGTTGACCGTTTTATTGGAAACCGATGCGTGTATTCATGGCCTCTTGGCGTTCACAACCTGGCTCTTACGTCGACAAAAGAGATTAGAGTATCGTTCTGTAGCGAATTGCACTGCATCTTCACACAGACCGGCCAAGCCATTCGTAAGTCTGTTGGCGGTGCCATTATTGGGAATATACTAAAGATATAAAGAGAATTAACTGCTCATAAAGTTGAGATGTTGATGCCTGTCTACAGAGTGAAATGAAAATCACACTATTTATGATAATGACTTATACTGAAAGCGAGCTGGGCAACCTAAGGATCAAAGCGGTATTCAAGCTACACAGATGGGGTTGTTATAGCAAGGAAACGTTTTATAGCATGGTAGTGAAAAATCAGAAATAAATGTGGTTTTATACCATAATAGAATCAAGGAAAGCAAATAAATAAACAAACAAATTTCATTTATACAGAATGAGCAGATGAGCAGAAGTACCTATACTGTAATTCACAATAGTCTCTTACATAGGATATGAAAAGAAAATATTACTTTTGTCTTACTGTATGACTTCAGTGCAATAGCTCAAATTGCTATTAATTACTAGACATCAAATTGTAACCACTAAAATGTTTAAAATAACATACGTACATTTATGTCGTTAAAGCATTTATAAAATATGCTCTGTCATTTCAAAAATATAGACTAAGCATACACTAAAATTGTTCACTTTAAGCTGATAATTTGTGACACAATGTGCACTCTTTCTTAGTCATATTCTGATCATTGTATTTTGATTTGCAGTATAAAATGATAATTTTCTCCAAATTGTCAGGCGCACCAGATTGTATACTTCTGGGAAAATATTTACAGAACCCACTACCACTTTTTCTAAAACACTGCGCTATTTATCACTTTCCTGCTTACTTTAAGAAATTCACTAAGAAGTGATGAGGCTAACCAGATTTTTCGAGTCTTTTTTGTGCTATAACTTTGAAATCTGTCTTAATTACAACCAACATCCTTTGAAACTAGTGTCTTCTTAGTGAGAGCTTTGCACAGAAGTAAATGAAATGTAATACATATCACAAATAAAACAATAAATAGGTATCCATTTGCAGTAAAGAGGAAAATAATTCCTAAAGCCCATAACGATGCTGGACCATATACTTACTGTTTGAAATCCGTATATTTTACGAGTGAAGTGAAAATTTTGGCAATAATAGGAAAGCCTGGACCACACTTAAACATTTATATTTAACGTACCTTTTCACTTCCCCTCCAAGCATCTTGGTTTCCCAACCATCGCTTCCTTCAACTGCTATATATACCACCCAATGTCACTTTTCTTTGTTTATTGCAAATAATAGGGACAGAATTCTATGTTAATTTACACTTATTCACTCTCTGCCATACCTGCTGATACGTGAGTTACAACAAAGACATAATTGTTCATAATTGTTATCAATTAAAGAGGGGATTGAAGGATAAATGAAAACTAGGTTAAATATAATAGTTCAAGGTGCGGTCCCAGCTTTCCTATGATTGCCAAAATAATTTCGGGTTGGTACAACAATAATTATAGTTCCCCTGTATAGTTTCGTGTCTACAAATGTTGCTAGTTATACATCCTGACTACCTAAAAGTTATCCATTTGCTCATTAGTTCATTACTCTCTTCGAATTCTCAACTGCTTTCTCTGTTTTTCTCTCACACTCACATACCTTTGTATTGTGCAATTATGTTTATTTCATCATAGGGCAAATTATTAAAATGGGGAAGATAATTAATTAAACCTTAAGTAAAGTAGCCAAAGAACTACAGGAACATTAGATGGAGTACAAAGACTAAAAACACAGTAAAAGTAAATCAAAATAGGATGGAAAGAATGCACAAGGAAAACATGTTTTAATCTGGTGTTCATGGGCAGATTAAAGAGATGAGACGTTGCGGAGGGCTTTGAAATGACAAGAGGAAGATCAATGGGCCAATCTCAGTCAAAGTGGCCACAGTGCAGTTGAAATACGAAATCCTGAAAAGAGCAAAGAACTTGAAAGGGTTTGAAATATTTTTATAACGATTACACCCCTGAACAAATGGATAAAAAGATGGAATGTATATGGCGCAATCAAGATCAGCTGGTAACATAACATTCCTAAGAACACCGCAATTTTAGATAGACGGAACATCAACAATGATAATATGGCAGCAAAGGGAAGTAGACAGCAAGAAATATTTAAATAAACTGAGAAACAAGTGACAATGAAAAAGAAAAATACAAACATTGTAATACTAAAATTTCTACTGAATAAATTTCTGCAAACAAACTGATTTGTTGCAACTTTTATAGCACTGGAATAAATATCAGTAACACAACATCCCGAATTCTGTACCGTTGCCGTTATCTCATGATATAATTCTTAAAAACAGTTTTTTTTTTTTATAACGTAGCGACATACCAGTGGGTCTTAAGCAATTTATTCGCCTTAAGCTTTCTACAAATAAGCAAATTCTAACCAAATTCCTTTCTTTTCTCACACCTGCTCCTGTTTATTCTGTTTCACTGTAAGATATATTCTGCTCCTCTGCTTATTTTGGACTGTCAAGCAATTTTTTCTTAGAATCTCCATATTTTCCAATTTGTTGTATTAGATGGCTTTTCCATATCCACAAATGCCACACGTACTTGAGCTATTCCTAAACAACGCTCACCAACTGTTCTCAGCTGTCTAATTGCATCCCCTGTGCCTCCTGAAATCAAACTGTTCAGTTTCTAATTCTCTTTACATATCAGAAGAATATGTGGGATAACATTATTTTAATCTACACATCCACATCACTGTTCACTGGCGTTTATATCAGCTTATGTATTTAAGTTGTTATATAGCTATGCTTCTGCTGAAAGAATAAAATTGTAAAATGCCAGACGAATGGAAAGACGCAAAAGCAACTAAGTTTATTAAAAACAGGAAATAGAAATTCACCAGAAAATTGTAAAGCTGCGCATGGCGTACCACGGAATTTTCTTGAAATCTACTTTACCATAAACAAGGTCGGTACTGTATTTTCCAAAACATGATGACCCTACACCACTCCTCTGCCAAAGGTGGCATTTTTTTGAGGAATGTGCGTTACAAGATTTGCGGTTTAAAAATATAAGGGAACCATAAGAGCCTACTTTCTGCTGCCCTGTTTATGAGGGTTGCCTTTTGTTTGCTAATCGTTACTAGCCAGTGGGAGGGGGAGTGGTTCTCCTTTGCAATTTTTTATGATTTGAAAAAAAATTGTATACATGAACACGCTCTCCAAATGTCTGGAAACGCCTTGCCCTGCTACGTTCATTGTTACCTTATTTACTTGGATAGTGGTGTAAGGTAGCTAAAACTGCTTCTTTAAGGAGCGCGGTTGCCCAGTGGTGTGAGGTATCTTGACCTTGAGCGTCTCTTTTGACGGGCAACCGGCATCACACTACTTTTTTATAAAAATTTACGTGTACTCCAGGTGGCCCAACTCTGTTACATAATGCATTTTATTCATACGGCTATGAAAACTATAAAGCTGACACTCTTCGGATGTACTATGGTAAATTATCATTCTAAATTAGGAACTATCGTTTTGTATCGCACAAAACCTCTTCCACAACAGCAGCCAATGACAGATGACTATTGCATGACAATTTAGAGATAGAGGGCAAAAGAAATGGGCCGTTTTTTCTGTTCCGGATTGTACATTATCCTCCAGATCTTAAAGCTGACAAAGAAGAAAAATAGGGCACACTCTTAAAGTGATAGAGTTACCACTTTGTGTTGTTGCTCCTCAATGCAAAGAAATCATAATAAGCAAGTTTACTCTGAGGAGCCTGGCTGAATGTGGTTCCTCTGGCTGTTTCCATTTCAGAGATCATATCAAGAGGATTTGTCCAGAAGTAATAATTCTCTTAAGTAGTCCAACATTATCTTTACCGCTGATACATACAACATGTAGACTTCTGTTTTATGAAAATGGATAACAATTACCATACGAGAATCTAGTAAATCCTGTGTAGGATGCATCTAGGCCAAAGTGATAATGTCGAACTGTGTTGTGGATCAATTTGAGAAGAATAAACTATACTGCACAAATACTATACAAATACTAAATTTAATTTGAATTGTTGCCTGTCTGGGGCTGGAATAGTCTTCTAAAATATCAAGTCCTTGTTGATATTTCAAAAAATGCAGAGTTTCGCAGTTCGAAGGATATGAGAATTGCTATGCTAGCTTTCTTATAAACGATGTGGAAATCACTTCCTTCCAAACTGGAAAGAATGCGGAAAAATGAGCTTTACGCGTCTGTAACTATATTCATATATATTATAAGAAATATTGTGTTCCTCTATTTCAAATTACAAAGCCTTTTGTAAAGAGAAATTTAGATGTTCTCTTAGAATTCGAAGGTTAAATGTGTGTTCAGTTAAACCGCCTATGTAATGACGTGTGCTGTTATTATGACACTCAAAATACATACAATTTGAGGGTTACAATGAGACTTTTTGAGATTTAGGGACATCCCTGCCTTAACTTTTAAGAGGCAATCCACCTTTTCGATAATACTTCTTGCACCATTTAGAAAAATCAAGAATTATATCTGTGGAAACAAGTTTTACAGAAAATCTATTGTAATTAGCTGCACTACACTAAGCATCACTGCTTTCCAACTTTCTCTTGTGCTCGGGAATATTTAACTCATGCCTAAAGGAGGCGCGGGCGCCATCACAATCACCGTTAGGGCAAGTAAGCTTTTTTGAGAGGAAAAAGGGAAAACACTGGCTAGGGAAGTAATGAATACAGCTTTAGATGTATAAAAAGTATTGGGAAGATATTCAGAAGGAAATAGTTTTGTCTTGAAATTTAGAAGTAGAAAACTCTTGGATTGGAATTTTTGGGAGGAGCAAATTGTGCACATAATCGAAACACAGCCCAAATTCTACGTCACTTCTACAATCAATAGTTCATGAATCTTCAACTAGGACCATGCTAATGTTTATTATAGAGCAGAACATATGCCCAGGAGTACGAAAATACAAAATAAGAAACACGATTATGTTACATAAGGAGTAAAGGAGAAGCATCATTTCTATGCTGACAAAATGCAGCTACCTTATGTTGATATAAAACTGTATCTAATGCGTTTTTGCATGAAATAGACATGTGTTATCTGTATGTTTCGAGTTATATGATATTTAATGACAGTGAAGATGATTGCAAAGGCTATTTACAGGAAATCCATAGTGCACATATAGCCAATAGCTTAGAACTATTTTGTTGTATCAAAACTGTTAAGAATAATTTTCGGAAACAAAAACAAGTTTTTTCTATGGAAGGCCTGCTTTAGTTTGAAATAATTTTGTGAAAATCCCTTTCTTTGAGAGACACTGAACTTATTATTTATATTGTATTTTGAAATTTGCTTTACCACTTCCCACATACGCATTTTGCTTAATGTATATGATGTTAACTTCGAACTGCACTTACAACTTTATAAACAGCTGCTTCATTGTAAAACTGAAAATATTAGGGGATTCCAGAAACATCTTCATTCAGTACTTCGTGATTCATGGCGTTCCAATCCAGGAATATTTTTTTGTTCACTGTTTCACTAACGTAACTTTGTTAAGCTTACTTTTATTTATTGTTTTGTTAATTTCATTTACAGCTATGCTATAGTGCATGTTGCTTGATTTTAGTCATACTGTCCTGAAAGCTGCATATTTGTCTTACATTTGTTCAACAGTCGGGCGATAATCATAACTTTCCTACTACACATTGTACGGTACTTGGGGTGGAATATATATGAAAATCAAGACATGTGACATTCACGTGATTTACTCCGAAAAAATAATTTTGGTATGCTGATGTACACTTAGGTGCTCTTACTTGAAGAACTGAGTTTAAACTTATGTTAAAGCCAGGAACAGTATTTCTGATAAAATGAGTGAATCAGCTTTTCAAAATTCTAATTTTAAAGCGAAATGCTATTAATATATTATTTTAAAAATTAGTCGAATTTGCGTAATACATAGTATTATAGTTTCTAAATTGAATGTAAAGTTTGGTAAAAGTTCATATGATGTTTTAACAGCTCAGAATATTTGTGCTTACTTGATGTAATAGTTTTGGAGAAAATGGAAACCAAATGTAGAATATTATTAGTTACGGGAAAATAAAAAACGCTAAACAACCTGAAAGGGCATAGCAGATGCAGTATGTTATATAAATGCGATTTTGACACCTATAAAATGTACATCAACCCATATATTGTCATACTAATGAATGCCGAAAAATATGGAAATTTCAATAGCGAGAAAAAAAAAAAAAAGATTTATTTGATCTCAGAAACTACAATGTCCCTTAAGGCCCCTGTATTTCCTTAATCCCTTATACCTACAAGGAAATATGTTATTGTGTATCTCAATTGATATGAAGTAGGTAGAGGAATAAATATTTATTATTTATTCATGCCAACAAACTAACTGCTATTTTTTTTTTAAACACACAAGCCGTGTGCATTGTTTAAAAGGTGGAATCACGACTGAAAAATTTAGTGCCATAGCCGGGATTTGAATCACCTGCAGTTAGTTTGTTGGCACAAATAAATAATAATTACCATCTAAAGGTTACTTAAACCCGGGACATAAAGTACTTAGGATTTGTAAGTCACCCTTGGGGTATTTATCTCTAATGTGATATTCCCTTGTGGTCTATCGGAAAAGTACGAATCGGCTGGGGAATTTAATGTCATATTGGCAAGTTGGCCATGGTAGCTTAGTGGTTAAAGCAGCCGCTCGATAAGCGGAAGATCCGTGGTTCAAATCCCGGCTATGGCACTGTATTTTACAGTCCTGATCCCACCTCTTAGAGGAATAAGTGTTTGTAAGATGACAAACGTGACAAAGATGACAAAAGAGAAAGTCATGTGTCTGCAATACATATTTTTATTCATATAAGCCAGTACTTCCTGAGCCCAAAAAGGGTGTAAGAGAAAGTAAAAATTGGCAGAAATGAATTTGCTTATTGCGGGCTCATGCTGACCACGGGTTGCATGTGATTGGTATAAAACGATGGATAGACAGTAAGAGCGTTGGCAAAGTAAAGTGCTGAATTGCTTTTGGACTAACCGCAAGTACGTAAATCTGGTCCGAAGGAGAGAAGAACGTTTGCGGTGCAGACAGATGTTCTCGGAGTGGTTAGTATACATCAGGTAGAAGAGATGCTCTGATGGAGCGTTTAGCCCGGGGACCTGGGCCTCCAATAAATCAAACTGCACTTGGGGTAGGAAAAACCTGACAGCGGGAATTTGTAAGCACATCAGGGAATGTGTCGAACAAAGAGGCCCGCCGCCCCGGGGGAGGGGGGCAGTCTTTCAGATAACAATACAAGTCGAGTGAGAAGAGTTTTGCTTTGGATTGGTTTCCAGGGTGTGAGGGGAGTGTGGAGTTGTGTATTAGTGTCTGCCCTCCCAAAACGAAAAGAAAAACGGCAGCAGAGATCTTGTTTAATAACAGGCAGGCTTGGACAAAAATACCCGTGTAAATATAAGGCAACCTCATTGTTCTCTCTCAACCTTAACTAACCATGTTAATATCCTGGTTTGAAAAGTGGGCCAACACGAGATGGTGGCATAGGAGTTAACGTTTATTTTCTGGGTTCTGCAAAGGAAAGAATCATTTTATTTTCGACACCTATTGTTACTCAAGAATAAATCGAAACACAAATAAGTGTGGAAGGGGGTAGGGGGGTGTCAACAACTAAGGCAGAGCTTTTAAAAAAGATTCAATATTACCGGTCAGTCATTATGTTAGTAAAATGTATTGGAGTTCCAGTCTTAATATAATTATTGTAATAAAGCGACAAAAGTTAATTACTTTTTGTCACTTTATGTTCTTGTAAACCTTTTTGCACAAATACAGTTCTCTTTTACTGACGTTAATACGGTGTACATCCCTTCGTAATATAATAACTCACAACTGTTTTCTTCTCGTAACATTGCTCAGTCCTGTCACTGTCTCTTCACTTTCTCTGCCTCTCAAACACTAACTCTGACGATAAAATCACTCAACATTCGTAACTGCTTCGCTATCTTCTTTCACGATTTGACGACACACACAGCTGACACATACACACAGAGTGAGAGAGAGAGAGAACGTGTTGTGTCGCTTCCTTACATAGCGGAGATAATTACGTGGTTCTATCTCGAACTTCTACGAGCACGCCGGTTGCCGGACACTTCTCGAAAGTTTCAGCGACCCTTTCTCAAGCGCCGCGCCCGTGAGTGGTGTGGCGAAGCTGGACTGTTAGCGCCTTTGTTACCCCGTGGGGTAAAGAAGCCCGGCCCCGACCGTCCTTTGTTGTGTTGCCGCTGCTGACGTCACAATATCATACCTGGAAAGAAAAGCTGTTTCTAGCGTTTTAACTGGTTATATGTACCTACCACTCTGGTTATCGAGCGATGACACGAATCTCGCATTCGAGAGATTCCGATCCTGTCGAACGTCACTCTGAACTTGGAATTGTTGTGGTTTTTCCAGGTCGGTAAGCGAATATCGTGATAGTCTCTCTCTTAGAATGATTTATTTTGCCTCAAGGAAAGACGACTTCCATGGAATTCAGAAGTCTGTCTGTTTGTGAAGTCTCTTTGAGGGGCTCCAGCAGGGAAATGTTAAGATCTTCTGCGTGTCCTTGTACCCTGTCTGTCTGCGGCTTCTGTAGTTCTTCCATTTCGTGTATTACTCCTGATATTGATAGTCACAATAGATTTATGTAGCTCCATGCATTACCTATACTAGTTTAGATTAGAGGTTGTCGCTAATTTCACAAGCCATTGTTCGCCCTTTCTAATATTGTTTGATACTTGAACCTTGTCTTCTCTCTTTAATGTATTTGAGTATGTCTGCAGTTTCACATGCTTCTTGTGTATATAATAATAATAATAATAATAATAATAATAATAATAATAATAATAATAATAATAATAATAATAATAATAATAATAATAATAATAATAATAATAATGATGATGATGATAATAATAATGATTATGATGATGATGATAATAATGATTATGATGATGATGATAATAATGATTATGATGATAATGATGATGATAATAATGATTATGATAATAATGATGATGATAATGATGATAATGATGATGATAATAATGATAATGATGATGATAATGATAATAATAATGATAATAATAGTAATAATAATAATAGTAATAATAGTAATAATAATAGTAATAATAGTAATAATAATAGTAATAATAATGATAATAATAGTAATAATAATAATAATTATTATTATTATTATTAATAATAATAATAATAATAATAATAATAATAATAATAATAATAATAATAATAATAATAATAATAATAATAATAATAATAATAATAATAATAATAATAATAATAATAATAATAATAATAATAATAATAATAATAATAATAATAACCACAACACTAATCTGAATTTGAGAAACCCTTATAATAGTTCTATAGCACGGGCCCTTCCTCCTCAGTCCTTTCTACAGAGTTGCAACTAATAAAGCAGAAAAACATCAGAATTTTGGTAGCTAAGACTCTACGTGGAGTCAACGTGTAACTGTCACTTCATTAGAATCAGAACTGTTATTGGTCTTCAAGAACAGGGATAGAGGTTTCCCCTTTCTGAAGAGTAGAGATGGACTTATGACAATCGTTGGTTGTGGGTAGCGTGCTTTTCCTTAATGAAGCAACTGCACCAAACAGACTCTTCGCCGGAGATGAGATGGTCAGCACCCTGCTTCCCCAATTGGTACATTGATGGTACTTGTCGCAGCCAGAGTTCTCATACGTCTCATGTCTGAATGGACACCCATCCTATACATGAACTGAAACATGTTCAATCTCGTGAGCGCGTTTCAACCCATTGGAATTCCGGGAATCATAGTATTATTCTTTGTTAAACAACTGGAAAACCTTGCACGAAAAGAGGTGATAAATATGATAAATGACCTCATTTAAACAAGAGTGACAAAGTCGATTGTTCAAGACGCTATAAAACAGAGGGAAGTAGTGAGAGAGTAATAGTTTTATAGATAAAGTGTCAATGCGCCAGACTCATGTCACTCCATGGTCAGTGGAGTGAGGTAAGGCTAGCGCAAGGTTTTCTATTCATGAAACAAGTAATTCTAACGCTCAGAGCCTGTTTATGGTATAACGCATTACCTATACCTTATGTCAGATATAAATATAACTCATACTTTATAGAGTAAATTAATAATATATTAGCTGTTATACTGCTTTATAAAACTTCAGTGACATATTCACCATCCCTATTCAGCAAATCTGGAGTTCGGAATCTGTCAGATTATGATTATATTATTATCTTATATTATTATCGAATATTTAGGTGGCAAGCAATACATACTTCCTCTATTGTAGGCAAGTGAAATAGAGAGCAAAACAAAAGCACCAACTTCATTTAAAAATGAAAAGGTGCAAAGAGTTGGAATATATTTATTATTAGATTACTCGAAAAGTACTAAATAATATAGAAACGCTAGTATTATTGAACAGAATGAACTAGTGTTTGTAAAACAAAAGCAATAACACTTAACTTTAATTTTGTGTTATGAACGCTATTTTGTTAAACAAATTCTTTAGTAATTAGCATTGATAAAACACAAGAAGAATGTTGTGCTAAATTACAGATAAAAATAATGCAGATCACTTAAACAATAGAAAAATAAAAATATTTCCAGATTATTCTCTAATTGGGCTTTTTAATTGGAATATCTTGCACCACAGAACACCATTAGATTGTTTAGGTGATGCTTTTCGCAACTATGACAAGTTAAACTTGAAATAGGTATATTAGAAGCAAAGTGTTAGAAGTTCTGGATATAAAAGCAATTAGCATGATATCGTCTGTCTGCATACAAATATGGGAAATATGAAATGTGAATCAGATGAATTGTTCTCTAATGCCACAGGTGTGTGAAAATAAACTTGTAATTGTAAGATTAGTGAGGCACCTCACCAGCTGTACTACACTGCTGTGAAAAGAACTGTATTGTTAACGGAGAGAGAGAGAGAGAGCAGGTGATCTAGCAGACTACTCTGCATGTGGTAACACGAAGCATGATTTCAAGAAAGTCAAATTCTTGTCAGCATTAGTTTATCTATCAACCCATCATAACAGTCTGATTGGAAGCAAGAGGACTCCTTCTCTTTTGTTCCTTTTTCATCTTCCCCTCTCTAGGAATCGTAACTTTCTTTTGTTCTGCTGCTACACTCCTTTTGCTTACTGGGACACCTCTATTTTTTATTTCATTTCATTTTCTTTTTGATGTGTAGCCGCTCCAATACTTTTACCTCATATGTATGTGGTTTCACTTAAGATTATTAATATTCAAATTATTCATTTGCAGATGTTTTTTATAAAACTTTCGTTTCCCCCAAAAGCATTAATTACATTTATTGTCCTTTTGTCATTCTGTTAGTGTTTCCATCTGAGTATAAATTTATCCTTTCGTAACTACAGTTTTTTTTAACTCTCCGCAGATGTTTTTTTTTTTTTTTTACCTTTTCTTTTTTACTGCTTTGTTTTACATGATCAAATCTTATTATATCTAGAGGTATATACCTATTATTAGGGCAGTTACTGAGAATGGAAATGCCCATGAAATATGTTCAAAGAATGCTGACAAAACGATCGATATTTTGCGAGCACTGAACTCCCTACCGAAAAAAAAAAAAAAAAAAAAAAAAAAAACATTTTCAATTAATTTCAAACAATTAATTAAATGTAAAGGCAATAATGTTAACAACGGTTTGTATTTTGCAATGTAGATAGATGAAGGTTAAGAAAATCAGTTTACCTACGTCGTCATTGATTTTGATACCAGAGAATTAGGATAACATTCATTCTTGGATTAGTGGAGTAATAAATATGTTTAAGTTAGGGGAAGGTTTAAACTCTGAAGCAAATGCGACTATCATCTGCTCCTATTCCTTTTTCCTCTCATAAGCTGATGCAATTTAATAATATCTCGCTTAAAATATTTACTTTTATTTATGAGTTACTGTCTGCATAACAGGTAGTCTTATTACTCGTACATATAACACATAGCAATTATCAGTGCAATTCATTTGTTTAATTATTATCTCATTTTGAATTTGTATCTTCTTTGTTTTACTTGCGATAACCATAACCTTTTCACACGTTGCATTTACCTTTAACCAGTACGTGTTGTTATTGTCATTTATGTTGGTTAGTATGTCTTAGGAGATTTTCCTCTTCTGTTTGCATGTCATATCATCAAAAAGTCTTATACATTTAGTTTTCTTCCTCAGACTTCTATTCCTCTAGGAAATAATTTGCCATCAAATTCCCCCAGAGGTACGGATTAAATAATACTTTAGCAAATGCATTGTTTTAAACAAAATAAGGAACTTAGGAAACATTAATTTTACATTGTAGAGTCACTAAATAGAATTATAATTTCACACACAAACATCATGTATTGTTAACAGAGACTTCTTTTATGTAAGCTATTAACAAAAATAAATTCAGACCATTTAAGCCCTCTGTTCAGAAACGAGTTAGAGGTGACTGCTAACAGTTTTTATATGCAAGGAACATATTATCCCATTTTAGTACCTATTCATATCAGTATACTTTAAATTAAAACATTTAAGGTAAGTAGCACACTGGTTAATTATAATTTTGGGTTGTATGCTCTTTTTATATCGTTTAACTAGAATTCAATTTTATGTATCCATGTTTATTCACTCTGAAATTTTAAATGTATTATTTTGAAACAATGGCGAAACTTTATGATAAAATTCAATCAATTTTCTCAAAACAAAACTGAAGGTGAAGATGATACAACAGTGTAACTGCCAGTTCATCTAGACAGCGGTATAAAATACAAATTCTCTGTTTCCAATTGGTTTAAAAATAATACAAATAATGATTAATAATATTATAACAAAAATACACAATCCTATCTTCTTGCCCACTTTCGTCACAGCTTTGCTTTGGGAGTTACACCCCCCCTTTTTTTAAACAAACCCTCCACCTGCTCTACTTTGGGATATCGTTGGGATTATAAGATAGGTGACTGAAGTGTATTTGTTAGTTTTTGAATCAAAATTTAGAAACATTTTTGAACATTAAAGTTTAGGCTGTCGGCCTTTGGCTCGAGGCGAAGAAATCAGAATAGGAAAAGCCGCTGATATCTGGGAGATTGCTCGGAACAATGTGCCGTGCACAAATCAACCTATCAAAGTTTCAACGTTCGAAAATAGTATGAATATCGCTTTGTACCGCATTCTTATGCACGCATCCGCGCCATCTATTCGGCACCGTCATGCGTAACGAAACCTAGAAGCGCACCTGAAACACAAGATCGAAATAGAATGAAAGGGAAATGGTGGAAATCGTGGTACGTGAGAAACCATTCCAACATTCCCATACCAACCAGGGTAAACCATGGAAAAGTCAGGTCAAGTGGATAGTGAGCGAGAATCGAATTCTAGACCTCCTGAATGCGAGCCTGGTAACGTGAAGCCATCTCGCTCGATTTTTAGAGACATTGCTTCGCGCTATTTTCTTAATTCTGGAGTTTGTAATGGGATTCAATACTTACTGTAAGATATTACAGTATTCTTTTGGCGTACCTAAGTTACGCATAAAACTAAACTAAACTCGATTCGTAACAGAACAGTGGCGTAAAAAACTTAGCATCTGACCACTGCATCCCTCTCTGTACTGAAAGGGCGCCTTGAGTGGGGTGCAGTGCTGGAGGGTGGGACATGGTTAGCGCCCCTCAGTCCCTCCCAGCCGGTGAATGCAGTCTGTCACTGGAGTCACTACTTGTCCCCACAATTGGCCTTTCAGAACTTCACGAGACTGAGTGCACCTCTGATCATTCTCCCAGCCATCGAGAGAAAGTCCTCACGCCGGTGCTGGGAGTTGAACCCGAGCCACCCCCATCTAATAAGTAGTTGCACTATCATCATGCTAAGGAGACGACCTAATTTACAAATAACGGATAATAAATCTTACTCAGTTGATGCTGAAATATGGAGAATATTTGAAGAGCTCATTTTGCTGGAGATAAATAGAGTGAAACTCCTGTAGGTCACAGCAATTTTCTACTTCTCCGAGAAAGTGAATTGAATTTGAGTACAAGCGCATGGTTCTCTTCGTCTTGATGAATTAGTCACAGTTTGTCGTGATAATGAGATAGCAAGCGGGCCCGGGCCACTTGCTCCGTAATTAATAATTCCAGCCAGGCGTGACCTGCCAGGTAAACTTATAATGCCAACAATGTTTCCTGGCCCTCTTCGGCGACCTCAAGAAACCTATTTAAGAAAATCATCGTTTATGATAATCGTGATTATTATCAGTTTCATCACCGGCCTCATAATTATCATCCTTACAAGAAACCTTTCGTAGACACAACATTTAATGGCGGCTGATACCTAACCACTACTATTCTCTTTTCTTTGTCCAAATAGACTTGTGGGCGCAAATTATATTTATATCACCGGTTTTACAGTGTGCTTAGCTATGCATAGCAAGGCGTGGAAGCCTGTGATTGGCCAGCTCCTACTGCCCCCGCCATTAAAATTGTGTCAGCCATAGTTCAATTGCCGTCTTAGTTCCAGGAGAGATGCGATTCAGGACGTGTAAAGAGTTCGCGAGGGGGTGGGGCAGGGGTACCAAACTGACTAGTCTTTATAAAATTCAACATTTGAAATATCTACAAATGAGACAGCCAAAATATTTTTAACAGTCTGTTAAGGCTTATAAGTGCGGATATTTGTATGGTAATTGAGAACAGGGTGATGAACAATATTACATCAATATTTGCTTCATTTGCGGGATTATAATTTTAATTATTAAGAGTAGTATATTTTCACGTTGGTTAGTATCTTGAAGCAGGACCTAGCGAGCTGACGCCGCGGCAACGTGTGCTGCGCGCATTCGGGAGATCTCGGGTTCTATCCCCGGCGACCGAGCACTCTGACTTGGGTTTTCCTGTGTTTCCCCATGTCACTTAGGCGAATGCTAGGGTGCATTTTTCATACTGTCGCTTCCTTTCCAACATTCCCTTTCATTCCACTTCCTTATCTTTCAGGTGTGCTTTCAGGCGAGTAGTATTGGCGGTGTCTGGCAGATGCTTGCTCATGATAAGTGCTGTTCTCGGCGCTAGGTGGCGTTTGAGTGGCCGATGCTTGTGCGTTCCAGACCCGCGGAGGGTGGCTGCTCGGTGGGGCTGGCGCCGGGATGAAGAGATCTCAGCACTTGATAAGGACTTCCGCGCATCTCTAAGTCCCTGTGCCTCCTTCGGTTCCACTACCACCCTCCAGTACTGCACCCCACCAATGGCGCCTTAGTGGGCCGAGGTGGGCGACGCAGCGGCTGGACGGTAAGGCTTGGCTCTTCATGGGCTGTAGTGCCGGTGCTTTTTTCTTCTTTTTTTAAGGATACGACACGAAGAGTTTGAAGATAATTCCTCCACCCTAAACTACCCTTTACATGGACAAATTTCTCGAATTTTTTTTTTTTTTTGTAAATGGCTCTAACGATTTTGATTAAAACGCCTTATGGCAAATGAAATGCATATTTTGAATTTTCTGGCAATAGCCTATGTAGTCCTGTTTACTATGAATAACTTTTGCACAACTGGTAAAACGTAAGAGATAGAGCAAATCTTACTATACAGAAATGTAAATCTTTCTAAAACATATAATTTATCTTCAAATGCATTTTTTTGTTATGTGAACCATTACGGAGATATTCCTTGTTAATTATGTTAGTTTTGCAATGCTTATACCTTCCACAAATGGAAGATCGTAATTAATTTTTATATCATAGCCGTTAGAACAGAATTTCAAAGCTTTAAAAGGTTTGACTATCGCTCAAAACCTACTGTATTCCCACATTCCCCATGTACGTACAAGAAAATTAACAATAGGATAATTTCTGCAAATGTTTGTATCTCTAACATGAATAAGGTAAAGGAACAAGAGTTTGTAAGAATAGAGAAAGTCATGTGAATGTAACACATTAGATTATGCGTTTTGTACTTTTTGCTCAGAAGCTAAATATCTGAAGGACCTCAAGTGATAGAATTAATGCAGTCTTTTGTTTTAATGTGTAGGTTATATCGTTAGGCTACCTATCCTTAGATTATTTGATGATAATTCAGTATATGACAAACGTTTGGTCTTCCACCATCTGCTTGAGTAACCCGCTGATTGATACTCGCAGTCGCACAGCTGCCTTCCTGTACCATTTAATTTATTGCTATTGATTTAATCGGATGATGCTCTGCTGATCTTCCGTTATGTACCTACCCAAGAATGCTAAATTTACATTGTGTTGTTTACAATGTAGGACTTGAATTTTCATACACTTTTCTTATTTGAGTTGCGAATTTACTAGCGTACTTCAAGATTAATTTAAGCTCTTAGTTTCAATGCCTACAAAAAGATACAAGGTGCTGATATGTCCTTAGATGTTAAAGGAGGTCTATAAATAGGACATTAAAAAAGGACATGCAAATTCATTCATGTAGAATTTAATACGTAGATAGCGGCACAAAACCAAAAGCAACGCAATAAATATTTCACAGAATACGTTACCTGTTATTTTTTAATTTTCATTTTGCCTGCAGTGGTAGTAACTTTGGCCTCACACACAGACACAAGCAAACACACACAGTGTTTCGCAAAATTTAACAGGAAACTATTTAATTTTACTAACAAAACTGCTTGACAACGATCATAGAATAACAAAACTAATACTTCTATCTTGCTTAGACTATGTTGTTACGAGTTATCCTGTAGCTCAGTACCTCTCCACGGCGTTGAGCATTGTATACCTCTTCTTTGCCAACGCGACATTGGTGTAGTTGGAATAATTCGAAATGTTAAACTCTGTGGCCAGTTTTTCCAAGTATTACAAAGGAACTGCTCTGAAATAGCTTCAAATGTATTGGCAATTTTTTCTCTTTTGTGTTTAACTTGCATTAGCGCCATCTTCGTATATGCATCGGAGATTTATCCATCCGCGCATAAATAAAGATTATAAGAATAATCGTTATCCAGTTAACTGTCTTCAATATCATTCAGAAATAAATTTTCTTATATTATCTGAGGAGATTTTATGCCGGATGATTGCTTATACAGTGTTATGGAAGAATAACACAGAGCTAGCAGCTAAGTTTATTACAGAGCTATCAAAGCTAACTATAAATTAATCGAAACAGTTGTAGGTATTTAAGCGTGCACTAGAACAACTTCACTGCCTATTCCACAAGTGGTAAGCGTCGTAACAAAATCAAATTCAACAGTATGCTTTGATTCGCTATTGAAACAATGGGAGTCGTTAAAACGACAAATGGATGCTCAGAAAGATATACTCTAGCTAAATATACAGTGCAACACAAACGTCAGTAATTTATTCTGTAGTTTCAATCACGTTATAGTTCTTCTGCAATAAACTATTAATATTGGAACTTCATAATGTAATAGTAACAATAAACACTGGTCTAAAATGAGTATGTTGCAATATATGAGCAATTGTTAATCTCTAGAAGGTTTCAGGCTCACTACCTCACAGGAGAATTTTCTTTTGAATTATAAAAGTATTTATAGAAAATGAAGCAAGAAAGATGCAGAAAATGACATTGTATACAGTAAATTCCTGTTTCTTTATATGATATTACCGACGCGGTGCTGTAGATGCAAGCAATCCTCTTTGATTTCAGGTTTATGGTGGCATTTCCTTACCTTTTCCGCACAGTGGCCACTTAAATCTAAGTCATGAAACACAACCCACATGATAAAATGAAAGCTTGCAAGTGTAAATATTGTATTCAATTTAACGTGTGATTGATACTAAGCTTTTTAATTTTTGGCCTGAAAAACAAGTGACACTTTCATAAATCTGCTTCGCACCGTGTTTAAGCCCAATTATATCGTCCAGGAGAAAGTTTCAATAATGTCAATCGGAGATCTCCCACGCGTATTGTTCAAATAAAAAGTTCATTTCTGTAGTGCTTTACGTTTGTCTAGAAATTGATTCAAATTTGTCAATAATGGGTGTACTACATATTACATAGATAGATGCCACCAATGGTTAATACTGCTGGAGGCGTTAACTTCTACCTCCTTGGCAACCTGACGTCAGCTAAGGAGCATCTAGTTTATGGAATGATTTCTACCGAAGCTCGAAACAATGTCACATTACAAAGAAAGATTTGCCAAAATATGAAGGAAAATAGCATTTAGTAGTAATGGCTTTTCCAAATGTCCCTGGAACTTCAGACAATTTTTCTCTCAAACTTTGTACGTGCTGAAGTACAGCAGGAAACTATATTGATAGGATGTCTGGAAAGCCCGGCTTATTGCTAATTGAAACACTATGGAAGGAAGTAAAAAAATCTGTAAAATATGAATGTGAAATGTGTTCTTTAAAAAAAAAAAAAAAAAAAAAAAAAAAAAAAAAAAAAAACTATTCTTTTTTAAAATGACCTGAGAAAATCCCCGAAAAATCCAAGAGTCAGGAAGATCGGCCAAGGGAATCGAGTCCACGGTCTTCCGAATGCGAGCCTCACGCTACCGCGGAGCCATCTCGCTCGTGCTTCCAAGTCACACAGAATAATGTGCAGAATCCAATTTGACCAAATTCAGAAAAAAATTGAAGATGTAGGTATATTTAATGTATAATATGTTTAATATCTCACGAACATATTTTTAATGAAAACCGTTAGAACATTGTTGAGAAAATTATAAATAGGTAACAAAGGATTTCATTCACACATGTGTATTGTGTATATGGGTCCAAATAACCTGTCAACGGGCCCTTAAACTCCACTTTCTCAGTCACTCACTCACTCACTCACTCACTCACTCACTCACTCATTCACTCTCTCACTCACTCACTTACCACTCACTCTCCCACTCACTCACCCACCCACTCACTCATCCACTCACTCACTCACCCGCTAACTCTCTCACTCACTCACTCACTCACTCACCCACTCACTCACTCACCCATTCACTCAGTCACCCACTCACTCACTCACCCACTCACTCACCCACTCACTCACTCACTCACTCACTCACTCACTCACTCACTCACTCATTTACCCACTCACTCATGCATATTTGGTGATGTTTTGGGCTCTGTTGTGTTGAACGCAATACCTACTGCGTTGATCTACTTGTTTAAAACGATATGAGAAAGTAATTTTATTCTTTAATGAGCTTCTTCGGAAATATCCATAATTCCTTTTCCTATGGCTAGCCGCATATATCTGAGAGAGGTGTTCAGCATGCTCTTACTAGTCGGTGTAAAATGGTTTCCTCAAAAGAAATTATAGCACAATCTTGAAGACCCTTAGAATGGCATTTAATCAATTTCCATGAAAATACCAAACGTAATTGAGGCGCTAGAATAAATTTGACGCTATAAATATGTATTATACGGTACCAGGATACTGTTAGGAGAACTCCGCTTGACATCTTTAATAGAATAGCCGTCTCCCCTCGCCAAGAAAAATGTATCAACTAGTTTCTAGTGACACGCACCTTCAGGGAAAGAAGGATATTATCTGTTTTAAAGGAAAATAACAGAAACTGAACAAGACGCAGCATATCTATTTATTATGAAGGTGTATTTTCCTTCAACTCATGCCTGTTGCAGCTGCATGAAGATTCATTATCCCCAATTGTAATGCCCATGGAAATATAGACATTCCTTTTAATGCCACTTCGTAGTTTCTGAAGTCAAATAAGTCAATTTTTTTTATTTTCTATTGAAACTTCCATTCTTTTGTGCATCCATTAATATATTACAATATGTGGGTTTGTTGTACATTTCATGGTTGTCATAATGGCATTTAAATAACATGCCGCTCGTACCATTTTCTGGCTTTTTTAGTTTCTTGCACTTTCCCTTAACTAATTATCATTTCCTCCAAAACCATTGCATCTAGGAAGCTCTAATTTACTGAGCTGTTAAAAGATTGTATGAACTTTAAAATAAGTGAGTAATTTTGCTATATTTTACATAAATTTAGAAATTACAATATGAAGTATCACAGAATATGATCTAATTTTATTAAACTTAAACATACACACAGACTTTTCTTGGTTCATCATAACTTCATAAGTTTAGACTCATTAGAACAGAGGGTTGATGAAATAAATGCACCTAAGTGAAGTGAAGTTATCAAAATTATTTTTTCTGTGTATTAATTTTCATGGATTCACATCCTTGCTTTGGATCCACACATTTTTCACATATGTTCTACCCAAGTACTGTAAAATGTGTAGTGCAAAAATTGTATTATAGCTGTGATGGTTTAGGCGATGCTTGGTTTATAATACTAATATTTTTCATATGTTGGTCAGGTGTTAAACATTTACATTTCTTTCTCTACTGGGTCTTCAAAATACAACCATACAATTTTCAGTGACTGAAACAGAAGTGTAACGTATTACATTTACACGGTTTTCTCTACTTACTTTTCTTTTACTAACACATTTATGTGTTCTTTCTTACTGGCTCTTTATAAAATTCATACAATCTATTGGTTGACCGATCTCCATGAAAATTGGTGCATCTAAGTGTTTTTTCATAGATGTTTTATGCTATCCATTACACAATACAACGTATTACATTCACATATTTTTCTTTACGCCCTTTTCTTTTACGTAACACATTTACATGTCCTCTAATAACCCTTCAACATACAATTAGTATAATTTTCTACGACTGAAATAAAATGCAGCGAATTGCATTACGCCTTTCTCTACTCAGTTTAATTTTATGAAACACAATCACATTTTTTCTCTACTCCCTCTTCTACAAAGAATTAATACAAGTTTCTATATGACTGAAATATAAATGCGATGTCTTACATTCACACGGCTTTCTCTACTTGCTTTTCATCAGTTGAGATTGTTCAAGAGTGCTTTGGCATAGTGTGTTCCCAGTGTATTATTTATTTTATGTTCTGCATAGTATCCCAAGAGTTATAATGAACTCTTTGTTTTATCGTATTAAATAATATTTTTTAAATGTCTCCAAAGTAAACATAAGGCTACTGGGCAAGGGCAACCTATGTCTTAAAGTTTTAGGGATAAAATCGTCAAACCACGGGTAACGCCGGATATTTCAGCTAGTAAAAACATAAGAAGATATCAAAAGAATTGTTTGTAGAAGAGAAGTCATGCGAATGGAACGCATTAGATTTTTGTTTTCTTTCTTTATTTTTTTTTCTTTCTTCCAGAATGGAACTAGTTTGCAATTGGTGGATCACAGGTAAGCTGTATTGGCAACACTGACGGTGCATTTTACGTGGAAGCGGCTTATACAACGGATCCATTACCGACAAAGGGTAGCTATCATTAAAATCTGTTCGGAACTGCTCCTCCGAAAGAAGAGGGCTTATTTAGGCTTGTGTTATGCTAATCATACACTCGGAGCCAGCTCACTTCTGTGCGAGTCGTGATATTCCCCCCTCCTCCACCATCACTTCTCACGGAGAGCGGGTTGAAGGGAGCGAGTGCATTAGGTAAACTTTTACTTAACCCGGTGCCGGACTTGTGTTTATTATCTTTCAACTGCTCCTCATACATCGTAAATAATAAAAGCGAAAACTAATTAATTGGAAAAGAGGGCTCCTTGCTATACTAGACCTCCTTTGGTCCAATTAAACCGGTTGGATATTTGTTGCGATTATTATACAGGCATCTGGACGCCATGTTGTCTGATATATCTACTTACAACATAGGATTGTATCTACAGATAGCGCTAAAGGCATTTATTCTCATTTGTTTTCCATGCATACATACATAAATCTTTAAAAACAAAAATGAAATAATTTAGAAAAAGACGGTTGAGATGGAGGTATCCTACGGTTGCCAAATACTACAATTTTAGGTTTATATTCTTCTTATGGCTGACACAAAATTTAATGGCAGGTAACTTCACATAACATCCAATCAGAGGCTTGCCACGCCTTGCGGTGTTGTATAGTTAAACATACTGTGAAATCACGCTGTAAAGTCGGTTATATAAATATCATTTGCAGTCACAAAATTTATTTGCACAACACGAAAAAGAATAATAATGGCCAGCTATCAGCTGTCATTAAATTTTGCGTCTGCCATAATTTCTTTTCCTTTCTTCTCTCTATATCTTATCTACGGTAGATAGAGGATAAAGAGTATTGGGAGGTAAACTGAGTTATATATTCACACACTTTGTCCTATTTATTCTATGATTTTTGCGAGATCTATCACTGGTTTAAATTAATGTAATGACTTCCCTTCCACTCTGTATTTGCAAAGAAAGAAACACCCCGGATTGAGCACACAGATGCTGCCATGTTTAACACTGTTACCAACGTGTAGAACAAAACTTCCTCTAAAAGATGTGCTTAAGTTTACCTCTCTATTTCAAAATATGTAGGGGTTATAATTTTTGTCTTTGAAGTGTTGCAGAGTACAATACAGTTAAAAAAAAAAAAAAAAAAAAAAAAAAAAAAAAAAAAAAAGTGTTTCTAATATTTATAAAAGATAAAGAATTCAGTTCAATTAATTCAATTAATAAGAATTCATAAAAAAAAACTAGTTTTTTGCCAATTCTGGCCAGTGAATTGCACGTGCAAGGTGCAAAATGCGACTGCAGAAGTTTACTTCGGTGAAAACCTCCACTCACTTAGGCTTATCTCACGTATCTCACTCGCTTTGTTTCCCGCTTTCCCGCACTTTTCAGCGCTGTTTCCTCCTCATTCCACTGTTTACGTGCGCTGCGCAGAGTTAAACTGGTTAGTTTGTTTCTTTTTTCTTTTATAATAAAATCTTGTGTTTTGTGTGACTGATCTAGAAATACTTGTACAAAGCTCATTTTTGGATAAAGAATGCCCTCTTTAATTATTCCTCTCTGGCGTCCTGTGTTTTCACCATATGTTGCTGGATACATAACTCTCGCAATCGTTTTTGAACACTGAAATATTTAAATGTAAGCTTTGATGCGAGTCACTTACCTGCCTTCTGTAGCAATGTTATCTCATTGTGATGTCGTTACCCCCTCAAGTATTACTGGACTGATTATTTAAGACATGTCCTAGAGGAAAGTCAGGGAGGGGCAGGCGATTCACACAGAATTGTACATTAGGTAATACGAGAGAAAAGCTCGCTTAACACATGTGATGGAAATCCCGGCTGGCTGTATTTTGGGGAAAGGTCAGTGTTCAAAATTGAATGGGCGAGCTATGCTCTGCTATAATATCTTTCAACAGATTATTTTTACACATGTAATTATTGTACCGTAAATGAGACATTTGTTCTATGTTCACGATTTTCGAAAAAAAAAAAAAAAAAAGATAGTTTCCACTCTGATTTAAATGAACTTTCGTCATTCTTTACTTTCTTTGGAGCATAACGCTCCATTATTAGCGTTACACCTATCGTATGTATTTCACTGATAAGCAAGATGTCTATCACCACACGCTTACTCACTTCTTCGCTCTGCAGGGTGCGAGTTGAGCTTAACCGAGTCACCACCACGTATGGTGCAAGCAACCTCTGCACCCCGTGCGATTGTAAGCTTTAAGAGCTGGTGCCTTAACTGTTCAAACCCAGAAAAATAAAGGAAACTATTAAAAGACAAATTAATTAAAGGTATTGTATTGGTAAGAATAGGGAAGGAAGAACAAAACAAAGAGAAAATAAACATTAGACGCTTGCTGGAAGATGCATTTGAAGAAAATAGGTCAGGTAAAAATTAGAATACGTGGTCCGTGCTACGCATCATGAAGAGGAAAATGAAGCCTTTAACTAGTTTGTTGATAAACGCACCTTTAACGACATTTTGCCAGCATGTTTGCGTATCTTCTTTTGCATTTACCGAAACTTGCTTTTTTTATCTTTAGGTACACTTTTCTAAAATTGTAGAGTCTGTTTAGTTAACGCGTGTGCAGTTCGGCCGCCGCCTTTGAGGAACTTTCATGATCGTTTTACAACACGGTCCCTTCCTCTTGAGTCCTTTCAGGCAGAGTTGCAATATCTTAACATGAACTTTTGTAGCTAATGAAACACAAAAGAACTGGAATTTAGAATTTTGGCAACTGAGACTTTACGTGGAGTCAACATGTAACTGGCAGTTCCTTAATATCAGGGATGCTATTAGTCTTCAAGCCCAGAGAGAGAGATTTGCCTTTTCTGAAGCGTGGAGATGGATTTATGCCAGTCAGTAGTTGTGGGTAGCGCAAATTTCCTCTGTGACCCAACTGCACATGCGTTGACTAAACAGTATGCCAAATAACAACCCATTCGGGCCAAGCCTACCACCCGAACGCTGCGTTCTCCACCGCTGCTCAACATAGGCGTCATGAGTGGGGTGTAGTACTGAAAGTGAGACATGGTCTGCGCACTGGTCCCTCCCGGCCAATTATGCGGTGTTCTAATCCAGGGACCACTACTTTTTAATCAAGAAGCTCCTCAATTGACCCCTCAGGAACCTAACAAGGCTGAGGGTACCTGGACCGGTCTCCCAGGGGGAGAAAATCCTCACCGGTACCAGGAATCGAATCTAACGTGTCTTATTTTCACAATTTAGGAGAAAAATGCACTAAAGGGTAAAATATGTGAACAATTTTACAAGTTGTGGTTTGACTATGGTTTCTGAATCAGAAGTTGTTTTATAAATGCAAAATTTTCATTATAGTTTTGGTGGAAATTGCTACCTTGTCTCTACCAAGTATCCTTAGCAATTTGGTATATGAAATAATCAACTGTTAGTTAACCAGCAAATAGTTTGTCACAGGGAGTGAACTTATGTTGTACATACAACTGTTTGGTTTCTGCCGGGACCTTAATCCTCATCCTGGAGATAGCCTAATAAAAGGTGGCAGGTCGGCCTCCGTGCCTTTATGTTTAATTGTAGCGCTGGGCCGTAAATCTCGGGACTACTGGGGCCCGCCCCCCTCCCCCCAAGTCCCAGATTACATCAGTAGCACAGGGTGGCCGTAAAGGTGCTTGCTTGCCCTCCTAGTGGCACAACGATAGGTACAGATTACAAAACACTCATATGTAACATTCAAGCCTTTGTCCATCTATTTCATAGCGACTCCATACAATCTGCAGGATTTAAATATCAACATAGCAATGGTAGACATCAATCAGGTATGTGTATGTACCATTTTATACGTGGAAAGTGAAATAAATAAAACTGTCATTTATTATTATTATTATTATTATTATTATTATTATTATTATTATTATTATTATTATTACTATTATTATTGTTCTTGTTATTGTTATTATTAAAATAGAGTCATGAAACTTTTAAAAGGAAGGCAGTAGCATTTAAATAATAAATTAATTCAAAAATTTATGGTAAACACGCATGAATAAAAATAATTTTGCTTGAAAAAAAGTATTACATTTGAGATTTGCTTAGCAAATTTCTAGACTGTCTATAAAATAACCCAGAACGCGGTTAAATCAAAAAGTTGCTTGATTTAACTGTTTGTTTAGTCCTCTAGTTTAGAAGAGTAGTTAGCATCCCCTTGTTGGCATTTGCTGAATGAAAACGGACACTTATGAGCATTGTACTGTGACGTTGGGCTAGGCGTACAGAAAGGGGCGGATGGGGCCAAGCTACTTTACACCACATGCCGGGCCGGCGAGTGGGTAAAGAGGTTAAAGGTCAGCCTCCCTCACGCGTCTGCTGTGTGTACGTGACTTTTAACAATCGGAGCGGCAGAAACAAAAGGGGTGTCGAGAACGCTCTCAAGACTTCTAGCTGTGTCATTTCCGGTACGTGTGTGTGGAATCGAGAAAGGTCCGTGCGACGTTATTCCCAGCATATAAGGAGGCCAGATGGTGAGTTTGAGAATTGGGTTACGGACATGAGTCTTTGAATGTGTCAGTGAGTTTAAGACAGCTGTATGTGTGTGTCGTTGCGCTAGTAGGCGTGTCAAGATTTACCGAGCGTCGCGACTGATTGTAACATTGTAATTACGGCATGAGAGAGAGAGAGAGAGAGAGAGAGAGAGAGTGAGAGAGACAGAGAGAGACAGAGAGAGAAAGTGAGGACAGACAAAGGATTGAGCAAGGTTACGAAGAGAACAATTGAGATAGCCCGAAGGACTGTAAACCGTGTATTTGTGATACAACTTTAGAAGACAATAAACTGATAGAAAAGTAACCCGACTGATTTTTGTCTCTTTCTGCAGTACATTATATATATTATCGGTTCCGCGTCCTATTCTAGTTCAGAAATCACCACCTGAAGACATTCTTAGGATACGCAGTTGTTCTTTAGACTGAATTATTCAGTGTGTGTTAGTTAATTTACTGTGGTTGAATTAAGCTATTCTATTGCGACTGAAATGCCCTATTTTAGTTCATGTTCAACACCTGTTTTTCTTACATATGGCACCACAGGTGGTAGATACTGGTGATGCACGAATTGCAATTATAAATGGAGATTTAGAGTACCTCCCTCGCATTGGACTGCGAGAAACCTGCAAAGGAAGTCAGTCCTGGAGGGATTTGAACCGCAGACCTCCCAATCACGAGTTCATACCTTATTGATTTCTCCTGACCGCGTCATTCCCATACGGAATTTTAATGCATACTTCGTCTGTGGTTAAGAAATTGTCTTCAGGCTGTAAGAAAATTATTTCAAGAGAAATTACAGTTGTTTGTCAAATGGTAATTTCGTGCTAGGAGAAAACTCTACAATATATGGAACTAGGGACTTCAAGAAACTCCGTGAAGGTAAAGCCCACCGCTGTCTATTGCTGACCATCATTTCCTCTTCTTGCATTGCAGTATAGACCAATAGCTTTATCTATGTACATCAAACCTTGTTTACACCAGAGTTACATGTCTATTTCAGTAGTGTGAATCCTTCACCATGTACCCAGCCTCAGTTGCCTATACTGCACTTTCCTACCAGGTTCAGCCGCCATTTTACCCTGACATCTACTACTTTCCTTCAAATGTCTGCATGACAAAAACCTCACTTGTTCTTTTCCCCATCGTGTAAACATGGAGGAATAAATGTAACTAAGTAAGTCGTAATGTCCAATTTGAAATATTTCCTAGGTAAACATTTTATGGTGATTAAGGTTAGGAGAGTTGATTTTATATGAATACCTAGTGTAGAGGGATATTTTAAAGCCAATTCTCAGTTTCAGTTGACCATAACCTTTTAAATTAAACACTAATTTATTTGTATGATTTTATTAATAGCATAAAGAAGCAAGAAAAATTTAAATGTGAATACCCGACATGTTACGAGTATTTAACGAGAATTAATTTTTACTCTATGCTGCAAACTTAGTGAATTCGTCGGAATATTCTCAATAAAATTGCCGATATCGGTTGTTTCAATTCATCATATTATTTAGGTTTGCTGAGAAACATAATTTCTTTCAGATAAGCCACAACCACTTAGTTGATCTGAAAATGCCTGCTAGGAGCGCCATCACCAAATGTATTACGTATTACTGCATTTGTTTGTCTATTTTTTGTTTGCTTATAGAAACAAGGTCCTGTTATGAAATGGAACACAAAACCACACTATGCAACAACCTTCTCAATGTGAAATTACTGTTGTACAATTGCATTTGGATTAGTTTCCACACACATCTTCGATTTTGAGCATTTAGAACTTCGTTTGATTCCAAGTGTACCTCAGAAGATTTTATTCAACCATTTGAAGTTGTTCTGAATCTTTGCTGACTCGTATATTGCAAAGCAAAGGTGACAAGATTCGATTTATTCTTTTATGTTGAAAAGGTAAAGCTGAAGCTATATTTTCAATTTTGGATACAGCAGTTCCTCTATCAGTAACTGAATCACTTTCTTTAAAAGCTTACGACATGATTTTGCAAGGCAGGATTCATACTTTAATCTATGTAACGTTCGATACCTTCTCGCCATATGTATACTGCCATTGCATTCATAGTCACATGGTGTAGTGGTTAGCACCCTAACCTTAAAATTGACTTCAATTTCCGGCTGGAGGGTGGAGATTTTTGTTTAGGCAGAATTATTCCATCTTCTGCCTAGAGTCTGGAAGTATGAATAAGAGCGAGAATTTGATGTAGGTAAAGGTAATACCAAACCAAGATTAACGCTAAGTGAGCGAACATAGTTGTTGATGAGTAATTGTTCCATTGGTAAAAAGCCACGCTAATGTGGTCTTAGATGTTAAAGGTGGCATAGGTATAAATGGAAAATTTAAAAAGAATATCAACACGAACCCTTAAAAATGAATCTATTATAGGAATTATTTTTACTTTCTCTGCCACCGTCACGTAAAGAGGAGATATTACATTATATCAAAAAAATCCTACCGAGATTTCACTGGAATACACGTTTGTCACCCTGAGTCTAAAACAAAGCATTTTTAAAAAAGATCCGTGGTGTCTGAGTATCTGTGAACAACATAACTCCAAAATCGGTTAAGTACCAAACTTGGTATTTAACTTCAACAAGGATGCGACATGATTTTCAACAAAATATCCATCCCCAAACTACCCTTTATAAGAAAAAAAAAATTAAAATTTTAATTTCCTCAAAAATGGCTCTAAGGATTTTTATTAAAATACCATAAGTTTAAGATATTTTATGACAAGAAAATTATATATTGATTTTTTTTGGGGGGGTGGGGGATAGCCTCTAAATTCCTCTTCAATCTAAATCAATTTTATATAACTGCTAAACTGCAAGAGATAGGCACAGTCTGACTTCACAAAAAATATAGATGCTAATGCATACAATTGATGTGAAATACATTTTTTGGTGGAGTTAGCCATTGTCGAGATATTCCTTGTCATTTTGAATTTTCAAATATTTTTCTCAAACGGTAAGTCATTATTCGTTTTCATTCTCTTTTTTTCTTTTTCTTTCTCGTAACCATGCAAAGAGAACTAATTTGGCCATAGTGACCCGCTCTTAAGATTCAGTATCGCTTAAAGCCTACGGTGATTTGTTAGACCATTCACCTATCACCTAGATGGCTCGGGTTCGATCCCAGGGACCCGCATAGGGCGGGTTTCTGCGGGTTCTCCGGTTTCCCCCGCCACTCCTTCCACCAACAGCGTTATCATCATCTTTCCAATCATCCATTTCGCTTGCATTTCATATCATACTTTTCCTTACTGTTAAACTTGGTGCTGCGCTGATCATCCGCTTCCAAATCTTCGCTCTGTCTGGTCCATAGGTCCGTCTGGTCCATAGGTCCAGCTGCTCCCCAACAGGCAACTGAACTAGGCGCAGGCTTGTAAGTCCTAGGGGGTGTAAGTCCTCTATGAGGGGAGGCTAATCAGATGAAGAAGCTTCTGCAATCTTTTGCATGTAATTTTGCGTCAATTCGTAGGAAAATGCGATACTTTTCCTGGTCCTTTAACCTCAATTCGTTTTGTTATCCAATATACCTGGACCCCTGCCTTATTCTCTTCTTTATAACCATGACCGTACCCACCAACGTCTTTTACTCCTACTACATCTTTTCTGCCTACCGAGAATCATGGAAATATATTCCACACCTTATACGTTAACATAGCAGTCAATGTATTAATATTTGAGTCCGCGGACTCTATTTCTCATAATCATTTGCTTTTGGCTCAAAATGCATCATAGTCTGCCAAACACGTTTCTTTTGCTTGCAATTGCATTGGATATGAAAAGCTTGGTCAAAAACGTTGGACCGTGAGACACCGGCTTAAGGAATGGCTCTACTAAAAGAAGTTCCCCCACCCTACCCGGAACCTTTAGTTTAATAAGTCAGAATGATAAGCACTCGATCACACAGACAGTCGTTAAACTTAATAAGTAAATATTTGGTTTAATAATGAGTGAGGCACCCTGTAACACATGCAGAGCAACACTAGCTGTGTTTGATTGTATGTACTCCTATAATTGTTTATAACACTCTCATGTCATAAAGTTACCTCACGAGCAGTATTTACAAATTCTCGATCCTTTGGCTCGGAATGACATTCACTTCCTTTGTGCAGCTATACATAAGGAGGTGTGGTGTTGAAGCCAAGTTCGTGACGCACCTGGAAAGACGTCTGCAAAACCCACAAAACGGCGTTTTATTGAGGGGAATAAGAATTTAATGTGCAGGTCTCATAAAACATAATGAAATGAAACTGGGGCTACCAGTTTTGTCCGGCCAGAGAGATGTTATACAAGTTACGCCAGGCCATAAAAACAAGGGGCTGGCTATATCTTTGTTATTAATCGTACGAAATCCTGCCTCTGTAATGCTGAGTAAACAAGCACTAGCCAAGGTGTTCATCAGACCACAGCTATAAGTTCCGGCTCAACATCCGACATTTCTCATTATCTTACACCTGTACGTACAAATGAAATTGTTACTTTCTTCTAACACATTTACTTTTGCTTGCTTAGGTCAACATTTTTAATTGTGTTTCCCACTTCCGCAGGAAATAGGCGTATGGGTCTTATAAATCCTGTTTCTGTGCACAAAACCTGTGTATACCTATACTGAACTTTCAGTTTGAAACTTCCCGTACAAAAGTTATTTGCAAATTTAAATTTAATAAAAACACCTCAATTCATTTAAAATCATAGTAGTTGTTTGTACTTCAGATGTCACCCCTACACCTGCAGCCAACCACAATCATTCTTACTTCCTCTACTATGTATAGTAAATAGCGGAAGTACTGCTTCACTAAAAAATTCGATGTCGAAATTTCACCAGAAATATATGATTTAAAGGAACCTAAAAAATAGAGACAAGTCTGTGCTTGTGTGTGATTGTGTGTGTGTGTCTGTGCGCACGCGCGTGTATGTATGTGTGCACGCGTGTCTATGAACAGCATAATCAAAAACGAAGTTCTTGGTGTTTAAGTGCTAGGTCTGCCAAGGATGCGACACGAAGACTTCTAAGAAAATTCTCCCATCTCAAACCACCCTTTAAATGGAACGTTAAAAAAATAGACTTTTTTAAAAAATGGCTCTAACGATGTTAGAGCATGTTTATCTTGAATTTTCTGGAAATAGCCTATGAAGCCCTCTTCATTCTGAATTACTTTTCTACGTATATCTTGTAAACCGAAATACATAAAATCTTACTTCAAAAAATGTAAATATTGTTGAAGTACACAATTTACCTCAAATAAATTTATGAGGCCAACCATTTTGAAAATATTAATTGTTATGTCGTTATTCATTTTTCTGTGTCCAGGCTATGTAAGAATGTATTGTCAAAGTCATCGCATAGTGACCAGCTCATAAAATATTTGATATCGGTTAAGCCTGATGTATTACCACTGAATATTCCCACCCCAAAGTACTCCATATATGAAAACATATTCAAACTTTTTTATTTTTTAACAATACTTATAGCGGCGATATCCAAACTTGTCTCTTTGGAGACGCTTACGTAATTAGTTGCTATTCCCCATCTCCTGTTTCTGTCGGAGGGTAAATCAACTCTTGCCTGTGACGTGTAGAAACACATTCAGACAGTCAGTATCCAGTGACGGACACAAAAAGGTGATTCCATGGCAGTTTATAAGTCATCTTGAAAATTCTGGGAATGTTCTCAGAAGATCTCTTCATCCTGAATGATCTGCATAAATGGTAAACAGTAAGAGACAGACAAGCTTACTAAATAAATATGATGTCGTCGAAACACAACTTATGTCAAGTGTGAACCATCTTTTTTTTTTATCTCTTGGCCTTGCAAAGAAACGGAATTTCAAAAGTACCGCAGAGCAACCAGCTCTTAAAATATTTAATTATCACTATTCTTATATTCTCCTTACACCCACAAGAAAATTAGCAATAATATACTTTCTGTAAATGGTTATGTGGATTAAAATGTAGAGGATAGAGAAATAAGCATTTGCAAGAGTACTGTACTAAATGTCTGTATCGCAATGATTACGCGACGATCACTTGATCTATGTTCTGAGGCTATGCACTTGGACTTTGTCGCCAAATATTATAGACTTCTTAAACGTAAAGAAAGTCACTAATCAACAGATGTTTATCGCATAAGATTTCAAAGTGCTTTCGCAAATAAAACGCAACGCTTATGTAACCAACCCGCCACTGTAACACAATGCACCTCTGAGTGGCACAGTCCGCATATAGTGGAAGGAGGTAAATTAACCTCCCCTCTTTCGCAAACGTTGGGCATCGCTGATATACAGTTAACGAGTTTTTTCTAAATTTTAGGCTTCCGATATAACCACAGAAGCTAAAGGAGTTTATACAAATGAGACAACTAAAAAGATTTATTTTAAACTTTTATACAAACAACTAAAAGCAAATGAAAATGAAATTCTCTAACGAAGTTACCATTAAACAAAATTAAGTAGGCAATTTCGTAAATGTGTCACTTTTGATGACGATGAATATCAACATGTGAGTGGATGCTGTATCAATGTGTGGAATAATAAAATTATTAAAATAACACGAACTGTTGTCATTTTTCTCTTGTATTCAGTGTCGTTACTGTTGTATTGTGTTTGGCAACTGTGAATCATACTCGGCATTCAATAATCACTTCACTGCCGAACCAGTTCTGAAAAGAATGAGATAGAAAAACGTGTATTGCTATGATGAAGAAAGCGCGTTCCTCCGTTGGACTCTTACCTTTTACTGAGGAGCACGGAGTAATGGAACACCAGGGAAAATATCTAGTTAGAACAAAAGTAGGTATGTCTTGGAAATAATAGCCTGGAGAAGTCCCAAACATTAATTGTTTGGGCTGTAATGTTGTTAGAGATATAGAAAATAAGATAAATACATTTCGACATATAACAAGAACTCTATAAAACAAAACGAGGAAAGAAAACTAAAGTTTTATAAGATCATAGCGGTCTGTGTGCTCATGTATTACAGCAAATTGTGGGTAATGAAAGAAAAGGACAAATGGAACATGCAGACAGCGGAAATGAGATTTTTACAAAGAATTAAAGGGTACAGTAGAATGGAAGTTAATAAGAAAGGAAAGATTCAGAGACCTGAATATTTATAGGTTAAACGACAAAATCGAAGGAACTAAGCACAAATGGAACTGAGTACATGAACCACAGGATACCAGTAGGGAAAAGAGACATCAGAGGCCCTATAAAAGATGGGAATAAAGAAAAAATATGAATATGGAACAGGTGGAGCTGCCGAATCCTTGAAGTGTAGAAGAAGAAAGGCATTTGAGGCTGAGAGTGAAACAGAAATAATTGAAAGTTACTGAGTTGTTTCGTGATTACTTTTATGGATTTGTCCAAGTAACGTTCGAGTTGTCAATGGCAACACATTTCTTATAGCAAAATTTTCATAAGAGGAACACATTACCTTCTACCACAGAACCTCGTACCTCTGTAAATAAGTTGTGCAGATAGTAAGCGAGCGAGATAGCGAGCCATTTAATTAATGTTATCAAGCAACCTTGTCAGCCAGATATCTACTATTGTTTTAATGTAAATTGACCGTCACAGTAGCGCAGTGGCAGCGCGTCTGCCCGGGTTCCGTTCCCGGTACTGACGTGGAGGTGTTTCTCTGCTGGAAGGTCTGATTAGGGGTGTACTCAGCCTCGTGATGCTGAGTAGTTATCCTAATTGAAAGGTAGCGTCCCCAAAAAATCACGTACTGTTGACCAACGGAAAGAAAGTCCATAACATGAATTTGCTACCCTTAGCTGTTTGGAATCAGTGCAACAGGGACAGTAAATGTGTGAGACAGAAAACGTATGCTACACAATGAGTAAAACTATTATAAAAATGCGCTCTACTGGCGGCACTTCCCTGTGAACAGTTTTACCTTTCTTACGCCCGTTAGACATTACTATTTGGTACTTCTACAAACACAGGATCGCTCAAATAGAAATGACACAAGTAGAATTCACTACGTATACTAAAACCGACAAAGTATTCTTCACAAAAGTAGAAAACTACAGATGTTGGCCATATGTCATTGAGTGGACTGTAATTAAGCTGTCCTCCTATCATAAACAAGAAGGGTAGGCAGGGTGTCGGACCCGTATCTAATCGGCCTCATTTCCCAGGGACTTTCTTTGCTGTGGTAAACTGTAGTCACCTTATGGTGGGGAAGACGGCGCACTGACTTCAGCCACCCACTTCCTGCACTCCACCGTGGCCTTGGCTGCGGCTGTGGGATGCAATGGCTCTATATAAGGTAGACGACGTAGGGGTTATTATTTAACGTACAATCTTTTTTTTAGTTTCTCTTTTTGTTAACATGTGCAGTGTAAGTTTTAAGTATTAAGGAATTAGAATATGAGACTGCTCTGCACTTTTGACTACATGAGAGCAACCTTGAGGACCCTGACTCCATCCTCTATGCACACCTTGTTGAGGGCCAAATGCTTGTTGGCCGTTGAGGAAAGCAAGTCTTGTAACTATGCTCCATTTGAAAGACAAATATGAGCGGCCAAACTTAACATTCACGGACTGTAAAGTTTAATATTTTACCAAACTCTATTCAGAAGCCTTATTTATAGGAGTTTTAACACAATTCTAGTTGTTCTCAACTTCAGCGGAAACGAAGAATTCCTTTCCCTAGAGGATCAGCCTGGTTAGGGAGAAGCTTGAAGTCTCGGTGCGGCTATAGACGTGTTAGGTATTTCTCTTCAGAGGTAAAATGCTTTGAACAATGCAGTAAAACCTCGAAGGGTTTACTGGACCACCAGGTCCAAAGCTAACAGTTTACAAAAGGAAGATCTGAAGGCAATGATAAATCTATTGGCTAATTCAAGGGGTGTGCCGCATCAGCTGACCGGCCAGAACAACACGTTCAGACCCGCCCCTTGTATTTGTCTCTATCGGGGAACAAAGGCAAGAGTCACTGGCCACACACCATTGGCTGAACCTTTGACTTGCTGGGGCAAACACCTTGGTGCCCGCTCACAATCAATTTCACCTGCTTTGTGTATATTGCGCACGGGCTTCCTCAGATCACGAAGTTGGAAACTGGGTCTTCGAGTTTCCCAGATGTAAACATGATCGCATCTAACCACAATAACGTACCTATAATCCATTGAACAAAAGTATTAGATGCTGTGATTTCAGACTCTATTTTTATAGCTTTTACCTACCATTCAAAATAAAGGAGACAAAATTATAATTGTCAATACGCAGAAAGAACAAATTATGGCAGACACCAAATTTAATGGCGGTTGATACCTGACCAATACTAAACTTAACTATACAACTTAGTAAGCCTGCCAAGCCTCTGATTATATTTTGTGCTGACCAGCTCTTCCTGCCACCCGTCATTAATTTTTGTGTCAGCCATGTATTCCAATTTACATTTACTGGTTTTTTTCAAGCTTCCTAACTCAATTAAATCCTGTATTTATAAGAAACCTTGGCCTCCACTATGTATTCTTCCCTTACTCCCCCTTTCCCCTGATTAGCTAATGTTTAACTAGCTTTGAATGAAGATGTACATACAAGCCCTCCGCAATGCAAGATCAGGCGTTAAAACCTATATAAATATTCTGTTGTGTAAAGCAAGTGTTTTCGTCATCCTGAGAAGTAGGTTTAAGTCAAAGTATTCTCTTACCTATTGGTCAATAAGAATAGGCATGCATTCCAGATACATTAGCTCTGTTGAAATGATATATTTTAATCGCACGGTTATAAAATGTAAACTTGACAATTCTCTTCGAGTAGTATACTAAGATAAAAACCGTCTCTGCCTCTGACGTACAGGACCCGGTTTTCATCCCCAGTACCGGCACAGGAAATTTTCCCCCGCTGGGAGGTCTGGCACGGGGCGCACTCAGCCTCGTTATTTCCCTGAGGAGCCAACGAAAGTGCTACTTGATTAAACACCAGTGGCCTCTGTTCGAGAAGACCGCATAACCGGCCGAGAGGGACCGGGACACTGACCACACCCCTCCGCCGCTACTACACCCTACTCATGACGCCTGTGGTGGGCAGACGTGAGCGGTCGGGCGGTGGGTCTTGGCCAGGATGGTGAACGTTTTGATTTATACCTGTTACATACCACTTCTCAAATGCATTTATCTGACAGTAAAACGCTCATGCCTGTGAACCTGCAGGTTCTATAAAAGATTTATGCTGGTAAACGCACATAAAGTAATTGTATGAGCACCACAAATGGAACATTTTGAACATGTGGAAAAGCGTCAAGAACATTAGTTTTTTGCATATTAAAATGAGAATTCTTTTGTCCGTGACTTTGCTGCTTGAATTTCTTAAATGGAGAAATATTTTTTGGGAGTCACAGTATATATTGAATACTTGGGATATTTGGACACCTCTACTTGATAGAAGGATATATAACTTGCTCTTAATTGCTTTCTAATATATCTGTTTATGAAGCACACACCATTTAGAGTTGCGAGCACGAGCGAAGTTGAGCGAATGCTGGTTGCGCAATAGCATTTACCTGAGTCACGTGACCTGTCAGCCGGTGAACAACAAACATTGCTGATTCCCAAGGGTAAGTAGTGGAACGTTATCGGCATTCATTGCCACTGCGGGTCCGATGTCGCACAAGCGTTCCCACCCACAAGAGTGCGGTAATCGCAAACGCCACCTAGTGCAGAGAATAGCAGTTGCAATGCGCCAGCATCCGCGGCACCTGTCCTACTTCACCATGCACCACGTGCTTGAAAGCACGCATTAAAGATGACGCAGAAATGGATCGAACGGAAATGATGAGAAGGAAATCGAGGTGTGAAATTAAGCACCTCAGCATTCGCCTAAGTACCAATTGAGAAACCACGGAAAAAATCAAGTTAGAATGCGCGGTCGGCGGGGATCAAACAAATGACCTCCCGAATGTGAGTCGTACCTGTTGCCGCGGCGCCACTTTGCTCGGTAAAATAAAGGATAGTAACGATTTATCCAATACATTAATTTTTCATTTTAAGCACTTTGAAATTTTCAGTGGTGAAAACCTTAGTCGTGGTGTAAAACTTGAATCAATATTTACAAAATTAAAGCAGCTGAAACTTGTGAAAGTAAGTGAACACAGCTGTAAAAGCGTTACATCTTCCAAACTGTAAGAGTTGCAAATGTGAAGTCGCATATGATTGAATATTTCAACAAGTGTGCAAAGTTATGCTTCTAGCTTTACTACATATTCAAACAGTGCTATGTCTAAATATGGTAACCCTCAACAAAAATATTGTTCATGTATTGATGTATGTTTATATTACAGAACCCCTTTTTACACTCTATTGCTGTGACTTATGGGTATTTCTTTGTTTGCAGGTCCAGTGGTCGGTGGGAGGGATTCGTCCTGCAACAGGTGTCTGTGTTTGTGAAGTGTCTGTGATGATGCAAGTACATTTGTTATGTGTTCTACGGTTAGAAAAAAAACTATTTATAGTATAAATTAAATTAATATTGACTTTAAACGAGAAGCAGTGCTTCAGTTCCATGCTGTTAGAGCGTGATTCTCCAGAAACTGATATTGCAATGATGTTTTTCAGTGCCATCATTTGCAATTGTTATTACCTAAAATTTAGGTTAAGTCAGTTATAGGAATTTAGAAAATTCGAATACCGGCTATGTTTGGACTGACGTATAGCATTTTGGTTACATGGATAACTCAGTTTTGCTATATTACAGTAAATACTTTTCTGAAAAAAAAAAAACAACAAAAAAACCTCCTTTTGTAGAATCTTTAATTGCTTAGCATAGTTTTACTACTAAACTTAGTGTTGAAATAACTGGCTATGATACGTAAAATTACTGTCGTATACTGTGCATAGCTCGTTCAAAAGTCTTAACATTCGCTCAGTCCAAACATAACTTGACAAATGCTCTTTAGGAGTTAAATAAACTGGAGTTCGGTGAAACAAGAATAGAAAGAACATTTTCTGAAGCATAAACTAAGTGCAATGTACTCTAGTGAGAGCTTGGCAGGAAAGTAAATAATGTTTCGTCTTTATTGGCTTACTCTCATTAACAATAATGCACTCTACTTAAATTATATTTTCATATTCATCATTTAATACTTTTTTCAAAGTTAATCTAAAAATTCTTGTACTGAAACAGGATTAAAATCATCTATGGTACTTTTTAGAACTGAAGCATTAACTATTTTATTCAATTTTTCCAAAATTACTCTTTTTTGTTTAAGATAACAGAAAACTGGTGTGTTAAGTGGTGTTCAACTTTAGATGTTAGCATTGTTATACGTTTATACCTTTCAGTTCTATAAAGTAAAAGAAAAGAGAAATTATGTCCATTTAATTTCGACGCTAGGGTTCGATATATAATCTTTTTACAGAAGTGTGTAATCGCAGCTTTGATTACATTTTGTTAAATTCGAAAATTTAACAGAAGAGGGGAAGAGGGAAAAGCTTCAGTTTTTGAAAATTAAGACACGTGCAGAATAGTGGCCATGCTATGCCAGTTCCAAAGTCACTGAGAAATAGAACTTTAGCCCTCTTAAAAATGGCCGATCTAAAATATATTCTGAGAAAAACGTTTAAAATTTTAATAATCAAGTTTCGTTTCTTACACGCCTAATTTCCTTTATATTAATGAACGAAGTGAATGGAAATTATGACCAGGGAAAGTGGACAAAGCAGGTAATTATTAAGAGTAGAGTGGATATAAAACTCTCAAGTTTTTAACAATAGTTCTTAATTTGACAACTCTCCATGAACATGGAGGTGAATTGCAAGAGAACTGGGTACATCGGCTATTGTTCTTGTTGTGCGGCAAAGAGGGTTTAAGTAGGTGAAAAAGAAAACTCAGTTTTACATATATTTTGAAGCTGTTTGTAACAATAAAATGCAGTGTGTGGACATGTTGCGGAGGATATAATCGAGTTTATTATAAAGCGTTTATCTTACTATTCATTAAATAAAAAAACGTAGTTTAAATCGTTTTATTTTTCCAGAAAGTAATTAAAATGAAATGGTTAATGACGTAATAATATTGCAATACCGAAAATATCTATTCAGAAATGATATATTTGAATATGTAAATTTCACAATCTTTGAGTTATAATTTCTGTTGAAAAATTGTATATATATTTTTATTCAAGCTTTCTCTGTTGTAAGTCTTCTAAAATGTATAATTACCTACAGGAAGTACTTTAAAACAATCTTTCTCTCAGTGTCTCTAAATGCTACAACTGGAATACGTATGTAGCTGAAAGATGCAGAAGAATTTGCTTCGTTTCGTTTCTCCTGCAAAATGTGTGCTACCCATTAGAAAATGAGGGTTTGAATTGTGTCAGGTTCTCCACAATTACTTATCTGGAATTTGTAAACCAAATGGGTGCTATTTTTGAAAAATAGGGGACCAGTATAATGATGAATATATTTTCTGCCAAGTTAGCACAGAAAGGGCATTTTCCTCATTCCGTTAAATAATGGTGCTTCGTTGTTGTAACTGAAAATAAATAGGCTCATGAAAGACTTTGTATTGCAGTTTTAAACTGCTTCTACAGCCATACTAGTTTTAGATTAGAGCATCAAAAGACGTAGCCTCTGTTAAATAATGAACTTTGTTTTAAGTGCAATTTATGTAAAATGTGATAAAATCCTGTAGTATAGTCTAGATGCTATTGTTGTTTCTTTATCATTTTAGCTCCAGCATTTTAATTTGTAATTGCCGTAATCAGTATTTACATTGCAATCAGTAATGTATGAAATACACATATTGCGCCGCAATAATGGATTTTATTCCGATTTGCTCTTACACAACTCCTCAGTCATTCTCCACAACTATGTACTATTCCACAATTTCCCAAGTTTTCCATTCCATTCATCGGCTCACAAACAAACAAAAATGTGTACCCAAAAGCAGGAATTTTAACATCAGCAGCTTCATAAAAACAGACATTTCTCTCTCTGTAAGTAATAACATAAATTCCTATCAAATGCATTTATTTTCACTTTACTAAAGTAACAGAAAATGTTACTATCATATTTTACTGAAAAATGTGACTATGCAGAGTAGTTTTAAAACGAATTTAAGTTTTTCTATAATTAAAATATGAGTTGTTACGCCTGAGAAACTGATGACCTAGAGTTTTGAGCTTCTGAACAGTCATCTTTTTATTTAATCATATTAAGACTGACACATTTCAAGCAAATGACTTAAAATAAAATCTAAAAAAATCAGTTCTAGTGTCTCCTAACTATAACTGATGCGATGTTGCTTACATATTGCAAAGGTGCATTGGGGAAGAATTGTGGGTAAGTGGTAGGGCAAGGCCAATGTTCCACTTGAAGATATTGCTCAAATATATATTCATATGTGAATAATCTAGAACTATGCACGTAAATCACAGCACTATTGTATGCGCAAAAGGGTAAACAAATACACACACCTTCTCTTTATTAGACAGTTTCCACCTGTGAAGGCCAGTAGAATACCTCTTGTAGCTGCAGGATGGCATAAATGGAAGCCAGTGGACCATGTTGCAAGTAAGTTGATAATACACTTGTTTTAAAATGTTTAGCTAACGGATTCCAATGTTGCAGATGTGATTCTTAGTCGTGACATTCGAGGAACGTTAGATATGCAGATTATGTAATAGAGTGGAAAGTATAAACTGCAGAAAAATGAGTAAACAGGGAATATCAGGAGATGACAGCGAAAGAAAAAACGAACAATAGGGGAAGGAGAGGTGCCACCAGGCTAACTATTGTGATGATGAATAAGTTGGTAGCGTTTTAAACCCTCCCCATTAAATGCAAACGACATACATGCTTGTCGTATGATAATTCTCAGCTTGTCTGAAGTGGATAATGTGGATTAAATAGTTAAGAAGGTCTTTAGCTAAGTCTGGTGTTGTTTCTGGACGTGACACTTCATGCTACACATCAATAGTAACCTCTGTGTAAGGACAGAACTATTTTATTACTCTGCTCTTTTAAATTAATTCTGAAATGGAGATAGTTAATGTTTCAAATAGTCTCCGCTGCCAATTGATCTTTCATTAAACCTCAAAAAGAAGAATATATCGGACGTGTTCGCTTTTCCCCCGTATTTGGCAATAAGTGGCACATTTTGTTTATATTAAACCGGTTTTACAATGAATAAATATTTTTCCGGCACCTAAGTTCACAACATTTAACAAATTTGATATAGCACATTTTCCATTCCTCTCTTCATCCTAAGATTCATTCTTGTATTTCCCACTCCCTCTGGGTCTCGTTGATTCTGATTCCTTGGATCCACGTAATAGGTGGCCTTCCTTCTTCCTCCTTCCCTGCGGTTCCCAATCCATGATTAGCTTTAAAAATCTTCCATCTTCCATTCTCCTAACATGTCCATACGATTTAACCTGCTTATTGTTGATAAAATTAAAATTGAGTAATGAATCCGCATAATTTCTTTTATATGTGAATTTCTAATTTTTTCTTTCCTGGATATTCTCGCAGAGCGTCTGCAGTAGTGCATTTTTGCAGCAAGCAATTTTTTTTTTCAGTTGTGAATCCAAAGCTTTCACATTAGCTCCATAGGTCATAATGATTCTGATTAGTTTGTTTCTTTGAAAATATGTTTTTTCCATGGTATTCCATTTAGTGTAAATATAGCATATTGATCCTAGTGCTTGTCTCTTTTTCTTGTTTTACATCCATTGTAATCTTAATTCCCAAATGTGTATACTCTTCAGTATGTTTAATTGTTCCTAAATTTTCTTCTTATAATAAATTTTGAGGAACCTTGTCTATGGTCATATATTTGGATTTATGCATGTTTATTTTTAAACCCCATCACCTATATTCTTGTATTAATTTTCTTGTACGGTATTCTACATCTTTAAATTCTTGAACCACCATTAGTTGATCATCTGCAAATTGGAGGGAATATACTGTTAAATCATCATCTAGTGGTATTTCCATCGTTTAAATTTCTTTTTCCAGTCTTCAATAACTCTTTCAGTATAAATTTTATGCAGTGTCGGAGATACACAGCATCCTTGTCGTAATCCTTTATTAGTTTGAAAACCCTTCGACAAGTATTTTCCGATTTTAACTTGTACATGTGTCTTTAAATATAATTTGTAATTGATTTAATCAAGATTGTATTTATTCTTATCAATTTTAAAGCTTGTCATAAATTTGATAGAGGAACATTATCGTAGGCCTTTTCAATGTCTATATCTTCTCCATTTAAGCCCTTTTCAAATAGACTCCTCCAAATTTCGAACAACTTATCTGTTCCTTGTTTAATAATTCAGTTGGAATATTTCCTTTTCCGGATGACGTTTTGCCCTTTAATGAGTTCACTGTATCTTTGACTATTTCTAAGAATTTTCTTCTTTACCTGATTACCCTTACCTTATGTAGGACTTACGACCCCTAGGACTTACAAGCCTGTGCCCAGTCAGACGCCTGTCGGGGAGCACAGGAACCTATGGACCGGACAGAATGAAGACCTAGAAGGGGATGGTCAGTCAAGCACCAGTATGTTAGTGAGGAAGAGGATGAAAGTAATAATAACCAGTGGTATACAAGGACATGAATTGTTTTTCGTGTTAATATAATGATGTATTTGTGTTTACTTCGTCAATACTATACTTCTTATGAGTCGACGCCTGCCTAATTATGTGTGCTCTACTGATGAGTATTTGCATAGCCGGGGCGAATTAACACAGAAACTGAACCCCACATAATCATAATAGACGTTTTAGGCGCCATATTTAATGAACAATAAATTAATTAATATTCGCAAATCGAGTGAAATCCGGCATATTTTAGTATTGGGTAACCTGCGCTTTAGGTATAGCTGAATTGTGCCCCGACAACTTGAGTTCCTTCACTGAGTGTAACCATTGTTTTAAAATATTACTTCCTGATTATAAGAACACCAAAATGTAGAACAGTTATAGGAGTGGCAGAGGACGGGCAATACCGTTCTCTGTTGTTGCAGCATTAGAAAGGAACTCATTAAGTTGGTTGTTTCTTCTTCTGTGCTGATTACGAACCATGACGTATCAGTTTTCTAATTTAATTAACCAATTCAAATCCGGCGAGCTAATTATGGGAATGTTGATTTAGTAATTAGCGAGAAATGAGAATTACGTGCCAGAGAGACATAATGTACCCTAGAGTTTCTCGCGTGAAGACTGCCAGCTTCAAACAGATACGCTGAAAGACCTAACAAGAGAATATCATGTTATCTGGATATTCATTTTCTGTGTGAAAAAAATTAACGTCTATGAATAGCTTGATTCATTTAGGAAACCATTGTATTTATGCATTCATCTTTCTTTACAGTCACACCTGTAAGATTGCAGTGTAATTTTAAACAGGTGGCTAGTCGTTAGTGGAAAGAAGGGGGGCACATGCGATAGGCAGCGCACCTTCCTATTTATTTAATGTCTGTCTGTCACGCCACTAGGGAAGAAATTCGTCCAATGAAATGGATGGAGTCATTGTACAATTAGCAACAGAATAGTGTTGTATGATAGTTACCAACGTTTCCACAAAATTACAAAGTTACGAAGAATATGAGCAAAAAGTTCATATTATTACACTCTTTTTTAACCTGCCACAAATAATGCTACAAGGAATATCCTGCATTAACACAGCGTTGAATTTCAGGTGCATTTGTTTCATAGTGGGTGTTAATTTGGACATTTTGAAAATAAATTAAGAAAATTACTAAATATAACTTTAAATAATTTGTTTGGAATCACTGATTAATTCCTCATATTTTTGTTGAAACAAAATATAAATTTTGAGCACCAAAATATTCACTACATCGATATCTTTGATTCAATTTAAAGCAATTGTTAGTTATTTTGCTAATATACACTTGGGAAGCTTTTCATGTGTTATGCAAATGTTTTGATATTTTTTACAGCATCATTTATTCCCAGAACAATGCAGCGGTTTACAAACGCCTCTATATTATGCACAAATTGGAAAAATTAATGACAGCAACGTTTAGTGGATAATTACGGGGCAAATTATTGATAACAAGACCATTTGGAAATAAAAGGATAATGATTGGTGGATGTTAATCCATGGCAGCGATTTCCTGTTATTAGGCTCATTAAAAAGGAGTCAATAATAAATAGGAGAAGTGTATGCAAAACCCCATTTCATATACCTGTATAAAAACATGACTGTCAATCAGTTACATCTATAGATCGCGGGTTTCTGTCAAGGTTCTTCAATGAAAATTCATTTCCTATGTCCCTCCTCATATATGTGTATTAATATTATCCATTTTACTGAATATCTTGTGCCTTGAATCCTTTTCCTACTCACCGTTCATTCCAGTGCATTTTGTCACGGGGTCGTGACGACGTTCTGGGTTCACTAGACGTAGCCTAAGTGCCCAACTTGCCTTCTGGTCGCCTCAGGTTCTGCTAAATCTGTACAACATTAAAATAGCAAAACTAATAAAATAAAAAATATTATTAAATGACATAACCCACATCTAAACTGTAATATTGTTTGTTCTTTTCACATATTAAAAGGCAGGAAGCTCTCTCAGTTAACTTTCCTCCTAGAACTGTTTAAAATTGAAACAAATCTGGATGAAGGTAGTAGAGCTATAGACAATGTTTCATGTATCTACAACCTACCAGCTGCAGAAGAATGATTTCTACTATCTCACAATAGCAAATGCATACTGTAGTATTCAGCTGTGCTATAAACCATAGCTATACTCCATCCAGCCTTAGATGCACACCTTGTATTCCTCCGCGGTAACCCGTGTTCGTATCAGCTGCGATTAATAAATAAATAAACAAACGCCACGTGGACAATATTCTTATTATTATTATTTACTATTTTATATTAATCAAAAGTTTAAAACTATGTTTTATTATCATATATATTGAAAACTGACAGATCGTCGCCAATATTTGAACGTACTATTTTTTGTCGTGTGTTTTGGATTCGCGTGTATCGTGGGTTAATCTACGGCATGTGTTTACATCAAGTTGGGATCTAAGAGTGGAGTCTAAAGAAGTTATACCTTAGTGAGTTAAATTAAGTTTAATTACCGCTGCTCTTAAAGTTGTCAATGGTTTCTCTTGAAATTTTTATGAATTATTCTATGAATCATGGCTTATTTCAATTAATTATTTGTATTAATAGCTTATATGGTTGAGACTACAACAATTAATCTAGCAGAAAAATGATAAAATTTACTGTTAAAATATGTGAGTCCATGTACCTTTTTCTAAGAAAGTATAAGGGGTAGAGAGCTGGATTTTTAATACACGTATACAACACATCGTTGAACTTTCTGATTATGATAATTTTATAATACCTATGTATTAGTGATATTAAGAAAGCAAACACTTTGCAATTTTTTCAAATGTTTACTTTTTTGACCTTTTCCTAATTTCTAGTAAACTTACATACTTAACTAAATAATTGAGGTTTCGAAAATAGCTGATTATACTAAGAACAAGTATACAAAAGTGTGATTCTGTACTGCAAGTAATTTCATAGTTAAGATTATTTTCACACTTTAGAAGTAACCAAATGTACATCAAAATTTCTCAAAACGTGCCTCGGAACGCATCGTTGTATTGCAGGAATTAAATTATGAGTTTATGTATTCACAATTTTTACCCATGGAAACATATACTTCATTTGATATTTGTCAAAATCATGCAATATGGAGTGAGATTGCAATTCAATTTATGCCTCTTTTTGATGTTGTGTATTATTGTCTGGTCTCTCATTTGAGGACTCAAGAAGACAAAGCATAACTTTATAATTAATATGTTTTTAAAAAATTACAATCATATAAAATTAGTTGTAGCACATTAAATTAGTAATTCAATTTAAAGAAATATAAATAATTCCAATAATTTTATATTGAAATTTAATTAATAGCTGAAAAAGTTAATACAGTAAAAATATCAAAAGCCAATTTCAATGCATTTGTAAATAAATATCATGATTATAAATAGAGGTAATTTCGCATGATAAGAATTAATTCTCTGGTTACCCTGATTGCTACTGTACATAGCAGACGTTTATCCAGGACATAATTTACCCAAAACTGATGTACCTCTTTGGTAATCTAGCTAGCTCATATGATTAGTTCAGTAGCCGAGATTTTTAGACTATTTCTCCTTGTAATAGGAAATAGTGGGTTCATATACGAGTTTTTTTCTGCATCCACTTCTTCAGGCTGATCATGTAGGACTAAAATCTAACAGTACGATCAAGAATCACTCTGCTACCATCAGATGTCTTGTCATATTGGACAACCCGTATACTTTTTCATGGACTTCTAAACCTTTCTCCTTCATATTTGTTGCTATCAAGCTTCGGATCTTACGATGTCTGATATTTCGCAGCACTTCTCCGTAAGGGCAAGCACCCAGAACATGTGCAAGAATACATATCCTGTATTCTCTTCAATAAAAATATGCATTAATATGGAAATCCCCATTCTAATTACCACAGAGAACAGTAATCAGCTTGTGTATACACGCATTCTCTCACCTTTTAGAGCCTTTGTATACCCCTGTCGAAGGAGATTAGGATCTTTACAAGAAAGGAACAATTAAGCGCACATAGGAGCCTCTTAATGAGTAACTTAGCACTCATTACAGCAAAGTTAATCAAGAGCGCTCGCTCTTCTGCCATGGCCTCCACTTAAAACAAAAAGGGAAAGGCCAGGACAAAAGTTCGTAAACAATTGCAACACGCAGAACCTCATTTTTGCGGTGTTCGTTCCATGCCTCTTTTAATAAACTTCTGCAACGGTGAGTTATGGATGAGGCACAACACAGTTTGAAAACACAAGCCTATAATTAAAAGCCCTAATGAAAACACCAACATAATTATACTCGCCTAGAAACAGCTGATGGGTGTGGGTAAATCTATTGACCTTTAGCCTCCTTACCGCCTTTATTATCCCAAAGTTTGCCATAAACGTGTTCGCATTTTTATAGGTTTCATAACATGTGATTTTAATTTACTTTTTTGGTAGTCCTTGGCCGGCCAACTAATAATTATTGTAGCCAAAACCTTACCGTTTGGCAATTTCGACTAGCAATACACCCAATTCCTGATTTGTTCACTGATACACTCGACCCTAAGGTTACAACGACAATAAATGACGGCTACATTAATGTAATAAATCAAAACGGAGTGTAATGATCGGAAGCTCTTTTGAAGATATTCCATCGTTTAGCTTACCTAACATAATGTATATACCATTTGTCTATAAGAATGTGTATGACTAAAATTTCATCAAAATTGGGAAAAGAAAAACAACGCACAACGTAATTGAGATACTCGTGAATGCGGAAAAAATACGTAATTTGCCTGCAGACGCTATTTTAATGCCATATTACTGTATAAATGTTGCTATGCAGTCCAATCTTGTCTCGTAATTGATATTTTCAGCATTCTACTTCTTGGAAAATGTTTCTTGCGGAGCACTTTTTGTAAGTGCTACATGTTCACAGAGACATAACGAATAAAAGTGCCCTATGTTTTATTATGAGCTATATCTAAGCATATATTTTTAATTCTCAAACAAAAATTTGCATTTTAGGCCGAAAAGGACATACCGGGTGGAAGGGAACTTCTTACATTCCTTCTAATATGTCTTTCATAGAAGTATTACAAACAGGTCTAATGACACTTTGTTCTTTGATCAGCTGATTTCAAAAAATAAATGTTTTTTGTTCCAAATTAGTTGCGTAATTCCGCAAGAGTGTACGAAGATAACAGTTTGTTACTTGTAAGATAGGTAGAATAACTTATTTCTGACAGTTTCGGTAGTAATTATGGGACATCACACAGGGTTTCGAAATAATTAATCACTTAAAATAGTTGAACGAATACTCCGAGTGGCTTTTTCAGACGTGAAGTAACTCACAATGTTGCGTCGAGGTTGGTCAGGGAATTGAACCGGTTTCTGGATTAGAAAGGTCGGTCGCTTACAGGGTGATGTAATGTTTCGGGAGCTAACGATTCTGATTGGCCTACACTCGCACAGTAAACATGGAAGGGCACGACATGGTATTTGTTTATTTTCACGAGAAACTGCGCTGTGATGGTTATGTACTGGCCTAGGGAAAGTGACACCCACACAATCTGCAGTGTTGCCAGCTTGTTTTCTACAGAACTAAAATATCTCCGTAGGAAATGGTCAGAGACAAAAACATAAGATACAAAATGTGTTCCACACAGCGAGATCTCTCACTAGTTTAAATTAATGTAATGACTTCCCTTCCAAAGGGTATTTACAAGTTCAAAAAGTTTTGGAACCTACACGGAAGGGGACATGGAGAAACCTAGGCCAGTCTTAAAATCTATTTTGATCAAATTTTGAAATCAACGTTAAAACACTCAACTTTTTGTCGCGAGAAGCCTTTTATTGGCGTAACAAAAATTTGCAAGTTTGATCATAATTTCTAAACTATTACAGCAAAATGAATACTGTGGGCTTATAGTAGAAATAGATTTTCTTAACTAAATTACAAATACATCTGGATCACCAGATGAATCAAAAGCAAGTGTGTCTTAAAAACCAGTTAATTATAACTTACATTTGCCTCAAAGTAAAGGAAAAAGGCATAATTAGGCATATAGGTAGGTGTTCACTAATGATAGTTTAAAGGGAAGTAATTAAGCATTATTATTATTATTATTATTATTATTATTATTATTATTATTATTATTATTATTATTATTATTATTATTATTATTATTATTATTATTATTATTATTATTATTATTATTATTATTATTATTATTACTATTACTATTACTATTACTATTATTATTATTATTATTATTATTATTATTATTATTATTATTATTATTATTATTATTATTATTATTATTATTATTATTATTATTATTATTATTATTATTATTATTATTATTATTATTATTATTATTATTATTATTATTATTATTATTATTATTATTATTATTATTATTATTATTATTATAGTATTCTAACATACGCTTTACAAAATCTGAATATTTTCGTTAACAATATCTTCTTTGTTAAAATTAGTGAAATGTTTTGCACTTGTTTAAAATGTTAAATTACGGTTCAGTCTCGAAGCAAAATAATGAGATCCGGATGTAGTGATTTTTGGAAGACTTTCATGTGGGCTAAAGTCACTTGCTCAAAATCCCCATGTATTTATTCAAAAGAAAACTTTCAACTTTCCCAAATAGAGACCGCCATCTACACAAAGCGTCACGACGTAATGACGGTCAGTGACTTGAAGAACAAGTTCAACACTAAAATAAAAATCTGATGTGTTGCACTCACATGACTTTCTAATCTTGTATGCCAAACAAAGTTGGTAATATACACTGTTTGGGACCATCTGACAGTTTCTTATTGTCCTACGGGTCTCGCAAGGGGTGAGGGATGGTTACTAAGCAATGCCAGTGCGTAGTAGTTGCAATACAGGGCTAGAGGCGTAGCGCTGTAATGAGGACAAGGAAGGTGCGGGAAAATCTTGCAAATGTTGCTTAAAATAGCAGCATTTATTGTGATAAACAATTCTGCGTTATAAGAAAAACTTTAACTTTGTCTTTAGAATTACAAAGACATGTAAAGCTTTACAGTAAACATAATGCAGTATCACACTGAAAAATATAAATACGTTTAATCCTTTGACAAGTTCTCCCTATATTTGTACTGGAATTAAAATTGGTATCAAAATAGTTCTAAATATGTTTGCCTATTGCACTGTATTGTAATGTAGAATCTGCTTTCGAATGAAACATTTTCTTCTAATATGTATGCAATATACCGCCTTTCCTGGATAGTATTAACATTCAATTACATTTCTGTGAATTTGCACAGTTTCTGAAATTTGTCGAACTGCGTTACCAGTAATATGCCCACGTGTAGCTTCTGATGTACACGGCATTTTGAGAATCAAACAACAGTTGAGTTTAATGAGTAACGATTTACTGAGCGACCAGAAAAAAACAATGCTTTCCGTTCAGGCCACCGTGTCATTGGTTATAACTAGCATGTAGCACAAATAGTGCTGTCATTGGAGAGGGGTAAAGAGAGGGAAAGGAGCGGAAGCTACGAAGGCATTGTTAAAACAATCATGATATCCTTGCATTTTACTAAATTTGTTTTCTGTACTAACTATTCTTAAAAACTCTTCCTTTATTTTTTCATGATAATTCGCAGGAATTATCTTATTGCTAATTTTCCTGAGGTGCAAGGGGAATATGGGAATACAGCAGGCTTTGAGCGATAGTCAAATCTTTTAAAGCTGGTCGCTACATGTGGGCTTTGGAATTATGTTGTCTTTGCACGGCCAAAAGATAAAGAAGCGAATAACGATCTTTCATTTGAGAAAACTTTAAGTATTGCAAACTCACACAAATAAGGAATATCTCCAAAATGGTTCACTCGACAAAAAATTCACTTGGTCCTAACTTGTGTGTTTTAAGAGATCTACTTTTTTGAACAGTGAGATTTGGTTTACCAGTTACACAAAAATCTTCATGAGTGAACAGGACTACATAGGTTAGAGCCAGAAAATCAAAAATACACATTTCATTTGGCCTAAACATATCCTGAATATATGGCATTTTAATCAAAAGCCTTAGAGCCATTTTTTAAAATCAAAACTTTTCTAAATTTTCTATGTGAAGGGTGGTTTAGGCTGGAGTAATTTCTTCAAAATCTTCGTGCCGCATGCTTGAAAGATGCTAAACTTAAACAGTTTTCGTTTTTGAATCTAGGAGATACACCTACATTTCCGGTGAAATCTCGACATTGAAATTTTGGATCGAATTCAATACTTCCTCTACTTACTGCACGTAGTTGAGAAAGTAAAAATAGAATTAGGTATAATAGAGTCTTTAAGACTTATCATGCTGTCCCAGAAAAGTATATGGTGTTATTATTTTAAGATATAGGTAAGTTAATGACTTATTTTGACCATAGATGTTTTTGCAGGATCTTGATTGAATCGTTGGGACAACAAATGCAATATTTTCCATAAAGTCGGTCCTCAGATGAATCGTTTTGCAAAAACTGGCGAAAAAGCTGGGTTTCACTTGCTTCAATCATTAGTCCAAAAACTTCAATGGTTGTCTAGTTGTACTTCCAAAGTAATAGGGAATTGTAGGTTCAAGGATTCAGCACTTCTCAGCATGTATGTATATACTTCAGTGGGCTGTTGTTTGTTCTGCTCATTCTCACTGTTGGATCGATTATATGTCCAGGTGATGAACCTGGTGGGATGGTGAGGATATCAGTCCACTTTGAGAGCATCTTCCGCAGCACTAGGAGCCGCTATTGTAGGCTAGACCTGCAGAACGTAATCCTTGCGTCACGCCGTACAGAATGCACAGAATGTGCTCTCACTAAACACTGGAACAAAAGGGCTGCCAACTTACTGAGCTACTGTACCTGCCATAATCAATCATCGAGATCGGCTCGTTTAAACAGCTCTTCAAAAACCACTCGCTCAGATTGGCGAAGGTGATTAGGTATTCCTGGAATACCATGATTAATAACGATGGTTTTTATATAATTTATCGCTGTCTGTGTATTGTGTGCGGCGGTTAACAAGAAAGTTATTAAAAATTCATTAAGTCATTCTATTAGACAAAACTGCCACCTTTTGAAAATATAAAGTGTAATTGGTGCCTTCATTTATGACATAATTGGCCACAACTAACCACAAAGGAATTCAAAATTAATGTATACATAATTTTCAGATTTTCCAATAACTTCTGTATTTATAATTAACATGGAGACTTGGGATTTTCTGTGCTGATCCTGGCTTCTTAGGCAGCCAGCAATACATAAATCAGTTCTTTGTTTCCCATCACGCACTGAGGGATATGGCTACGTGTTAACGTGTGAGACTTGCATTCGGGAGATCGCGCATTCGATCCCTGTGGCCACGCACAATTTAATAACTTCCAGCAATGTGACACAAATATTTTCAACAAAATTTCTCCACTTCAGACTCACTTTACATTACATGGCTCTAACGATTTTGATTAAAATACGAATGTTCAAGATATTTTTATGGCAACTGAAATGCGCATTTTGAATTTTCTGGGAATGTCCTCAGCTGAATTTTCCAATACTTACACTTTTCTCAAATGGTAATTATTCACTTTTTGATCCTCTGGCCATGCAAAGAGAATGGAATTTCAACGCCATCACATAGCGGCAAGGTCTTAAAACATTTGACTGTCACTTAAAGCCATTCTGTATTCCCATATTTCCCTTGTAGCTACAAGAAAATTAGCAAACATTTCTGGAAGTATTAATGTAGATTAACGTGAAGTAAATAGAGAAATAAGTGTTTTTAAGAATATTTTATACAGAAGTGTGCAATATATGAGATGTTTTTTGTACCAACTGCTCTTGTCTACAAAAACTTATTTTAACAGTTTTTGCAGTAGCAATACTTCAAATTTCATTCATCCTGTTCCATATGCACCAGCGATTATCCGTAGAAAAGAAGTGCACGAACCACAGCAAATGTTTCTAATTTTTATATTGCGCTGAGCATGAAAAATCATACCAAGGCATGAACAAATTTACCTCGCCAAAAGCAACCTTGTGAAATAATGGAATTTCATGAGAAGTGTGCAAAATATTGATACGCTTTTCTTGTAAATTAGAGGCGTATCAAATTAATTCTACCGTAAATGATTAGGGTATGCTTTTAATAAGCACAAACTCCATCTGGTTAACCTCAAAGGGTAAAAAGCAATTTTGCATCAAATTAAGTGCATCTATATTGAAATAAAAAGAGAACACATTATAGCATTAAAGAAATTAATACGTAGCCTGCTTCCTTCTCCAACTATAGTTATAATCATTCGTTTTACTTCATTCATCTCCATATGTTTAAAAACTGCGGAGTTGAATATGTTCACACGACTAGTTTTCTGTACCTTTCATTTACTATTAGTAGCATTTTACAATTTATTGACGTAAAACGTGTTATTCAATATACTCCTTGTTCTTGCTAATGAGTATTGACTGAAAATATTTTAAATACACTATTCCAGTGATGCCAGAATTACTTAATTTACCTATTTCGCAAAAGTCTGGGCATCGCTGGTCTTACTTTTCCGGCTGTGTGAAGGTGGATATGCTGTTTTGTTCGATCCACAAATCGGAGGTCAATAGATAAATGCTGCTATTTAATCCATAACTATCACTTATGTATTTCTGCCATTCCCAAGCACAAGATTTAGCACTCAACTTCTCCCAAGCCCACTTAAAACGTTAATAATTCTAAATAATTTAGCTTAATACATTGTAGCTTCCCCTTGCCCTGTTTGTCTCCTAAAGCTAACTTAGCTGAGGCTAAATTGCTAACCATGATTCCGTATAGATTTCACAAACGTCTCCAACGCCGCCCAGCATTTCCTAACAGGCAGAGCCCCACACGGCTAGGCTGGGAACTATACATTTTGCCGAAACTTGAAAACTTCCAGGGGAATCGCTCTCCTTTGCCACTGAGCTGTAACCATTAGCCAACGAAAGGCGATCCCTATAAACAGGGCGAGAGGCATTCTAGCCATCTTGTGATTCCTTACTGCAAACCTTGTAAACCCATACCTCAAAGTAATGTCAACTTTGGCAGAGGAATGGAGCAGAGATGTTATGTTTTGGCAAAAACTATACTCATAGATACCACCGCCTGGTCCTTCAGCCTTAAATGAATGAGAAGGGCATGATGGTGATACTGAAATTATGGATTAGGTTAATAAAACACCTAAAATGGAATTAATAAATGAAATAAGTATAATCATAAGCAATTATCGATAAGCAGTGGATAGGGAGACCATGCAAATTGAATCACTTTAAATATTAATATCAGAAGAATATGCTTTATACCGTTAGGATGTATAAAGGTTGTCAGACAGATGGTTATCAAATCGTTATTAGCAAAGTGCTGGATTCTTTAGACCAGTTCGTGGAATTCTCCAGGCAGTAAGCCGCGAGTGTTGGTGGGTTAAAACCAGATTGCCAAATGCATCACCGGAGAAGCTCGCGGGTTACTGAGAGTTTTATTGAAGAAGTCAGGGTGAAAACCCGGAGACCTTGAACAGTGTAGAAATTATGTTTTAACATGGTATTGGTTGCCATGAGTGGAGGGGAGAGGAGGTTAAAGGAGTTAAGGAGAAAGGGGGAGATTAGATAGAATAGATTTCGTTGTTTCTGCCTAGGGAGCAGAACGGAGTTGGATTATTTACTGAAACCAACCACCGCGATTCACAGTACCGCATACATTCATCTAAGTCTTAATATACTAGTTACATTTAATTAGTGAGTTATTACATAGTTAATCATCAATATCTCACTTTTAATTACTTGAAGTATTCATTAAAAGACTTTATAGCAAGAATCCTTTCTGAAAACTAAATCCACGCATACCCTGGGAAAGGAATCTCAATGCTCGAGCTACAACGAGGAAAAGGAAGCAACTGAGGACTTCGAGATGTTGTGAAGGTGCAGTCTTCACTGGTGCCCAAAACAATTCATTATTGCAACATCAAGGTGCGTCTTAGATGAGCTGCATCCAACATCCCCATTAACATGGAGCATATTCACACTTCAAATTGCATCATCAACGTGCAGCTTTCAAATCTATTTTTATATTGTTGGTAACAGGGGGCTAAACACTCCAGCATTCGCCTAGTTGACAAGAGGGAAACTACGAAAAAACCCCAAGTCCGAGTGCGCGATCCCCGGGGATGAAACCAGCAACCTCCCGAATGCAGGCCACCGATATTACCGCCTGAGCCATAACGCTCAGTCTTCTTTTTCTTCCTCTTCCTCTTCCTCCTCTCGTGGATTAGACCTTATGTTTGTTCCGGTCCCACAGTATTTTTCCATCTCTTCCTAGGTCTACTTACTCCTCGAATTCCTATTGGTTGACATTTCATTGTTATTTTAGGAATTCTATTTTCTGATACTCGTTCCAAATGATTTAACCAATTATCTCTATAATTAATTTATTAGATACACATTCAATGGAATAGTTTCATTTTAAATTCTGCCTTGTAGCTTACTTCCCTTTACTGATCTTAAATATCTGATCTCTGCTGATTCAATTGTTTTTAAGCTCCTTTTGTTCACAGTCCATATTTCGCCACAATATAATAAAACAGGCACCGGCATTATGTTATAAAATTCAGTTCGCGTTTCATTCCTGGTTTGTTTTCTCAGGGTTTTCCTTAACATTCCACAAATATTTAAACATTTACTAAGTCTAAACACAATAGCTTTTTCTTTATCATGTGAGACTATCGTACCTAAATAGTTAAACATTTAAAGCTGTTCTATTCTGTTAAATTGCCGAAGTTCCACGCTTATTAAGACACTTAAAATAAGTTTTTTTCTATTTACGGTTTTTAAAACATCACATGTATGCATTAACACAAAGAGAGAAAATAAGGAATAAAGGGGAGAGGGAGGAAATAAATTACGAAGGAAAGGGAGAGTAACAGAAGTGAAGAATCGACTAACTTAAGTCAAGAACCTCAGTGGATCTGCTAGTGCGGAAAATCTTATTTGTCCTCTACGCCATCTTGCATCTCATAGATGCTATCTACTATTCTCGACTTCTGCATGTACCTACATTTTGCACCTTTTCTACTTCTGAGCTGCATGGACTGCCAGTTCCTTAAGGGCCCAGCGGCTTGTATTCTCCCAAAGACAGGGACTCGCACAGTTATTTGATCATTGTCTATTCTGAACACTAACTCATTCCCATCTCTGTGTTATATACATAAATTATGCTAATTGCATTTTCGAGGTGTGTATGTGTGCCGGAGATTACAGAGGCGGTGCAGATCCGTCTGTGTGCTTTGCCATTAATACAAGCAAACACCGCCAGGAGCGCCCAAGGCAACTCCACATGTAGTTACTTCATAGCTATAAGGTGTGTCTTTTTCTCTTTTCTGCTTCATTTCTTCACACGCTCCATTCGTTTGGAAAGAAAATAATCAGGTGGTGGTGATACAACTACAGTGATGCGGTAGGAGTGAAGATGATCCAGTGCAGATGCAATGATCAGTGACGTCTATATTTTGAACATTTGCGCTATCTCTGGTCACGCTGACGTAATGAAGCCCTTGTCTGATATAGATTGTATTGTAGCACACCTTGCTGTAGTTTTAATGTAGACTTGCATGGTATCGACACCTTGTTTCCAAACCTTCTTCCCCCTTTTCCCTTGTTTCCCAGCTTTATTTTGCCTGTTTTCATACCTATGTCCAAGACGGGACTCGAACCCCCGACCCTCTACGTGGCTAAGCGCCTAAGACATACGCTTCAACGACTACGGCTACGAGGGCGGGCAACCTTAGTCGAGGCCAGCGAAATCTAATTATGGGTCTTAGGACTGGAATCATGGTAAAGCAAACTAACAGCAATTATTTAGAAGACAAAATGAACGCAATTTGAGGACCATCGTTAAAAAAGATCATGCGGTTAACCCATATGATATCGTTACTCACTCTTGTCCAAACTATTCTTATAAACACAACTTCTGTGTACCTTTTGTTACTTAAGATAAACATTTGCAGAAATTATCTTATTCCGCTCCATTTGCAAAGGCCAAGAGAAGAAGACGGCAGCAGGAGATCAAAAAGGAATTCGCATTTGGGAAAATGATATATATTGAAAATTCAAACCACAAAAAAAGGGGGGGGGGAGAAAGAGAGAGACAATCGAGATCTACATTTTTTTTTTTGTTTTTTGTATATTTTAATATAGATGGTTTCCTGCTGTTCCTAAACAAATGCTTATTTCTCTTCCTTTTCCTACTGGTCGAATTTAAACAAGAAGCTACTTGTGATAGTTGATCCTTAATAGAGATTTGAAGAACAGTGTTGCCGAGCCGTGTTAGGAAATCAGCAAACAATATGGAAACACGCCCTATAAAGAAGTAGGCACCAAAATTCAGCTGGTAGGCGATGGGAGAATCTTATTGGCTAGAGCAACAGTCGAGGGGACCTTGCCAGGGAAGTCACACAGAAACATGCCCCTTCAGGTAGTGTCACAGGTAGCTTGTTGTTTAAAACAAATTATAGTTATGCGTTTGAACGTAAAATAAACTGTAGCTCTTGGAATCTAAACAGCTCAAAAGAAAGGAAAGGAAAGTGATGAATTTAACCTTTTTTTTTTTTTTTTTTTTTTTTTCCAAGATTATAGATTTCCATTTGTTATCCTCCCTCCAAAACAATAAACGATAGAAACCTGAAATTTTGCAGCTACACTTTGCTTCGTCAACCTGTAGCACTCAAGTCATTTTGAGCGTTTCTGGTAAGTTTCTGAAAATATTGTTGTATCGTCTTAAAAATGTCATGGAGTTTTACTTTATTCGCTACGTACGTATAGTTTCATAAAAAGGTGCCTATGAAGATAACTCAAAAAACGAAAATATTCTATTTAAAAGTTGATATATAAGCATATCCAAACTACACTTTACGTAGAATATTTTTTTTTCAAAAACTTGTATTATTACGAAAAATGGCTCTAACGATTTTGGTTAAAATATTATACACATATTAAAGATATTTTCATAACAAATGAAAGATATGTGTATATCTTAAAATTTCAGGAAATAACTTCTGAAGTCCTCTTCATTCTGAATGACTTTTGCATAACTGGTGTAGCATAAGATAAAGACATAATCTTACTAATAGAAAATATGTAGATCTTGATAAAGCACACAATTTATATATAATATTTTCCCCTCTCGAGTTAACCATTTTGCAGACATTCCATGCTATTCCATGTCTGAATTTTCCAATACTTATTCTTTTCTCAAATAAGAAGTCTTTATTCGTTGTGTTTTCTTCCTGATCATGCAAAGAGAACGGACTTTTAAAGGCAGCACACATGGACCAGTTCTTAAAACTTTGACTGTCCCTTAACCCTACTGTATGCCCTTTTCCCATTGTAGGCATAAGGGAGTATGTATTAAAACCGTTTCTGAAAATGTTTATTTTGATTAACATGAAGGAGAGAAAAGAATAAACGTTTGTAAGAATAGTTAGTACGAGAAAGTGATGTGAGTGTAACATATCAGATATTTTAACTACATTATTTATAAAAAAATAACATTGGTTTTAAGATTGAAATACTTTTATTTTAGAGTTTAGGGTAAAAATTGAATTTAAATTTAAAGTTAATGATCTAAGAAGCTCTGAACTTCCCGGGTGATCTTAAGATAATTTGATTTCGTGTTTTATTGAGCAAGTTTGTTTCTGCCGCTGCTGAGTCACAGAGAATGTGCAGAATCTAGCTGCAAATATTATAGGGATCACTATGCAAAGTTAAGAAGATGAAGAGAAACTGGACCATAGGATGTATTTCCAAGGTCAGGCTACCGGTATGCGAGCTCCTGAGTAAGCGTGTTGTCGGCAGGTGATGGGCAGAGCAAGATGCATGCCACGTCGGCTTTTGTAAATAATAACAGATAGCGAGTCTTTTCCTTCAGGGGCCCCTTCCACCTTCAAGATCAAACGCGCTTCGTCGGTAAACAGCAATTAAGGGGCACCTTAAACCCCCAATCACGATCCTTAACTTAGCACCGTACAGCTGTTGTGTTCTCCAACACCTTATAGTTTATATGTATAACCACAACACTCCCTTCCTTGCTTAACGACATACATACGTGCCTCCTCGGCCGGGCACGCTCATTTTCGAGTCCACTCATTCGTAAATTCACCAGGAGACAGGGATCTTTTGTGTGCCGTTCACACTTGGAGATTTAACCTTCTCGGATCGCGTGTACATCTACATGACACAACAATAATGTTGCCAGTTAGTTCGTGCCTATTGTTACCAAAGACGCAGACTGTGCCACATTTCTGTGCTATGTCCAATTTGCGTGAAGCTCCGTTTAGTCTTCCGTTGCTAGCTTCTTCATTTCTTATGGAATATTTGCTTTGGAAAAGTTACCTTAGTGGTTTAGGTAGACTATTCCATTCATGCCAGATTATCACCTCTTGTTCGTGGTATTCTTGCTTTGGTTATATCACTTCCTCTTTTTCTTGCGTTTCTGAAATCTGAAGTATACACGTGCACAATTAGGTCATTCAGAAATGGTAGACAAAGATTTAACGAATATCCTAATGAGGTTACTGATATTGATTTAACTAACAAATAACTTCATATGAAAACTATGATTCATGAAATCAGAATCTCCAAGGCCCTGCGAACATCGTTCTACCCAGCTTCCTCGCTCTGAAGATTGAACCGTTCAAAAGCCTGCCAGAGAACAGCTTTACTGCGAAGTTGCTGCCCTGATCATATCCTGAAATCTTAAGGTAAGATAAACTAAGGTAGGTAGGTAGGTAGTGGGGTTTACGTGCCCGTCGACAACTAGGTCATTAGAGCCCGAGATAAACTAAGGTAAGTAGATACTGCGGACTGGGACTTTAACAGCTCCAGCAGGAGTCTAGGAGTGAGTACGAGTCGCCTGGGTTAACCCAGGCGGATGGTAAGGTGGCCATGGTAGCTATCCGTTTAATTACGGATTTACCCGTGAGGTGGTATAGGTTTGTCAAGGTTTTACAAGCGTTGGTGTTTTTGTATGTCTGATGGTGCAGGTTGGGTTCCTGTATTGTCACTGGCGGCGGGATCTTTCAGATCTTGGATGTCTAGCCATCCAAGCGACCATTGCCCTACTGTTTACTTCGTCGGCCGCTTGTGGAACCGTCGAGCAATGCAGTGCTAGTGACAGGAAATCGAGAGGAATAGGTGACAGGTGTGGTGGTGCCAAGTGTAGTTACATTTGGCGGTTGGTGAAGGGATAGCGGTACTTACCAGCCAAGGGCGTCCTTGGGTAAGCGGTAAGTGATTGGCCTTTTGTATCGGTGGGCAGCCTGGTAGGGAACGATGAGGTGAGAAGAGATAGAGGGGGGAGGGGCGCATAACAGTTCCTTATTGAAGCTCCCCGGTGACGTCTAATACAACCGGCACCATCCCTCGCTGGAGGTGAGCACTTCCCCTTATGAGGTTCGGAAGCTGGGGACCATACCGCGGAGGACGGAGGTTTACAGAGCATGGAAGGGCGAAGTGAAATGAACCTTGAGGTAATGGAGGAAGAGGAAATTTGGGGGATGTGACTTGGGTCAGAAGGTCGGCCACGGGAAGTGAACCTCGAAATGAAGCCTTAATATACCTACAAGTATTCAAAAAAGTGTCCGATTTTGCAATTGGAGTTAGGATTGGTCAAAATTAGAATAAATGTTCCTATAAACATATGTCCGGAAAAAAATACATGTTGAGATATGAGACATTTTACAAAATGTACAACGTACCCACATTTTTGTTGGGTTTGCCATACATCTATGTCTTTAAATGTCCCCATAACCAGAAATCCAATGGAATGGGGTCCGGCAAACGCGGAGGCCATGCTACTGGATCTCCTCGACAAATCCATCGTCCAGTAAATGTTTAGTTTAAGTAACAGGATCGCTTTAGTCCCAATGTTTGGGCAGCAATTGTGGATGACAGACTCCTAGGACCATACATTTTACCGAACGGATTAGCATCGATTCCTGCACGAACCAAACATTTAATGGACGATGGATTGGTCGAGGAGGTACAGTAATATGGCTTCCCCGTTCGTCGAACCTTATCGATAAGGTTTCTGTCTATGGAGACATTTAATGACATTGGTGTATGCCAAACATATCAAAAATGTACATAAACTGCACATTTTTCTAAAATGCTCTTCTAGTTTTGACCAATCTCAACTCCTGTTGCAATAAAAAACACTTTTTAAACCAACCATGTTGAGAATAAGGGAAGCACACACATAATGAGATCGGTCTGTAGGTAAATAATAGCAAAATAACACACGTAGCAGCATTCATGTGAAAGTATACGCTCTTTATATCCTAGTGCATTAGATACATGACATACATGAGTCATTTGAACACGTATCCTCAGAAACGGTGGCGGCGGCTGAAAGAATGCGATAATCGTCTCCTGTCAGACCCAAGGCATGTGGAAATGCAGGTTACGCAAATGGACCGAGTGTTGTGCAATAAAGTTCTGCGGCGAATAAATGGTTCAGATACAAACGAACGTAAATAAAGATGACATGATAGTTAAAAATAAGCAGAAATAAAGGGCACCAACTTGGATAACTCTAGTTCAGCAAATTTGACAGTTTTGTTTGAGCTATATAGTTTTCTAGTGTCTGGTTGGAATTCTGCAATGCAAGAAAGCCTCATAAACCTCATTGGTAAGTTGTTTTTAATAACTTACAAATGATGTATGATTTGTTATGATTAGGAGCATTGCTGTTGCGTCAGTTTCCCATTTACTTACTTCAGATAAACTCATATTTAATTACTAACCTCAAACTTTAAGTTCAGCACTGCTTTCCTCTGCCACGTAACATGCTGATTTCATACTCCAGGTCAACTGTGCTTCTATTTACCACAAATAGATACTCTTAATCAAAAAACAACTACCTATTAATTCTAGTCAGTTTTCCTCAATACTTAAGCAAATATGCCAACATGTGTACAAATGTTTACATCTCCATGTTTATTATAATCGATAAAACCAACATAAATTTTTAGAACAAATCTTTACAGCTTTCTTCCATTCCTTCTTTGGAGACTGTGAAGATAATACACTAGACCAAATTTGAACTTCCTTCGGTGTGTAAGGGAAAACGTTCTTAAAGTCAGTAAAAGGGGTTATAAACCTTGCGAAATACCACTATTATTGCGTTGTCAACAAAGGACCGCCTTGCGGTCAATACCAGGATGACGTCAAGTTCAAGAAAGGGGGGGGGGAGGGGTTCTTGTGTTACAAAGATTGAAAAATGCTACTCTAGTTTAACGCATATGTAGCCGATATCACAAAATATTAAATAATCAATTTAGTTGAATGGAAAGAGAAACTGCTATAGTTGCAGAATAATATAGCAAAGGGCAAGAATAAATGACGGGAAACACGACTATCGAATTTATACACCAAGTATAATATACACGCCTGTAGTGGGCAGAGGTGGAGGACGCAGCGGCTGGGCGGCAAGCCTTAGTCCTTTATGGACTGTTGCGCTAGGGGTTTAGTTTTAGGTAGGTATATGGAGAAGAATGTTATGTGGGAAATAGACAAAAACAGATAAATGGGAAAATGGAGTAGCAAGAAGCGTAAAAATGATACTCAGTACCATGAAAGAGGTGGGAAAATGTGATTAATTGTTTGAAAATATTATTAATAACAAATTAAATTCTAAAAGAAAACTGTATGACATAATTTTTATCTAGAAGTTCAGAAAATCTCGCCAGCACTAAGCCATGTTCAGCGTGTGAGATAATGGCACAACATGAACCATTTCCATGAATTTCTGCACTCGTACTGGAGCTTTGATGGTTTTTTTCACTGTTGACACTAATTTGTTCACATCATGATACTTTTCACGAGTTTCTTCCACAACTCGATTTAGTGCATATGCAATGCATGTCACGGTCTACTCTCCATGCAGCTTACTCACCAAATTTACAGAAACATACAGCTCTAAGAAAGATAATTGCAAGAAATATTACACACGAGAATTAGGAGATCTGAAAAAATCGCTGTTTGAGAGGACTGCAAGCACATATGCGAAACTGGAATAGAAACATAAAAATATGACAAAAATACAAAAATTTAAGAGAAAATATGACAAATATGAAAAAAACTAAAACAAAGTCAAAATATGGCTTTATGTGACCCATAAAAATTGTATAATTTTAATTATGAGGTATATTTTTCATGGAAAAAACTACAAAAAACTAGACGTCATAAACATCCGGACCCTGCACAATGCCAATACAGCAATGAATTGCAACTCATAGGCACATTATTTGTGTCTGCTTTTACTTGTTTGAGCGCTTCAATACTTCGATCTATTTTAATCACCTTTTAGTAGATTCGCATCTATATTAACTGTAAAGACAGGAAATTGCTTACGTATACTAAATTATTTGTTAATCGGTATAAAGGTAGGTCCGTGTACAAATAATCAATACATTTTTCTAAATGTGAACAATTTCCGTGTGTTCTATATTCTTACAGTCGTTGAGTGTTTGCATTTCCCCTAATTGCCGTTAAGATACGAGGTTAACAAATGTGTGCGATTTGTTGGCTGCCACACGGAATATTGCTACATCCGCAGGGGCACACGCTTGAAGTAACCTCCACGATTCTATCTGCATAAGGTGGACAGTTTTTCGAAACAAATATTTTTAATTCTCCATTGCATTCGTCCCCGAGCGTCTGCTTTACTTCTATCAGTGGCGGGATAGGCCAAACCTTGTAAACCGATTGGTATAGGGCAGGGGTCGGCAAATCTGCACCGGCTGATGATGTGACATAATGCCACAGTAAAGAGTTAAGCAATATTTCGCTCTGCTTCACCCTTTCTCTCCCAAACAACGCGGGTTCAAATGTACACAAGCAGCGATGTAAACCGCATCGATACGACATGGCTGTTTCGAAACCACGAAAACGCAAAGGAACCTTTTTACATTATTGTTTATGTATGTATGTTAGCAACGTTAAAAAATCTGATGTGTTGCACTCATAGGACTTTCTCTACTCTTGTACCAACCATTCTTACAAACTCTTATTCCTATATCTTCTTCGTGTTAGTTGAGATAAACATTTGTACAAATTATCTTATTGCTTATTTCCTTGTAGGTGAAAGGGGAATGTTAGAATACAGTAGGTTTTGAGCGATAGTAAAAGACAGACACACAGACACATCCGGTGAAATCATCGAATTTTTGGGTGGAATACAATACTTCCTCTACTTTACTAAACGTAGTAGAGAAAGTGATGTTAAATCCTTCTCAATCTATGTATTAAAGATATTTATATAAAATGAAATGTGCGTTAGAGGAGGTCTTACTCCGCTATTGCGGCTTCCAAAACCCCTTGTTCGAACCGTGCATTACATATGTTTATGCTGGGTTGCGTGCTGTGACGTCATCATTCCTGTGATCGCGATGACCACTTTAGGGTATTCAACATCAAGCAGACGCAGACAGTCCAGCAGATGTCTCAGACTGTTCCAGGCTAGAGAGCCCAACATACTATTGGAGCTGGCCAGAGAGGCTGATGAACGACCCGTCACCCAAGCAGCCCTCTTTTGTCCAAGAGAAACAATCTTTCACTTGAATAAGTATTCGCACCATCTTTTCGGCACGTCATGAGACCTACAAACATATCTGAAAGATAAGGAGAACCTAATGAGAGGGAAATGGTGTAAAGGAAATTGTGTAAGATAAGAAAACATTCTACCAGGGAAAACTGCAAGAAACTCAAGGTAGAATGGTCGGCCGGCGAGAATCGTACCCAAGAGCTCCCGAACGCGATCATCATCATCATCATCATCATCATCATCATCATCATCATCATCGTCATCGTCATCGTCATCGTCATCGTCATCGTCATCGTCATCGTCATCGTCATCGTCATCGTCATCGTCATCGTCATCGTCATCGTCACCATCCCCATCAACATCAACGCTCAAGATAGGCCAAATAGACCTGTTTCGGCTCAGAAGGAATCTTCCCAGCATCTCCTTGGTCTTCCAACTTCTCTGCTACCAACTGGTTTGTAATGTAAGGCCTCTTTGGTTAGTCTTTCTTCTGGCATTCGAGAGATATGTTCTTGCCACTTCATTTTGTACTCCCTGATTTTGTTGTTTAAATTAAATAGTTTTAGTTGATCTCTTATTCTTTCACTTTTAATATGATCCTTAGCACTACAGCCAACTACGTAGCTCAAAAATTTCATTTCAGCCGTTTCAATTATTCTTTTATCAGTTCTATTCAAGGTCCAGGTCTCGGCTCCATAAGATATAATGGGCACTGCCATAGTTTTATAAAATTTCAACATGACATCTCTTGTAAGATTTAAAGCTTTCACGGCGCACGTTATTTATTACAGTTTCACGGGCGATCAGCCGTGTGAGGTCGTCATTCTGACGAAGGCCATGGAGTTTAGAATGGCCGAAAGCTCAATATTTTCAAACCTCACACGGCTGATCGCCCGTGAAACTGTAATAAATGACATCTCTTTTTGTTTGTTTTTCAATGTTCGTTTTATAGTGCCAGATATGTTTTGAAATGTACACACCTTTCGTTTTAAATCTCTACCATATTCATAACAAATATTACATCCTAAGTAGCTATCACTTGTTCTAGCACTTTGTTTCTGAGGGGTAGTTTTGACCCCGTTGGATATTTACCAATGAAAGCTATTACCTTCGATTTCTCTGATGAAATAATCAAATTGTGACTATAGCCCATATAGTTAGAATTACACTTTTTCCGTGAGAGTACTTTATACTCATTGTTCAAAACGCATTAGAGTGCCATCGAGAGCCAGTGTGGTCGCTTGTCGGCTCCCTTCTGGCCCTGAATGGTGACAGTTCAACCTAAGCTTACAACACATTTCTACAAAAAAAAAAAAAAAAAAAAAAAAAAAAAAAAAAGAAAGAAAAAGAAAAACTATCTTAATCAGCAGTTCACATGTCAATATTGATAATGGGTTCAGAAAATTAACCAGTTAAAATGTAATAAATAAATGATGTAATTATAATAATTAATTGTCCATCAAGAATTTCGTGAGCCATTTCGTAGTGTTTGCCGAGTAGTTAGACCGAAGTAATTAGCAGAGTAAAACCAAGTTGCCAGTTGTATTACCGCGCCTAGACTAGAGAATCTCACGCATTTTATAGACGACGTCAGGGTGAAAATCAAGAGACCTTGAACAGGTAGAAATTATGTTACAACACGAGATTCCAGCAAAGGAGATAAAGAGAAGGGAAAGATTATTACCAGCAGCGTCAGTATTTGCTTGAGCAGATCTTATTTCTTCTGGGTTTGTCTGAGCATCTGGCTGGGTTTGTCGCTTGGACAGATTTCTGTTGTTTTCCCCTAAGGAGCGAAGGGAGTTGGATTATTTACTGAAACCAATTGTCGCGATTTATAATTCCATCGGGAAGTGTGTTCATCTAAGACTTCGTATACGATACCAGTTACATTTAACTAGTGAATTGCCACATAGCTTAATTCTCTGATAAAGTATTACTTCGGAAAATTAATATTTTTAGTTTTATTTATTCATTTATTTGTTATCATTATCATTTTTATTATTACTATTATTATCATAATAAAATATGCAATAAATATTACTGATCTATACAATCGTGCAGTGAAAGTAGTTGAACAATTTGCATTTTAAAATTTAAAACATAAAAGGCTATCATAAAATCTTTATTCACAGTAATTATTTATTTCATCTGATGTGCCAGAATGTATGGGACGCCACTGACATGCGCACACGTGTAAGGCCACAAGGAATAAATGGGTTATGCAGATGGCACGATCACAGTTTGTAGATAATTTTATTTTTAGCCGGAGGCCTTGTTTTGTTTTGCCAGCAATATGACGGTCTCTAATTAGAAGATGTACTCGCAACGTATAATATTGTCATTTGTAGAAATATGGTTTGTTATGTAAATGCTTGTTTATAAGGAATTAGCAATTGGTATGTTATATCTTCAATCTCCACATACAAGATTGAATAACTCGATATGGGCTATGGACTAGGCGGTCACAAACTGTATCTGTAATTGCCAGACTTTAGAACTGGCATGTTCCTACACTTAATCAGCTGCAGGCTGTCTGCAGTACAATTTATTAATTACTTGTCACAAGCTACATGACTGGAGGCTCAACAGTGGCAGTAAAAAATGAAATTAAATGGAACATTCGACTTCTAAGACCAGGGTAGTTTTATTTACTGTGGCAATGTAGAATGCGGAAATGAAATAGCGGCATCTTATTGAGGCGGTACCTAATCAAAGACTTCGAAAACTTAATATCATATTAACTAGGATGCTTTTACTTTATCTGCTACCTATAGTAAGGAGGGGAAGTATTGTATTCGACCCAAAAATTTGAAGTTGAGATTTCACCGGAAATATATATTTCTTTAGGCATAGAAAGATGTGTAGACATTGAAACTTGGCATGTAAAATAAAATGGAATTAATAAAGGAAGTAGTTACAATAATCAATTGTAAACAAAGAATTGACAGAAAAACAAATAGAATCACTTTAAATATGAATATCACAGCAATTTGCTATATAACGGTAGAATGTATGAAGTTGGTTACACAGGAGAATTAGTTTGCAGTTACCAGATGGATAAACAGGTTATTAGCAAAGGGCTGGATTTTGTGTGCTAGTTCGTAGAATTCGCCCAGCAATCAGAAGCGAGTAATGAATGGAGTACAACCAGGTTGCCAGGTGCATTAGCGAGGTGGACCGGACAGCCTCGTGAATTTTATATACGGTGTCAGGGGGAAAATCAAGAGACCTTGCGCAGTGTAGAAAGTATATTGCAACATGGCATTGGTAGCTATGAGTGGAGGGTTGAAAGGAGTTACTAGGAGCGTCAGACTTTGGTTTGGATGGATCTAATTTCTTGACCCGTCGGCGCATTTGTTTCTTTCACAGAGTGAAACCGCCGTCGCCGTCATAATTAACGTATGATCTAGTTATATTTAACTAGTGAATTATTTTGCAGTTTTTTTTTTCCTTTTTGATCGGTTGGCAACGTTTCATATTTAATTACTGAAAATATTTATTAAAATATTTTATAGCAAGAATCAGGGCCATCCTTTTTGAAAACCACATCCACGCTTACCCTGGGATAGGAATCACAGTGCTCGAGCTGCAGCCAGAAAAAGGAATCGGCTTAGGGATTCGACATATTGTGAATATGTGATCTTCACTGATGCCCAAAACAAACCATCATTGCATTGGATAAGCTATATACAACATTCGCAGCAAGTAGAACGTATTCACACCTCAAATCGGTGAATCAACGTGAGGCTATTTATTGCTTGAAACTGTCGCAGCAATGTGGAACATACTTTTTGCATCATACCTGAGATCCTACAAGTACGATTACAGCCTAAGCCGGAGAGGTGTAAAATTAATGTGCACGGTAAATTTCTAAATATATTATCACTATGTGCTACAGCTATTGCTGAAGCTAATCGGAAATTCCACAGCTGGATATGGAATGTAAACTTATTGATTTGTAAACTCGTTTATCACAATTTCTATTACCTACTAAGATACGTTCCGGAGCAACGCGCACTGTCAAATTTAACTCGGTTGTTCGAACGTCAGAATCATGACTCTATAAGAAAAACGAATTTTTTGCCTATTAGGTTTGAATATCCATAACAATGAGATGCAGCAAGTAGTATCCTCGATGACAGTTGTAACTAAACAACGTTGTAAGAACTAAACTGCAAAAAAGAGTCAGATTTGCTTCTCTTCTTTATATTGGATTACAAATCAGTCACTGATATGAAGGCACATCTTGACAAATGTAGCAGCATTCGTTTTTTTATACAGAAAGTTTAAACCAACTAATTCTTCGGGAAGAGTGCCATTATGAGACAAAATACACAATTCTGAAAGCAAAGCAAGCAATAATATTGTAATAAATAACAGAGTCCAGTGAATTTTTTCTTGTCACTTTATTTCTCAGCTAAAACTGAAGCACAACAACAGAGTTCTGTTTTATCGTTGAGATAATCTAAAATTCTTTGTAACCTTTATCTTCTGTCCTCTCGTAATCTTGACACTACTTCACCGTCTTTCAGTTCTACTCCCCCTGTCTCACAAGCTCCTTCCGTCAATACAGTGACACTCAGTCAAACAGGCTTAACAAAAACTGCTTCACATAACTCCGAAGCGACACTTAAATGTCTACAGTTGTCTGACAATACTCAAACTCTCATAACACTGACTGTATACAAACACACACACACGCACACACGCACACACGAACATACACACTTAAGAATAGCTGCTAACAGCTGCCTCGGTTAACAGTTAACTACTGACCAAAACTGTTTGTTTTTTCGAGTGGAGGAAAAATCCATTTATGGACTTCTACTGTGTTGGAAGGGTACAGTGGGGTCCGGACTTCCTCGCTTTTACAGTTCACGTAAAGTGCCGGCTAATTTCACCCTCGTTCTGACCGCTTCATTGTCGTTGGTCACGTGTTTAGAATCAGTGGCATGAGGTAGCTAACACGGAGTTTCTTTGAGGCGTGTGGCCGCCCAGTAGTGTGAGGTAGCTTAACCTTGAGTGTCGTTGACGGCTGATGCCCGCCAGCGCTACAATATATAGAGCGATCCGTCAATAAGAACTTCTTAGTAATGATTCATCACGGTAGAATCGTATTATGGATACGATGACGTAATGCATCATTAGCAGTTTGGTGCTAAGGTAGAACACTTCATATAAACCATTTTTCTCCAGAAGACTAGGTTTGGAGGAAAATTGGCAACCTGAGTGTTTGCATCCGATATGAATGAAAATGAATGAAAGTAGATGACCTGATTTTATGTTAAAATATGTATTTTAACACTCACATTATTGAAGTAGTCATGATAAAAGAAAAGCATTGCTTAAAATCTTCGAGTTAGAGACAATACAACGTTAAACTTTATGAATGATACAAAAGGATAAAGTTGGAATTGCTTTTAATGTGGCAGTCAGTGCTTTGAACTGAACTTCTGATGAGTGTAGGGTTAGAAGAGCATATGACTCACATACTATCTTATGTAATGCTAGTTTACACCTTCCATATATAGCACTTTGTTTTAAGTTTCCCAGAAGTTCATAAAACAATAAAAACATCGCTGTTTCATTAACGAGTAGGTATATTAAGTACTTGTGTATAAGTTGTTATGCCTATCTTATTGAACGTTTTTGTATGTTGTGTACGGTTTAATGTTTATGAACTCGACAAATTATCTCTTGCTGTTTCTTCACATTAGTTATTACTATAAAACCACAAACAAAACTTAGCTGTTAAGACCATTAATTGTCATGCAGAATTTCCATAATGAGAAAAAGCTTATTTCTGTAATTACTTAAATAAATCATACTTTTATTCTTTTTCTCTCTCTCTTTCTTTTGTTTTTATTTAATTTAAATCTCAAATCAATGCTTGGAGCTATTTCATGTTAAATCAACATAAGTTCTTTGCCTCCCCTCTTTGAATTCTGAAAGAATTTTATCTTGATTTTTAACTTTGTGATTGTGTGCTATTTTTTCTTCAAAACCATATGAAGACTCGGTATTCTGAAACAACAAGAGATATAATTCATTTTTGAATATGTTATGAGTTTTTAATTTTTTTTACAAAACTAAGCAGTATTTTTAAGTTGAAATATTGTTAGCAGCAGCTTATTGTTTTAAAATCGTATTATTTCAGGAAAAATTTTCGCTCCTTACTTTACAGCCCTCATTGAGTAAGATAGCAATGCAATAAACGTATAAACGTATGATGCCCCCCAAAGATCGGCTATTGCAAACTACTTCTGTGTGGGAAACCAGCTTAAAATACAGTATGGGAGTCACGCCCATACTGTGCAGCCCTTTGGCTGTCATAACTTTCAGAATAACTGAAATTAATTCTCAACACGATCGAGCACGCCCACAGAGGGGTCAGAAAAACCCAAATAATTTAGATAAGTAACAGCGTTAACCATCAAGAGAGAGAGAGAGAGAGAGAGAGATTGAGAGAGAGAAAGAGAGCTTATCAAACCAGGAAGTTACTTCGGGATTCCAGCACATATATGTTTTCACTCACAAAGTTCCCGCGCTAACCGCCCTTCCTCTGACGTGGAGAAGTCGGGTTCGATCCCCGGTACCGTTGTGAGAATTTTTGGGAGGTCTGGCTCGGGATATGCTTAGCCTCGTGATGCCAATTGTGACCCCATATTTGGATCACTGGGAACCGGAATGGGGACAATATACCTAGGTCCCATAGATCCTTGTTGGACCTGCCAAGGAGTTCAAGGATCCTGATGGAATCTTGACATCTACCTGGGCAGCATAATATGCTAGCGTAGGCAGGCATCAACGCTTGGGTGACAAGAAGTGGACACACGCCATCAACAAGGATAGAAAAAGAAAACCAAGAAACGCCAACCTCCTGACGGCCAAAAGGTACGCCGGGAGCGTCACGGAGACCAGAGAGAAGCAAGATCCCAGAGCTAAGGTAAAAAAGACTGACTATCGGCCCAAACGCCATGTTGCATGTGTTATAGAATACATAGGTTAATAAATACGTCACCGCAGATCCCCAAATTATATGTCCTATCTGCATTACAGTACTTCCACTATTTCCTTAAAAAATGTATCCATCACTTCTTTAAAGACACACATATACACAGTGTACATTTGACAAAAACGAGTGAACCACGCAGACCAGATCAGACAAAATAGCTGGGACAAAAGTGGCATATCGTTTATTTCTGACATTGATTCGCTTATCGTACTGTTGTGTGTATAACCTCTTCTTCTTTTTCTTTTTTTTTCTGTGGTAAATTGTCGCATTTTTAACGAATGTTTTAAAAATTCGTCGCAATTCTTAATCTCGGTAGCCAAAAGTGACAAAGGCGCTGTAACTTAAACCCTGGGCATAAATTAAATGTTAAAAAATATAAACCATTGGACCTGTTGATAATTTGAATTTACCCTACAATAGATATGGTCGTTCTGTCTAACGTTCTTCACCATGCACCCTTGTTAATTATTTTGTTAAGTATCCGCTCATAGAATCAGGAACCGTGAATGTATGCAGGTATTAGCTTAGCTTAAGCATAGAATTATTTTTTAAATGCTCAAAAAATTATAAGTACCTCAGGGTGAAGATTCAATTGGAATTCAGCAGTTCCTCAAGTAGGCAGAATTGGTGACCTCGCGACCTTCACTGTGAACCAAGGTAAGTCTGGGTATAATATTGAACCGCAAACCACAAGTTTCTGCGTCTGTGCATTGTCCAGACGGTACATTCGGGGCAAAATGTTGAAAACCCAATGATAATGCTTCAGAGAGAATGTGCGGAGTTCTTCCGGGTCCCACGATAGCGACTGCCTTTTGGGTATTAAGGTTTATGAGCTTTAGAAACATATGCATTGCCATTGAGATGACGATCATGTTGTTAACCTCAGCGGTGGATATCTAAGGGTCACATATTCGACCTAGCCTGTGGCATACTTGAATTACAGCGTTTCCTTCTTTGTGCAGTTATACACAAAAGGAGAGACCTCAATAATGCTACTAATCTTTTTGCTTTATTGCCTGCTAGATGAACGCCTTTCTTCTATTCTACTCACGGACATTATTTGCGACTCAAATATTCAAATGTAGATTTGAGGGTGTATCTGTCTTCACTTTCGACCCGCTAATATTACAAACTTGCAGAACTTATACATTAAAACTAAAATAGCCATCCACTACACAAATAACTGTAAAATAATAGTGTATTATGCAAAGAGTAGCAATTAAGATGCGAATGTATTTTATGAAACGAACGTTAGCGAGCATCATAAATCACAGGCCAACAATGAAAATGTTTCGGGCTGAAAAATAGCTTTTATGAATTTCCACCTGCTGAACTCATAAATAACCATAAAAATGACTGATTAGCTCTTGTTTTGGTGATAAAGTAATAAGTAACTTTTAGAGCGTACATTTTTGTTTGGGGAAAACTTTATTTTTGGAAAAGACGCACCTATCAACTGACAAAACACAATGTTCTTCAGCTGTTTGTAGGTCTTGAACATAATGTGTAATTAGTGCAGAATTTCTGGCGTTTTGAGTGTTTTAAGGTGTAAACTTTATTGAATTGTTACAGAATGTGTAAACTCAATTAGTATCTTTTGCTCCATTTATGGTGAAGTACCATTTTCATCACAGAAACAGAAACAGCCACCTTTTGAAAGACTGCCTATTTGGATTATTTTGGTGCCAAGATAGGGGACCAGGATAAATTAGGTGCTCTCACACATACGTTGCAACTCTTGTTCTGTTATACTACGAGAATGACTGAAAAAAAAAAAAAAAAAAAAAAAAAAAAAAAAAAAAAAAAAAGATCTATGGCTTTTGCTGTACACTCATAAAGCTAGGATTGTCAGTGAAGAAAAGAGGAGCAATTTAATACCCGAATCTTCCATCTACTATTCGACTTATTGCACATAGTTTACCACTCCCTGTGGAATGAATGCTATCCATAGACTCCCCAAAACTAACTGAGAAAGCTGTAATACTTCAAAACAACAACCGTCTTTCTTCTGTTCCTGTTGGCCACACAGTGTACTTGAAGGGGACTTACACAAACATGAAAGCCCTCCTCAACTCAATCAAATATGCTGAACACAAACGAAAATATCAGAGCCATTAGAATGAAGCATACTTAAGGATTACTACATCCCCACACCACCCAAACCAACACACGTGACTGACTGGCCCGAAACAAATTTCCCAAAGATCCCCGAAACTAAAACACACATGACGAAGCACGAGACAGTAAACACGTTCCAAGACGTAATATCCCAATCCGAACAACAGATAAAGTCCCTACAAGACCAACTCACAAACACAGAAAAACATCACCAAGTACATACGCGAAATTACAAACACGACAATCACACAAATACTAAGCACATTGATACCACCAATATACGACATCACTCCAACTGCATACAGAGCACGATTCCTACAAAACCTGACTCAGACTGCACAAAAGACACTTAAAAGGGCAATAAACACGACGAGAGTTGGCAACCAGCTGGCTATCTTTATAAATGAAAACACCTAACAAAGACACACGAATGACAACACCAATCCCCATAAAAAACTAAAGCACACAGTAAATACAAACACACTGACATACACATAACAAAACACATAACACACAACACAGACAAAAACTAACCGAGAGCCGTTGCAGCAACACATAAACACAACCACACAATACAACAAAAACAAAATCTTTTCTTTTTTCTCGGAGGGCAGAAGCCATCACCCCACACACAGACACGAACACGTCAACCCACACAACCACACCTACAAACACACAAAATCAAAATTATCATTACGCACCCCAGATTGATCTCTCCGCCCCGTACCCAGTTTCAAAAAATCTAAATACGCGGCTGAAGAGGGACTATCCCTAAAACAGCCAGGGCATGTTTTCACAACATGCCCAAATAACGTTTTTCATTCATTCTTCTATAGAGATACTGCGGAGCTTCATCACAAGAGGAAAGCCAAAAGACAACAGATTTATCAAGCCACATGATTCTCTTCAGACCCGATCACCTGCCAAGGGTTCTTCCATCAATTTAGAACTCTTGGAACGTAATGTTTAGTAAAAAAAATTGACTTGGCTTTCAGTGTTGTTGATATATTTAATTAAAATACATATTTTCCTTTTAATCTGCTAAAATAAAATATTTCTACCTATTGTGAATCACAGAAGCAAGAGCTAATCATTTTTCTCTTTGTCATATTCGTTTTACAACCCGAAATTAGTACCTATACATGACTCAGAAAGTGAAGAAAACATTAATATATATATATATATATATATATATTATTGGCCAACGTATTCATTAATATTATGGTCGACCATGAGTCAACTTTATAACATTTATAAAATCTTCTTAATATTCTACGCTACGTGTTATTGCCATTAGTGTCCAACATTTTCATCGTGTATTTGTTATTCGATTGTACATATGATAATAGGTAGTACCGCCTTCAACTATTTGGAACACAATTTGTATCTTACGTTTTTGTCCCTGACCATTTCCTACGGAGATATTTTAGTTTTGTCGAAAACAAGCTGGCAATATTGCAGATTGTTTGGGTGTCACTTTCACTAGGTCAGTACATAAACAACTACCGCAGCGTAGTGTTTCATGAACGTAAACAAATAATATGCCGTGTTCTTCCATGTTTACCGTACGAGTGTAGGTCAATCAGAATCGTTAGCTCCCAAAACGTTATACTACCGTGCAAGCGACCGACCTGTTTACATCTAGAAACCGGTGCAATTCTCTGACCAGCCCCAACGCAATGTTGTCGAGTTACTTAATGTCTGAAACAGCTGCTCTGAGTATTTCTTCAATTCTTTTAAGTGATTAGTTATTTCGAAACCCTGTGTGGTGTCCCATAATTACTACCAAAGCTAGATCAGAAATAGATTACTCTTTGCATCTTACAAGTAACAAACTGTTATCACCTTCCTACATTCCTGAGGAATTACGCATCCAATTTGGAACAAAAACCATTTCTTTTTTCCAAATCGGCTGATCAAAGAACACAACGCCATTATACTTTTTTGTTTGTAGTGCTTCTATAAAGCACATATTAGAAGGAATGTACTAAGTTCCCTTCCACCCGGTATATTCTATAACCTTTAAAAAGTAGACTTTCAAAAACAAGAAGACAAATAGGATTTATTACAATGTCATTTACCATATTATCACTCACTGTCCTGCAAAATATACTTCTTGTTCGCCGGTTTGCCATCTGAAAGGTGATAACAAATTTTAATATGATAAATTGAATGGCGCTTTCCATTTTTCTCTATCACGTAAGGTTTTGTCACAAATCACAAAATAATATTTTGAAAATAGTGTTTTTGATGTAAAAAAATGTGCATTATAAAATAAATATAGAATGCAGTATTTCTCAGTAATAAATACATAGATATTCCTACATATGTGCAAAAAATGTGAAATCTCTTTTTTCTTGTCCGGAAGGATGGCTGAGTTGTTTTTCTTTTGTGTCGTGATTTAGGAACTTCCCTTTTCAAGCACCAACAGTAGTCCGGTAACATCGCAATGTTCCACCGACCCTGATATATCTGCTCTCCATCGCCTTGATCAAATCTTTCACCTTGTTCACCACTGAGGGATACGACACTATCAGGAAAATAGTGTAGATGAGAGTACTATGTGAGAGTGCAAGAAGTGAAGCTTTAAAATATGTTGCACCCAAGAGCTTGTGGAGTTTGTAGCATTACCTCTTTGAAAGCACACCATGCTTGCAGTCCCTGGTCATTCATGGTGTTCAAAAATGCACCACCCTAGCCGTTTTATCTGAGGTCCAACAAATATACCTTATCTTATCTTAGTTTCAGACATCACAGAAAATTTACTGCTCAGGTGCTTGAAATACGAAGCATTCTCCTCTAATGCTTTCACAATCCCTCCTCAGCTGCGAGTTAGTTATTTATTTAATTGGGGTTAAAAAGGACTATTTTTTTTAATTTTTATTCAATAATTCACTTATGTGGTGTTGAGGATGTGCGTTGTTAGTACACGTCATGAATGGTAAGGTGCAGAGGTTATTGCAGGGTTGTCCATGGTGGTTGTAAAAAATTTGGCCTGATGTTTCCGTGCGCTGGTGTTGTGTCTCGATCCATTCTTCTTCTTCTAGTGCTGATGTCTCGGCGTCTTGTGTGGTTGTTGTTATTCTTCTGTCTACTGAAGTATAGAGATCGTTGTTTGTGGTGTGTTGTTGCTCGGCGGTTTGTCGGCTGGCGTTCGGTTGGCCTATGGTTGGGTAGATCCAGGGGTTGGAGACTGGCTGTTGTGTTAGCTGCACTTGGGCAGCAGTCAGTTGACGGCGTGGATTCCTGGAGCACGCCGCTTGGCCCGTGAAGTGACCAGTGCAATTGCACAGTACATGGGGTAGCGTGTCAGGTCCTGGTTGGTGCAGGATGTGGTGATAGTGCCAGCACCACAGTGGGGGCGTCGGTGCAGGCGTCGGCGGTGTGACCGTATTGGCAGCAGCGTCGGCAAGGAGTAGGGCACACTCCAGCTAGCCTTAACCGGGAGCACCTGCCCGTTAGTCAAGGCGGCACGGTAATCCGCTCCATCCCAAAATTCTAGGCGTACCAGCGGGGACGGTCCGCTAGCTGTGATGATGCGCGTCGTTCTCCTCCCACATGCTGCTTCAGGACGTTATTATAATAATCTACAGTGACTGTAGTGTATCTTGGAACTGTGTTAGTGTATACCATGGTCTGTTGGCCATGAACTTATTGGCTGACTTCTGCACTCGTGCTTTTTGTGGTGGGGGTTGAGCTTGTTGCACCCATTCTGAGCAGCTTCATCTCCGGGGCATAACACTACACCCATGTTTAATCAGCAGTAATGATGTTTTGCCACCAAGCATCTCCATCGTCCTCAACACATTGTACACAATAGCGGCAGACATCGACGCGGGCCTGCATTTGCTGTGGAGTAAGCAGTCGCGGTGTCCATCGTGCACACACCCTAGACATTTGTAAGTGCTCCCAACTGATATCCCACGGATGTGTACAAGCTGTCTCTCAGTAAGAAGTACTGGCAACTGTGTTGATTGTTGTTTCTGTTACGACAATATCAGGTGTACCTTCTCCTCCATTTAATTCAGCATTTTCTCCGGCCATTTTTGAAAGCATGGTGCTAACAGAAACATGCTCGATGAAATATTGCAGAACTCCCATAAGCTCTCTTCAGATCGTCATACGTTTCGAGCATTTTTCTTCAAGGGAACACAAAAGTTTATAGCATAATGCTGTTCATGAAAATCAGCCATGACAATGTTTGGAGGCCGTTATGGAACACTTTTACTCTCACAGGATGCCAACAATCAATTGGCAGAGCTATCTGTAAAATTTTCAGTGATTAGTGATTGGATCACTAGTTCAATGACACATGGACAGATGTCGCAAGCAACCACTGAACGGAAGGGGAAAATATTCAGTGCCAGTATTTATTGAAAAACCCTTGTAGGTACGTAAAATACGTAAAAAATATCAGATTTGATAAAAACGGTACGTGTTATGCAAAAACTGTCACCATTTTCGAAATCAACGCATTTGCTTCCATATAATTAGGCTATTTTCATTCAAACCGAGAAAGTGTCGCAGGACAGTGTTATTAAATGAATACATTACCGATGATTTCGCTTTCAGCTGCGTGCGAATATTCACAGACGGTAAAATATTCAAGGCTTCATGCGGATCTTTTGATTGTTGGTTCGCAGTGTTGTTATGAACAGGTGCAGCTTTGATTGGTGGATAGCGGTATCGTTAGGAAGAAATGTACACAATGAGGTCCATTTCAGAGGCGCATATCAAAGCTTTACATTATGGCATAGTCGAGCATAAAAATCCTAATTAATGCTTTTGTTATCGATGGAGGGAGATGGCTTACATTCGGAGGTCGTAGATTCCACCAGCAGTAAGGTAATTTCACATTAGATTTTTTCTTCTTTTGATTTAAGGAGTCCATACCCGTTGTTTGTAAACTCATTTTTGAATCACGTTATGCAGTTACAGACAATATATATTCCATAACTTTCATTTTGTTTATACTCATAACCTCCTTCTACTGACGCTATTCCATACTTTACTTCCATTTTTTGCTTCTATGTCCTCCAACTGTTTGTCTCTGTCTGCCTCCCTGTCCCCTTCCCTGTCCCCCTCCCTGTCCCCCTCTCTGTCCCCCTCCCTGTCCCCCCTCCCTGTCCCCCTCTCTGCCTCTCTCTCTCCCTTTTCTTGCTCTCTCTTTAAGCTTGGCCGTTTTCCTACTTTAATACAATTATTACATATTTTGTATATACACATATTTCTGGATTTCTACGCCTGTTGCATGTTTAATGCGTTTTTTTTTTTTTTTTTTTCTTTTCTTTTCTCAAATATCTTTACCAAGGTATTCCTCTCTTCCTTTCTGCATAATATCTCGGGAAGAAAAGGTGAAGGAGAAGATGAGCGAGCGGCGACCGTGTCAAAAGAAATTGGCAACACTGCTACGGACCAGACGATAGTAAAATCTTGCCTTCCACTAAGTGACGTGAAAAGGCCGTTAAGCTTAGCGATGCGATCTCTATCAGAGAGGAAGGACGCGGCATATGGAACCCCGCCCCCTCCATGACCTCCTCTATAATTACACACCTTCACTTGTTACACTCTCTGTGCTTATTCCGAACATAAAGATAACGACATTGCAAGGGGCACAATTTGGAATTTGATACGGGCCGCCTCGCCGGAGAAAATGAATTGTGAAGGCTTTCATTCATATAGTCTAACAAGACTAGATGAGATCCTGCTGTAGGTACGGGCTTGAACATTGTTTTAACAACACAATAAGCAACGGCTGTCTAAGCAGCTATTCACTTCTCAGACCAGGAGGAAAATAACTGACGAGTACCCGATACATGAGTATCACAACACGTAGGCGACTTAGAAGAAGCAAGCAGATACTCGAGGGTCAATTCACCTTAATTGATCAAGAAACAGCAAGCGAACTCTCTAGAATCATTTCCCCTTAACTGATTTAGAAAAGACCACCTGACTGTTTAGGAGCAATTTACAAATATCAATGGATTCTTGAAGCCCAATCACTTTAACGATGAGAAATATCAAGTGGATTTTTGATGACCAATTCAGGATAACTAGTGGATTCTTGGTGACAAATCTCTTCAACGATGAAAAAAACCAAACGATTCTCGAGGAGCAATTCTCGTTATCCTGTTGAGAATAATCAACGATTCTTGAGGACTATTCAAGATAACGATGTAGAAAAATCAAGTTGATCCTTGATGTCAATTCACTTTAAGGATCTGAAAAATCATGCGATTCTTGAAGAACATTTCACGTTATCCGATTCAGAACAATCAAGTAGTTTTTGAGTTGCCAATTAGAAAATTCGACGGAATTGTTGAGGAGTAATTCTCATTATCCGATTGAAAAGAATGAGGCGATTCTTGAGAACCAGTTCACTTTAACCGATATAGAAACATGAAACAGAATCTCGGGAATTAATCCAAGATAACGTTGTAGAAAAGTCAACAACATTTTTCAGGATTAATCCATTTTAACCCATGTAAATAAATGATGTGGATTCTTAAGGACCAATTCACAATTACCAACATAGAAAAAATCAAGCACATTTTTGAGGACCAATTTGCGATAACCAATTTAAAAGAATCAAGCGATTTTCTGTGGATTAAGTCACCTTAACTTTTTTATAAAAGGGCGGTGGATCCATAAGAACCAAATCAGCTAACAGATTTGGAAGGATCTATAGGATCAGTTCTTATTAACTGATTTAGAGGAATCGAACTTATTGTTGAAAACTAATGCATGTCAACTGATTTAGCAGACTTTAGTAGATTCTTGATCAGTTTGCATTAACGAGTTAGAAGAATCAATCTTACTCTGGAGAATAAATTCACACGAACTGACTTAGTACATAGTAGAATAAAACAGACCTCTGATCAGCCCACGTTAACCAACTGGAAGAACCAATCACACCCTCAACGATAAACTCAAGTTAATTGAATCAGCAAAATCAACGGATCGTTGAGAACTAATGCATCTTGAGTGATTTCGAAAAATTAAGGAAATTCTGGAATATAGCTACGTTAACTGGTTTTGAATAAGCAAGTGGATTCTTAAGAATAGCTTCATCTTAACCAATTTAGATGAATTATCGATGATTAATTCATATTAATCGAAATAGAAGAATCAAAATTCATATTAGTGTATTTAGAATAATCAAGTAGTTTCTTGAGCATCAGTTCCTGACTCAGATACGACCTTCAAGTTTCGTTTTCGATTTATACTCTATCACCTATGACTAATATGTCTTCAAACTCAGTGTGGAAATTGGAAATGACAATGCGTTTATTTGCAGGTCACCACACACAAAAAGAACCCGATAGGAAATTCATATCATGTCTCACAACCCTTAAGCTACCTCGCGACCACGTGTTTTAACATACCTGAAAATAGTTTTGTAATTACGTTATAATATTTACCAAAACTTACGACTTGGAGTGCTTAGCAATTATGTTATAGTGAGTTTCACAACTTCGCAATTCAGAAATAGCCTTTTTGTCAACAACAGGAGCACGAAGTAAACAATTTGAACATTTTCCTATATTTTTATATAAAAGAACGTTTAAAAGCATCTCAATAAGTACAAATAACAGGCAGAAGTTAGGTTCTATTACGCCGTTTACTTATGCTTTTAAGACCCCAGAGTAAGCAGTTTTGTTATTTATGTTAAAAAGTCACATGGCGCATGGATACGCTGCACAGAATTGGGAGTAAGGGGGCAGGCCATGGGGGATAATAGAGGGAAAGAGAGGGAGGAGATATAGACGGAAAGGGAGAGAAGAGGAAGCAAGAAAAGGAAAGGAAGGGTAATAGGCAACAATAAGAAAACTACAGATTTAACGCAACAGCCTAAGTGAAGCTGTGGAATCTGCTAGTAATGATGAGCGCCCCCCCCCCCCCTAAAGATGCAGTTTGCGGTGATAATTACATTCTATAAATTTTAACTATTTCAATCGCAAAAGTAATGATCGAGATATGTATAGGTAAGCAAGACACAGATTCGTTGAAAATGTTGTTGAGTTTTTGGAAACTAGATTTGTTATGACCTAGTTTCACTAGTCGATCTGGATCGATTTAATAGCTGGAGGGACATATAGGTTGTATTGATGAGGATGGTGATAGAACGAGTGTACCTGCAGCTTTTGCTATAGGCTCCGAACCAGTTTGTGTATTGGGGATACTTCAAATAGTCAAATATGAAGACTTGGACATGGCTGATATAAAACCAATGAGCCACCCATCGTCAAAGTAGTACTCAGCTAATGAAAATAAGTGTAATGCATCCAGATGTGTACAAATAGCACTAGAGCAGCGATTGACAATAACTTGAAATTGGAACAACATGGTCTCACAACAGTCCGATTATTCTGAACTTACAATTTATGAGCATTGTGACGCCGGCCGGCAGCCACCGTCAAAAAGGAAGTCAAGGTCAAGCTACCACATCGCACTGCGAGGCGACTAAACAGCGTAATAATGGAGTGGACAAGAACAAAAACTGTTGGATAAACTGTTCCCGAGCCGGGCCTGTTTATGGAAAGATAGATTTCGTGCTAAGTCATTCTCGCATATATAAGTGAATGCAGTGGCGGGAGAGGGTTTGTGTATTGTCAGAGACGTTTTGGACATTAAATCGTCGCGTCGGAGTTGTTTGTTATGTGAAGCAGTTTTAGTAGTCGCCAAAGCTAGCGGATTGTTAGATAGACAAAGACAGTGATGAGAGGGCAAAACAGGTGTGAGTTGCAAGTCACGATATATATATATGAAGAGGTGATAATTTACGGTCAATTCAATAGAGTATTTTGAAGAAAATTGGTTTTGAAACCTTTGAAATATTTGTTTTTCGCATACGTATGAAATTTTGCACAGCCTTCTCTTAGATATAATCGAACAATTCTAAACAGTTCTGTTCGTAATTTTTCTTTGTCCACTTACTCAAACAATTTAAAAATGTATAGACACCTTTTATTGTTAGGTCAGATTACTGTTCCTAATTAGTGAAGTACGCAAACTGTTAAGGCATACCTGCGTAGAAGTACCTACGTTTTCAGCAATTTCAGAAGGTGTGCTCAATTTGTGAAAATCCAACTAAAAATAAAAATTCCAATTAGAATACCCAACTACAATAACATATGATTGAGTATTCAAACAGAAACCATATGGTAGAAAGTCAAGCTATATAGTATATAACAAAACTCAGAGAAATTATCTTCGTGAATAAGGAGGCTGGTATCATGGAACAAAGTGTTATTTCCTAGATAATTTCTGCATCCATCGTAAATAGGTATTTGGAAATACACAAAATAATTTGTTTTAGAATTTTTATGTAAATCGCACATTGCTACCTACCTAATTATACTGTGGCTACCTACCCCTAGGAGGAAGGGATGAAGTGAAGGTACCACAGGAGACAGACCATAGATTGCAACCATTGTATAAAAATATGAGAATTGCATGCCATAGATTATTTTACCATATTTAGGCTTACAATAAATATTCAATATTTAGAATGAATACGAAAAAATATGTAATAAATCAATTTCCCAATAAGTACTTTAGATGCGCTTCTACAACAAGTGAAAATCGTAGAAACTACCTTTGTAAAGTGCAGTATACATATGTAAGGTAGGTAACAGAATGTGAGCAGAGATTTATTAGAGTTTCATTGTGAAACATGAAAACATTGGTTAATATAACACATATTTGTTCAATAAACTGATAAACGGTTTTCTAACATTTAAGTAAAGCAGTCGAAGAAGAATTTCATAACTGTCTGAATGAAATGTACGGTGACAGAGTTAATGCACCTGGAATGTACGTAAAGTCTTATCAACAAATAGATAAGGGGAACCTTGGTTTAAACTATCTCTCAAGAGAACGAAAGCATGTGCCTCTGTCACGACAGTGTTTTTATTGCCTTTTCCATTTGACAGTGCATTGCACAGGGCTTCTTTGTCATATATCAGTACACAATTATACAGTCATTTATAGCAAATTCACTGCTGCTGTGTGTGTGTGTGTGTGTGTGTGTGTGTGTGTGTGTGTGTGTGTGTGTGTGTGTGTGTGTGTGTGTGTGTGTGTGTGTGTGTGTGTGTGTGTGTGTGTGTGTGTTATCGTTTATTTATTCTTAAGAGCTCGTGATATAATATCGACCTCTTTAAACCTTTTCTATAAATAGTATACGGCACTTCCGTAAAATGTATAGAGGGCTGTGCGACTGTTACATGATATATTTCTTCTTACATAAAGAAAAAACTTATTTGTTTTTCTGAGCACGAATAAGCGTGACATTATATTAGTGCCAATTTTATTAACGCAGCTTCCATATTTGGTTTCGTTACCATGATATTTAGGAGCATTACCATACATATGGCATTTTATCTTCTAGTTTACATGTTTATAAAAACTGAGAGGCCGACAAAAGCATTGCTATTTCATCAGATACTTTTATTATTTTGCTTCAAGATATAATTAAAGATAAAGTGCTGTTATGCATCTAAATTACTCATTTTGTAGAATTAGAAAGTATTCTGATGAAACTTAATAGTGTCGTTCATAGTTTAATGGTCCCTTTGATTGTTAGCTGTATTGTATCTTGTTTGTTGCCAGAACAATGTAATTAAAAGTGCTGCTTTGAATGATAACTTGCCTTTAATAGAAAACAAGAAGCTCCTTTAAAGGGAAAAATTTATACTTGATTCAGCATAACCATATGCGATAAAGTCATTTATATTTTTATCAAGTCTTCCATTAATTCTCATCTAGTTTTGTTATGAGCTGAAGTAATGCCACCCTTTTGTGCAATGCATTACGCTCATACAGCCCATTAAACATTGTGCTGCTATCTTAATTAAAGCGCGACATTGCTATTGTTTCCTGTGGCGACGTAAACAATAGGTCTTAAGTGGATTACTACATATTACCTACACCTAAGGACGCTAAATAGACATAATATTGAACAGCAATGTCCAACGTTTGCGAAATAGGGGAGGCTGCATTTACCTCCTTCCGCTTTATGTGCCACTCTTTAACACTCAGACGTGCATGTTGTTGTAGAGGCGGTTTGATTATGCGTATGTTGCGTTTATTTGCGAAAACACTTTCAAATCTTAGGTGATAAACACCTGTTCATGGTTTGGTACTGCTTACGTTTAAGAAGTCTATCAATATTTTGCAACAAAGTCGAAGTGCGCTTAAAAAGATCCACCAAGTGATATCCTGATACTCGATACAGATTTTTAGTATAGTTCAATTTGCAGAGACTCTGTTCGCAAATATACCTATGTAGGGCTATATACAGTCCTATAGAAACTATTCTTGCAAATACTCATTTCTCTATCTACTTCATTTTAATCGACATAAGCATTTTCAGAAAGTATCTTATGGCTAATTTTCTTTTAGGTGCAAGGGGAATATGGGGATACAGTAGGTTTTAAGTGATAGTCAAATGTTTTAAGAGCTGGTTGCTATATATATATTATGTTTTTGAAATTCCGTCCTTTTTGCAAGGCTAAGAGATAAGAAAGAATAACATATTTCTATTTGAGAAACATAAGTATTGACAAGTTCAAATAAATTGAAGTAAATCGCAAAAATGGTTCACTCAAAAGGAACGAAAAGTATTTCCTATAAATTGTGTTTTTAATGTAATCCACATTTTACATTTAGTAAGATTTTGTCTGTCGCTTGCTGTATACCATTTATGAAAAAATGTACAACGAGGGGGTTTTCAGAGGACATTCAAAGTATGGCTTAGAAACTGCTATGGAATCGGCTGTTTGTGTCGGTCACTGTATGCTGACTGGTTGTGATTCAACATGCCAGAGGCACTACCTTAGCAACTCTTTGACTGAAAGAGGAGGTGGTATGGTAGTTAATAATTACGTAAGCGTCTCCAGAGTTGGACATCTCTGTTATGGAATAATGCGACGAATAGCCACACATTCAATGTACCTACTTAAATAAAATTGCGCAAATTAATCGCCTTAGAGCTTAAAGATTGCTTTGCAGTGTTATGGTAAGTATTCGGCATACATTTTTTTGTGAATGCATTTCAGAATGAACACACTATCAAATTATTTCACGTCATGCTAAATAAAATCAATTTTGACGCAGTATTTGAAACACTGGAAAATCAACATTGGAAGATAGTCCACTCGTTGGTACATGATAGTTAAAAAATGGATCGGAAAGTGAGTGTGGGCGTATTTCGGCTCAAATTTGTCTTTCCACAGCTCTAGGTTTCAGTTCGTATTTTTCAAGAAGAAATTCATGCCCTAAGACTTGATACATACATAAATATAAAAAAGCCATTAAATGCAAAATAGTTTATATATTTTTAGATAACCAAGCAACGTTAAAGCACTTAGTTCTTGTATTAATTCAGGCTAATCTGAGTTAAGGAGGTCTAGAAATCCTAAATTAACTGACGATCAAGCACAACAGACTACCTGATGTGGGTTTTAGGGCATGCCAGAGTTACAGGAAATCAGACTGCATATAATCTTTATACAATGGACTCCAGAACTGTTTTGTGGAGTGTCAAGGTCATACTTCAAAGGACAATGCGAGCAGGAATCCTTTCCGCTCCTCCAGCCGTACCCTACACCAAGAAACCAACCTACTATCCAAGAGGAGAACAGCTTCCTGCATAAGGGCGCACATTAAGAGACAACAGAACCCCGCAATATCCAATATTGTCAAAGGCGAGCCGAAACACCACAAACATGCGAGTCAAAATGTTAGAGAACAGCCACGGCTCGCCAACCCTTCGCGCCCATCCAGGCCCTAGGTCACAATCAACTACGACAGAGACCACTGCCACTGGCAACCTGAGACACTACAAGTTACACGCTGCTGCACAGTAAAACTGCGGGAAGTCTGCAAAGTGTAAAATAGGTGCGTGCTGCAAATAGTGCAGTGTGTGTGTGTGTGTGTGTGTGTGTGTGTGTGTGTGTGTGTGTGTGCGCGCGCGCACTAAAAAGTTTGAAAAATAAACAATAATTGTAAACCTAACCGTTCCAAAGAGTTGACAGTCAACTCGGCTGAAAGAGCTGAAGGACTTCTTACCTTAAGCAAACAGAAAATTGTTACTGGCTCCTTAACTGGACATGGTCCTCCACGAGATCACTTCCGTAAGTTGGGTCAAAATAATGTAATCTCTGTAACGAAGAGAAACAAATGGTAAAAACCTATGCTGCACTTTGCGATTGCGGACATATCGTGAGTACTATCTTTGAGTCCCTTTTCCAACACCAGGAATGTAACAAAACTTGATTAAAAGATTAAATTGAATCGGGACGTTGATATATAATTAAATATTAACTAGGAGTTTAACAATGGGTCTATTAAGGTCACAGTGCAGGGAGGTTAAGGGTAATCTACTATTGTAATTTAATCTGTGGTAACTTTGGATGCCTTAATTCTCTCCTGAACTCCGGAATAAGTCATGCCACACCTATGCTGAGGTCGCATTCTTAAACCTTATGTGCGCTGCTTTGCAGATATGCATAGGGTATATTAATATGTTATTTGTAGAGTATTTGACCTCTTTTGGTATGTTCATATTATGTTTGCTTTTAACAATAAAATTCATGTGCATACGTATATCTATTATATTATAAATATATTTACGTAGCTGAATATTATTCTTGTGGGTTTTTTCGTAAACAAAAAGCAAAATCCATACAACTGCAGTCAAATGTAACCCCGTCAGCATTCAAGGCGTACATGAGGAGGTGTACGTCCAGCTTGGTTTCGAGGGTTGCAAGATCAGTTAGATCAAGCTTGGCATTAGTATTTGCATCCTCTCTGTGTGGCGTGCCAGTTTGCTCTTGGAGTCGGACAATTGCTTCTCCAGGGTGTCGATCTTGATGGTAAGGTTTATTAGCTCTGCCCAGCTTTTGAGTTATTACAGGTGCGACGGTGTTGTCAATTCCAGCGGCTGTCGTTTGTTTGTGTTGGGCGGCAGGCGGGCTCTGGTCTACCCTGGCCTGCGGCTGGCTATATCTTAGTGGCACTTCGGCGTAGCTGTGCAACCTTCGGCGTGTGGCCACAGAGGTACCAGCAATGGCAGAGTGGAGTCCAAGTGGTCCGGTACTGCTCTATCCGGAGGGATTCGCCGAGGATGTCCAGATTGCCGGAGAGGGTGGACTAGTAATGGCCCCCGTCCCGAAAGACAAGGCGCATAAGAGGTGTACGTTCCCTCCTGGACAGAATCCTTGTGACCTTGAAGGCCACAGTTTGTTGACGTAGTCCAGGAGTAGCAGGAGTAGGTGATTTGGGACGCCAACAACCACAGCTGAGGATTACAATTGTGGCGATGTTGTCTGTTTGGTCAAGTGGTTCTCGGCTGCGACTGCAGCTGGAGTTGGTGGTGGTGGTAGTGGTGGTGGTGGCGGTGGTGGCGGCGGCGGCGGTGGTGGTGGCAGAGTGAAGGTGATAGTGGTGATATTAATAGTGGAGATAGTGGTGGTGTTGGTGTTGGCGGTGTTTTCGGTACTGGAGGTGGCGGCGGCGACGGTTACGATGACACAGAGTATGCTGCTTTAATTTTTGTTTTCAAGACATTTTGAGACTTTTGTATGTATGTTTTCCAAATGAATAAACATGTGAAATCCTGAAGAGGCAGCTTCAAACTGGCATAGCATTGTGCTCTGGATCTTCCGTGTATGCCCAGTTCCTAAGCAGGCCTTTCCACAGAATCAGGTAGTCCAAACATACACTGTACATTAACTTGCGTGTCTGACAGTTTCCCTAGCAGCTATTTTAATAAAAATAATATCAACAAAAAAGACAATTTCCGAGGTGCTTCAGCTATTTTTTTCATTGGAGGAATCCCACCTTTGGACTTAATAGAAATACGCCTCCTTTACCAATATACCTGAGGCAGTGCATCACGCAAAGATCGTGTACCTTTTTCGAAAATATCTGTTATACCTGTTATTATCTGCCGACAGGCCTCTGATATTGGTTCTAACACCTTCCGTGAATTTTGCAGCTTTCTTAGCAGAATACTGCAAGATCCTCCATTTGAAACAAATAGATCGAGGTTCATTATCCTTAAAGTTGGAAAACATAATTCTTGAAAGACTTGCACTCATCTATAAGACGATTTGATCTACTCTAGCTGCAGAGAGAAATCTTGGTTACCATATAATTTTAGATTCGCTTTAATTCTGGATGTCTATGACAAACTGTAATCTGATGTCTAAAGAAAACAAACAACTTACAAATTCTGTTATGCACATTTGATATGACAAAGCAAAAATATATCTTACTAATATCAAACAAAACGAGAAAAGTAATGCTCTTTCAAGGTAAAAAATCTGATGTGTTGCACTCACATGACTTTCTATACTCTTGCTAACCATTCTTACAAACTCTTATTCCTATATCTTCTTCGTATTAGTTAAGATAAACATTTGTACAAATTATCTTATTGCTTATTTAGAGTGGGGCTATTTTCTTCAAAATATTCGTGTCGCATCCTTGAAAGACATTAAATTTAAATATCAACTTTGGTTTTTAACCTACTTGTCATTTCTGAGTTATGCTTTCAACAGACTGACAGACACACAGACTGACACACACACACACACACACACAAAACAGACTTACACACACACACACACATACACACACACACACACACACACACACACACACACACGAACCTTTTTCTAAAAATGCTTTTTTGGATTCAGGGGATTTCAAAACATATATTTCCGGTGAAATCTAGACATCGAATTTTTGGGTGGAGTACAATACTTCTACTTACCAGTAGAGAAAGTAAAAATACTTGGGATATAGAATACAATTTGTTAATTTTAATGAAATGGATATTTAATAATGGATAAGTTAATTGATGTATGGGAAAATACAAAGAGCGGATACTAAAATGAGAGTTAAAGCAATTTTAAAATTCTATAAAATATCTGTATCTACGTTGCTTTATGCATCTGAATGGTGGAATGTTGACAAAGGGACATCGCCGAGAACAGAGGTAGTGGAAATGCAATTTCTACAAGGAATAACAAAATACAGAAGCACTAATAACAAGATATGTTATTTGAGAGGAACTGAATATTTTTAAAATCCTAGGCCAGTGGTATCATTGAGGGGATAGAGGGCGGTTACTTTCTACCGTTCTTAGTTACTCTTCGCTGGTGACGCAATAGATATGAGGGCAAGGAAGAATGCTGGGAGAGGTTGGATTTCCTGACGGGACATGTTGACACCTAATGTTGACTTTGTTATTTTGTGAAATTGAAAGGGTTGCAGAGTGCATCTTTATCCTGCACGGTTACATCCTTACCATACTAAGCTAAAACTAATGGAGGTTGAAAAAGAGGAAGTACGATCCGTGGTGCCACTTTTTGGCATGTCTGTCCTAGAGCTTGACGAATACCAGTCCCAAGTGCATGATAATATAGAAAAGAATAACTTGTATCCACTACTATAATAATTATCAGCGATTATAATCAGCGATGCTTTAGTTCGTAGTTACTAGCTAATAAAAGCTATTCTTTATATTCTAACAAAATATAAAAGAGCTGACAAAACATAAAATACAGTTTCAACAAAATGTAAAATACAGTTTAATGATGATCATCTATATCGTATTTTTCTTGATAATAATGTGCTTTGTAACAAAACTTTCACCCCTGATGGTAGTTATGTAACAACCATTAATGATCCCGAGGCACAGCAGGCTTTTCCAGGTCCAAGCCTACCGCTGCATCCTCCGCCTCTGCCCACCACAGGTGTCATGAGTGGAGTGCAGTATAGGTGGGACGTGGTCAGCGCTCCGGTGCCTCCTGGTTGGTTACATGGCCTGTGCAAGTAGGGATTTCAATCAAGTAGCTCCTCAATTGGCCCGGTAGGGACCTAAGCAGGCTGAGTGCACTCCGGACCAGATCTCCCAGGTGGAGAAAGTCCCCACCATAGTACCGAGAATGGAACTGGATCTTTCGCTTGGTAAGCAGCAACGCTACTGCCGCACTAAGGAGACCACCTTTATAACCATTACAATTTGTAAGACTTATTGGAGTTACATTTTCTTATCAGATACCTATACTTTTATTATCAAAAGAGTTGATCTTACCATGGAATATGCATTCCAAAGACTTGAAGTCTTAATACTTCTTGAATTCTCATGAAAATCTGCCAACAAAATAATTGTCATTTACGTTTCTTTCATTACCTAAAAAGCACTCCTTGAGTTTTGTATAGCTACTAAATAAATTTTCCATGGCTTTTCTGTTAGTATATTAGTAATTGCATCTTGGACTGCTTTTAAAATGTTCCCTGATGAACCATGAGAAACACCTTTTTCACTCATTTTTATTTTAATTTCACATATTAAATTAGCATAGAAAATTGCAGAAAATAACTAGAATGTCTTTTTTTTTTAATTGCTCCATTTATATCCCGCCTTTAACTACAGCGGTTATATCGGTGGCCTTGCCTATTGATGTTACTCGTTTATCAGTGGGTTTTTCGGTCTTTGGGGTTTTTATACTTTGAATTCACATACACATTCACACTTTCATTCATACTTCCAGACTCAGAGAAGGATGAGGAATAATCCTGGCTGCAGAACAATTCTAACCCCCCCCCCCTGTAGGGAATCGAACCCGGGACCCCCAGCACAGCAGGCAGGTGCTCTACCAACTGCACCACGGGGCCAGCCCAACTACAATGTTAATGTATCGTGTATTTTTTTGTTTCAAAGCCCACATTATTCTTTCTCTAAATATATTGTTTCCACAATAAACAAATTTCGTTAAGTATACTAAATGTACAATATACATATACTAAAATACTCTTAACATAGACAAATTATTGTAGACAACACGTTACAAAATTAGCATTAGTAACTTGCGGCACCTCTACTTTTGTAACTAGTACTCTAAATATCTATTAGAGTTTTATGTTGCAATGAAATTTTCATCTTTCGAGGAAACACCTAAAACGAGTGCTATAAAAGCAGTCGGGCGATGTACTCACACCCTTCCTGGAATGCCTTAAAGGTCTATTTTAAGATGTGCCAATAGTATGTTATTATATTTAAACATTCACCACACAGAAAGATGGGTTTTATTTTCTTTAGGCGATACCACACGTTTCTGAATCCTTGAATGTTCCCCCGATGTCCTACGGTCCAACTTTTTATGTCCATTTGAATTACACGCAAAAGAAACGGTGTCTGACACACTGTGATGTGCTTTGATCCAAAAACAAATGCTAGTTCACGTGATAAATAGACATAGCGGACGCAACTGTTAATAAGCATAGCGACTGATATATTAAGTATAGGTCTGGAATATATTTCCGTGACTCATTAGAAAGAAAAGGCGTTGGTGGACATGGTTACAAAGAAGAGAGGTATATTGGGCCTACTACAAAACCAATTGAGGTTAGAGGACCCGCAAAACTTTCGCAATTTTCTATGAATTGACGAATATTTATTTCTGAACCTCTTACTTTGTGTTGAAGGTAAAACCAAATGCAAAATATTGCAGAACTACGAACCACTAAAACGTTACTACTGCAGCACAAATTCGTACATATATAACAGTTGACTATATGTTAATGCGCAATCCGCCGTATTGTTACATTACTAACGCTGATTGGCTGTCTTCAGGTTGTTAAATGAAAAACTTCTATGCATCTCAATTGCGTTGGATAGAAATACGTTGGACGCAAATTGTATGCAACAAAATTGTATCTAACTCTCGATATCACCGGACATCGACGTAAAGCACAAATGTTTTCTTACCTTCACAATATCATAACTAAAGTTCGACTTTTTAAGTGGCCTTATTTTTAGTGGCCTTCTCCCATGTTTTTATTTATGACGATAAGGCCTGATTATTATGAATTCCATTCTACATATAATGTTACCATAAAATTAAGTTAAGCAGTGTTCTTTTTTTTTCTTTCTAATGCCCTCAGGCTACTCAAAATGCGAAACAAGACTTTAGCTTACAAGTAAAAATAAAAGAGAATAACTTCCTACTTTTAGTTCTTGTAACAAATACTCTCTATGACGAATTATTATTTTAAATTAGTCAAGGAAATTAGATGCATGGTGCTGCGCCATAATTGCTAATTTAGTAGTGTAAAAACAAGTGCAGAAGTGATTCCTCAGGTAATTCTCCACTCGTTTGAGTGAGATAATTTATGTAAGCAGGCAAGAAGGAATCTGTTAAGCATCTGGCAGGTAGAACGGCGCTCTCCCTCTATTCACATTGTCTACCGGAAAATTTTATTTTCTCAACTATTACCTATTGTGAGTAGAATTAATATTGCATTATACCAAATAACTCAGTACCAAGTTTTCACCGGAAATGCACTTTAAAAGGAGATTCTATGAACTGAAAAAATAAATAAAATATAACAAAAATTATTAATAAATAAAAATGTCAATGTGTATATATGAATTGCATAGCTCAAGAATGAAAAGTCGGTTGAACTCCAATCTCCTATATAATGTGACAAATAACAAGGTCCAGTTACTCTCTCTTCTATAATGAAGCATAAAAACACAGTTCTGCTTTCTCGGTGCCACAATTTTCTACTCTTCCTAACTTTTATTTATTTGGTTTAGTTCTTTTTACAACCCGCGTTTCACCCTGTGGGTATATCGCAGGACATTTAAACTCATATACATGCTTATGAAATTAGTATTAATCTAATGTCCTAAACATTTTATTTATAAAGTGGATGCGCGTGGTGATGAAGGCACTTTTCTTAGCACTGTTGGAGTTCTTCAAATCCGTTTGTCTGTTCCTGGCTTACAGCTTACAGTGATGTAAGGGATGTATGGCTGTTTGGTGGTCATCTAAGTATGGACACTTCGGTGAGGTTATTTTCCCAATTCTGTTTTGATATTGTTCGAACTTTCCATGGTATGTAAGGAATTGAGTGAGTATGAATGTTGGATTCAGGACTATTTCTTAGCTGGTATAGACGTTCAAAAAAATGAGTTTTGTGTGGTGGCCTGTGTGTGAGGATGTATACATTGCGTTCCAAATATTAGTCTAGCATTAAGACAACGTGTGCGTCAATGCTTATGGCGTACCTAATTATAACTTTTTTTTTGCAGTTTTTTAATCCATTTTAGTGCCGAGTAGCTCGGCTTGAAATACGGAGCACTGGTCATGTAGTTTAACTGATTTTAAGAAAAGTTCTGTTCCTTCTTTGTAGACATCTAGGCCTGCCCCGACGTTTTCTTCTGTTTTTGATCCATCATTGTAGAGGACGTAGTTTCCTCCTACGCCAAAGCCTTCTCGTGATTTCTGCTTTTACTAATTCAGGTAACACTGCTGGTGTTTTTTGATTATGTGTAAGTGCCCAGATTTCGTTTCGTAATCTAAATTCCAGTTCTACAGTGAGGAAATTTGCTATGCCTGTAAGTGCCTCAGTTGAGACTGAATCTTCGTAACCTGTAACTCATAGCTGTTCTGTTCGATCGTCATTTCACACGTTCTTCACAGTCTATCAGTTCTACTCTTTCTGTCCCACACGTACTAGTTTCCACGATCACACTCACTAAAACTGTTTCACACAACAAACAACTCCGATGTGACGACTAAATGTTTACAACTGTCTCTGACGATACACAGATTCCCATACTGTATACGAGGGCGTCTAATGTTACTTCTTGGTAATGTCCATGAAACCTGGACAGGCCCAAGCGAATTTCATGCGTCCTACATACGACCTGCCAGTCGTTAACTTATGTGCTGGTACTAAATCGCAAGCATTGTTAGTAATTTCATTACTGCTATAAATGTGTTATTCGTGCAAGCTTCGTGCATATATCCAGTGTTAGGTTATATGCTAGTCGTTAGGTTATAGCTAATGTTTAGTGTTTAACTGTGCTATTTTTATGTAATTGCGGTAGAAGTTCTAGCTTTGTCATTGTGATGATCTGGCGGAAAGTTGGCTGGTCTTGACGTTCGGTCCTTGGAGCTCGCTCTGTCGTCGGGAGGGTCTTCCTCCATAATACGGTGGCCCACAATCACCACGCACGTAGGACACCAGGGAGGCACGATCCGCCTTGGCTATCTCCAAGGACTTGAAGGGCTCTGTAGCAGGCTGCGATCTGTAACAGTAAGAAAAAATAAGGTTTAGACGTGAGTTAGATGAAGGTAATTTGTGTGTGTCAATCGTTTACTATTAGGTTGTTCAAGAATTCCTGTACTTCTGTGTTGTTTTGAGTTAGATTTCAATCGAAAAGCGATAGTGCTCGTACATGCTTGTAAATCTCCATGGTGTGTTTTTCTAGGTTCGCTACTAGCCGATTGTGGTGTTTGTGTAAGTTTTTGTTCGTGTCGTGTTCATTTTTAGTTTGTCGTGCATTAAGCTGTGTAAGGCACAACTTCTCAAATGAAAGATCGTTACTCATTTTTTCTATCTGTTTGGCCGGCAAAGAATGGAATTTAAAAGATTTGACTATCACTCAAAACCTGCTGTATTTCATATTCTCCTTGCACCTCAATTAGCTATGATAATGTCTCCAAATGTTTATCTTGACATGAAGATAGAGGAATAAGAGTTGTAAGAATAGCTAGTATAAGAGTAGATCCAAACCTCCCCGCCAAAACTCCCACTGACACTTAGAACCCTGAAACAACTAAGCAGATCAAAGGTTAAGTGAAATAAGAAGTGAGGTAAAATGAAGGGACAGGAAGTTTGAGAAATGTAATTATCCTTTGTTATAAATCATTACAGATCAGAATAAATAAGATCAAAAGGTTAATGGTACCTATACAAGGATAAAATCTTGTCATTGTATATAAGGTAATAGTAGCTTTTCCGTCGCCAATGTTTGTAGACAAGTGTTTCATGTAAATATCGACTTCAACTTACGACCTCACAAGTTACCGCGGAGCCATTTCGCTGGGTAATTTCATCCTAACTGAGATTTGAACTCGAAACCTCTTCAATGTCAGACAGACACGTTGCCCGCCCACCACAGAGGTGGGCAAATCACTTTATTTTAATGGTAATAATGATTAATATACTAACAAGCTAACAAAACCCCTGCATATGTATTCCCAGAGAATACATCTAAGGAATATTAAAGGAGTAACTTAGAGTTTGGTGTGTGGTATGAACGGGTCAGTTACTCGAGCGCTGAAGTGTGGAAGATTTCTCCTACAGTTTAACTACGGCAAATATTTGTTAAGCAGAGCAGCTACGGTCGGCAGTAAAATACTTAAAAGAAAATTCGGAAGTTTGTTTTCACGCAAATAAGTTTGTTATTACTAGGCGTCCGAGACAGACATTTGTAACACTCGTTCTCGCAGTTTGAACACGTCTTCGTGACATCACGCGATGCACACGGCAGTTAAACAGTACGAACTGGTGCAAGAGCGTGATAAAGCTAACCACGCGGTTAGAGAAAGCATCTCTCTCTTGCAGCTCATTAGTGCACCTACCTCAGTTATCTAATTAATTCATCAGTTGCTTAAGAGGTTACAACAGAATTATGGAAATTCTTTTATTTGCTAATATTTGATTGTACTGTCATTGACGCAGAACAACGTCTTTGTCTTTGAACGTGCAATCGTGGTGTGGAGTGGGGAACTTCTCGTTACGATGTAAACAGAGTAAAGCCAGCAGTTCAAAATGGCAGTTGGACTGTAAACAGTGCCAGTGTTGCTATATTATATCGTGTTCTTCGTGAGTCTCCAATAAACATAATTAATTAGTGATATTATTCAAAGTATGATCATAATTACTTGTTTTATGCGGTAATATAATGTATTAGTGATGTTCTTTCGTGTAATATTTGTTGTACCGGGAAAGAAAGGGTAAGTCACTTTTGGATCAGGGTGTAAAATGTCAGCGCAGACTCCTGAATCAATTACAGTAGGAACGACGAATTGTTAAGAAATTGCGAGGCTTTGCTAAGCTCCACTATGAGCCCGTATATTTGATTGATATCGAGATTTCGTCGGAAATTAAACATGTTTTGAGGCCTCTTGGAAAAAAAAAAAAAAAAAAAAAAAAAAAAAAAAAAAAAAAAAAAAAAACGTTTTGAGAAGTAGGTCCTCATGTGTTTGTGAATGTATATCTGTAAACAGCATATGTAATTAGAAAAACCAAATCTCGGAGCAGCACCAAGCTTGCTATTTAAATTCTGATCTTCCAGTGATGTAACAAGAAGATTTTCAAGACCCCTCCCCCCCTAACTATCCATTGTATGGAAAACATTTCCATGTCTTTCAAATTCTCAAAAACGGCTATAATGATTTTGATTAAAAAAGATGTTTAAATTACAAAATGTATGTATATCCTCAACTTTTTGGGAATAGTCTGTAAAGTTCTCTTCCTTCTCAAAGATTTTGTACAATTGGTAAAGCATAAGAGTTGGAAAAAAGTATTATTGTAGAGAAAATATAGATTTTGTTAAATCACACAATATATGGCAAAGAACTTTTTTATAGCGTTAACCATTTCCGAGACATTATTTACTATTGTTCTGTATTGTAAGTACGTTATACTTTCTTTTTCAACTGCAAATCGCTATTGGTTATCTTTCTTCTTCGAAATAAATATCAGTTAAATAAATATCTTTAAAGAGTTATCCCTATGTAAATTGTCACTAATGTAAACGCTTTATACGTGGAATGCAAATGCAAACAAGCTACCAGAAACAAGATATAAAGTCGTAAACATTTGCTCTAAAATACAAAACGGCATTAAATAACCAAAAATAATCTAGATATCGGCATAGCTATAGATCACACAACGAAGGAGGTCGCCTCGCGCACTGCGACTTACATATATTTATTGTTACTACGCCCACTAGGAAGGGTGAGATGAAGCATCTACAAGAACCTACAAGCCGCAGGTAGGCAGGCCGCAGAGACGCGCGGAAATCACTAACGTTCCAGCTCGAACAACCCATCCTACCGCTGCTGGAGCTGCACAGAGAGGATGATTCACGACCTATCGACCAAGCAGCCCTCTAGCATTCTCTTTCCTGTGAGTAAGCATCAGCAGTTACACGCATGCGCACTGGTCTCTCTGGTTCATCGTCTCTTCACTGACGTCATTACAGCCGGATCGTAGCTAACGAAAAAGACAGGGTACGGCGCAAATTGCACTGACGTAATTCTCAAAATCTGATCATTGCGCAATGAAGTATCGCCTAATAATCCATATTCTAAACAAGTAAAAAAATTGCTTGTTGAATTCATACAAAATATACAGTTTTATCATGATGGTATACGTACAATATTAGCCACGTATCAGACTACAATTACTACGTAACTCCGATCCGTGCTGCAGTCTGTCTTTTTGTTAGCTACGAGCCAGATCGTATTGTGTGTAAGTTATTAGTGATCCTTCAAATGTTTATGACAATTTCTGATTTGTGAATGCGAAGTCAGCTGAAATTCTTTGTCAAATTGCAGAGATTTACGGTGAAAATATAATGGCAAATGGAATGGGTTAGGTAATTCAGTGATGGACGATCCACTCTTCATGAAGAATCACGGAATACGCGGTCTTCTGTTGTCATTGATGGTTTGGTTCAAGAAGTGAGTGAGGCAGTTCGTGAAAACAGTTGGTTCACAATAAGAACTTTTGTGATTTTTCCCACAAATTTCAAAGACTGTTTTGGATGAAATTGTCACTGGCGGTATCTTTATTTGAAGAAGGTATACAAAGTTTTTTCCGCGCTGTGATAAATGCCTGAACAATGGTGGCAACTATGTCGAAAAATAGATTTAGGAGTGCTCCTTCATGTACTAATGAAGGACTGATTCCAAAGACAAGCCCCTTTTTTGAGATAAACGTTTATTCTTACTCTCTGTGTCTAGCTCTATATAACGATTCTATTTCTGTCTGCAAATAGCACACAAGTCCAGTTTTATGCATCTGTGGAATATTGGGGATTGTACAAAAACAGTGTCTTTCCACCAAATTTCATACTAGTCCTTGCACTAGACTTTCGACAATGGATGATATTAACTCCGGTGTGGGACCAAAAAGGCAACAGAGAAGGAAGAAAATTGATTGGATTATAAGATATGCAAAAATATGAAGTGAAGAACATGCAAACCAGGTTGAAAACTTGTTACAAAGCGAACACGCGGCGAGCATTTTTGGACCTTGGGAAAGACACATTGTTAGAAGCAAATCCTATCCAGAAGACATTAGTCCACTTTATCTTCCTTAGCTCTATGATTCAACACCTGAATTGCAACCTGGTAAGAAAAGGAACTTGTTGACTCTTACACAACATCTTGAGGACCTCTAGGTACATAGCAAATACCACGAGCATTTATTAGAGGAATTGCACTCAAACACACAAGATCAACCTGCGCAGGATGACACTGATGACACTTCTGATGGCTATGAAGATGATTGAGTACTTAAAATACTAACTTGTACAGCAGAGCTGCCATTATCCGAGCCCAGGAAAATCAAGAAATTTTTGCCCATAGAGCATGACGACCTCAGCCTTACACAGTCAGCTCGAAGTTTGGCAGATGAAAGAACTATGCAGCTCAATGGAGCAATAAAGACGAACAATTAGAAGTGACTGATGAGAGATAGTAGAGTCAGTGAAAGTAGGGGTTGAGGAAACTGAAAGTAGAAGTGACTATGAAGATAATGAAATGGAGGATGACAAAATCAGCCATAATGAAGGATGCAAAGCGATAGAAAAGACCATCGAGTAGCAATCTGCTACTGCTACGATGATTGCGTGGAACGGCAAAGAAGTGAGCGAGTTCCGATAAACAGAAAACGCTTATTGACTTCTTGAGGAAATGCTTTTTTTTTAACTGTTACATTTACATGCAGAATGTGTGTGCAGTAGGTCTTTTCATTTTGTATTTTTATTTTACTTTTATTTGTGTGTACGTCATTTTTCATTTGATAATACAATAGATGCCTTTTCTTCACATCTTGACCAGTTTTTATTCATTTCACCAGTTTAACATGTACTTTCCTCTCGATTTTTGAAAGAGTCCGTGTTATACGAGTTTTCGATCTGCAGAAACCAGATAATTCCATATATTTTGTCATGTTTTCTCAACTATCCCGTTAAGATATGCATATTTCTTTTGTTTAGAACAAGAAACTGCTAGTGAGTAAATGGTATAAAAGGAATATTAACTTGTTTCCTTCAATGCAAATGAAGATGACTGTTTTTTTAAGTTTATGAAAATTGTGCTTTTTGGACTTGTCTGGTTGTTAGAATCTCTCCTTCAAATAAATGTTGTGAAAACAAATATTTTATGCCCTTTACTCCATATCGGTAGTTACTTTACGGACATTTGCTGACAAGAGCTGACATTTCTCACAAAAGCCCAAACTGTGTCTATAGAGTGACATAAATTGAAGCTGGGAGAGCGGCAGTGTAGGATCTAGAGTCCTGACAGCAGTGAAATGTTACCACTGTGCTGTGACCGGAACATCCCCTCTCCTCCACTTAATTGTTTAATTGCCTTAGTGCAGTAGGCGGTAAATTACGTCACCCGTATGCAGATTTGCTTGCACGCCGTTCTGACATGGCTTATGACCATGTGACATATTCATATGTAAGACCTAGACTGCGAGCTGACTTCGCACTACAGGCGCGGTCATTGACTTCACTGTAACGCCATTCTGGGCTGTATAAACACGTGTTATAATATAATTACGCTTAATTACTAAAGAATAATGCGAGCAATGCTTATAATTAGGTGTAATCATTACCTGAGCTTGTTTACAATCAACGAGATGGCGATCTAGACGGCGACCTGGGCATTCCAGTGTTGGCTCTCTCGAGCCTAGAAGTCACGCAGTTCTGATCCTCTTACTGCCTTAGCTCTAGAAATGCACATCTCTCTCACTGTTTCTCCTATTCTCTTCTCTCTCTCTCTCTCTCTCTCTCTCTCTCTCTCTCTCTATCCCGTTCTTTCCTATCACTCCTTATCGCCCATTTCCACCTCAATTCTCTCCCTCCTTCTCTGTCCCTCTTCCCTTTTCTTCGGGGTAGAACATAACTCATATGCCAGTCTTAACTTGGACTTCTGGATAGCGTACAATGCTTAATGCTGCTGTTGGAAAATACTTACATATATTTTAACCATGTAAGGAGTTTCATGTTTCGAAGAAACATACGCGATTTTCCCAAAACACCTTTCTTCAAGCGCCAACTTGTTAGCTTACATTTTGGCAAGTTTAAGTAGTTTATCACATCGAAGGTAACCCAATGGAAAAATCCAATTTTATATGAACAGAACAGGATAGCACGTTGCGGAGGGTATTCGGCAGGTCGACCTTGAAGACTTCTTGTACATAAGCCCTTTGTAAGACGCCTCTGGAAGGAAGCATGAGGAAACACAGGGCGGCCGACCCAAGAAGTCACGACAGGTCGGTCCCTACCTTTCACGGACTGAAACACCAAGGCAGCGTACAGTACCTACAACTGGCGTCTCGCCCATCAGGGTTCTTAGACATCCTGCAGGCGGCCTCGGAGACCGGAAACCACCCCGCCGAAGGAGATTTACGAAGAGCTTAATCCACACCGGGCAACGCTGAGATTCCCGCCGACACTTACTACCTTGAAGTAGACCTGCCAGATGAATGGTGAAAGGAAACGAGAAGTAAACCGAAATGGAGGGACAGGATATTCAGGGGATGTAATGAACCTACCCAGCATTCACCTGGCGACCCGGGGAAAGCCGAAAAAAATCCATGGGTCAGGAAGGCCAGCCACTGGGTTCGAACCCGCAACTTCCCGAATGCGGGCCACAGACGAAACCGTTTGAGTCATTCAGCTAGGGTATACGAATAATATTTGTGAAATTGTAATTGATAGAGTAAGTGAACACGTCACATCTTTAATATAAAAACGTAGATTAACAAACAACATTAGATCAATAGAATATTTGGAGAAGGTTCAGTAGTTTCCCGCAGGAGATACACATTCCCTCTAATGTTGCTAATGGCATGAATGCAATAGAAACGGTCCTGTCCTACCTGTTGTAGCCTGTATTAGCTTTGCGTATTAGTTAAAAGAAATATAAATTGAAATTAAACTCTATTGGACAACAAAAAGGTAGCTAAAGAAGGTAAAGTTGTAAAAAAATGCTGTTAAATGAAACAAAAAGAATATTCAAACCAAACAACATGAAAAAATGCAGAAAAATACCACCATTTTCCAGCCTGTAATGACCCATACTGTGGTTATTGTAAAATCGTGACTTTTTTCGGAGAAAATAATTATTTAGATAAACTTCAAAAGCAAAACTTTAACCTTACTTAGATTATCATCCCGTTATGTAGGACTAACTCCCCCAAGGTGTCTCACTGCAGGGTGAGCCTTTACGCCGAGTCCGCAGAACCTCCTCTGCAATATCGGCGTGAGATTCTCTTGGCAAATTATGGTTGTGCGCTTAGATGTATGCCTAAGCACCCAACGTTCGCTTCTTTTTTCACCACCACGCTAAGAGAACGATATAGAAATAGCTCCCTTAATCCAAAGCCTGCGGGGTTCCGTTTCCAAGAGCTCCTAGTGAAGCTTGGAGTGGAACTGCCTGTGATGTTCGCCAAGGGCGAGAGACTTGGCTATCTGGTACGCCCCATGTAGATCTTGGGATGACCATACACCAGAAGTCCACGATGCCTATTTCAAGTATCCGCACGTGTTTCTTAGAATTTTTGTCAGGTTACTCTGACCGTAGATATATTTACACCGATGGATCAAAGAACACCAACGGTGTTGGATGTGCTTATGTTTATGGAACCGAACCATATACATTCGGTTTTCCAAATAGCACTTCCATTTTTACTGCAGACCTTATGCAATTTATCGAGCCGTTTTGTATGTTCGCCGTCGTAAATTAGGTGACTGCCTGATTTTGAGCGATTCCCTTAGTGCACTGCAGAGCCTTTGTCAGTTGTACAACCCCCACCCTATTGTACAACGTATCCAGGATGCCCTCCATGTTTTACACGCTTCTGGTGTTGACGTGGTGTGTGCATGGATTCCCGGTCACCTAGGTTTGCCTGGGAATGAAATGGCAGATTTAGCAGCAAAAACGGCAACTACAGAACCCAGTATTACCATCTCACGTGTTACTTCGGAAGACTTTAGGCTTGAAGTGCGGAGAGCGGTGCTGTCGTCCTGGAACGACGAGTGGTCAACTCTCCGCGGTAATAAGCTTAGAGAAGTGAAAGAACTTCCGATAAACTGGGTAACTTCCTGTCGCACATCTCGTCGCGAGGAGGTTAGTTTGGCTCGATTAAGAATAGGGCACTGCAATTTTTCGCACGGTTACCTATTTAAAAGGGACCCTGCGCCTCTATGTCCGCTGTGTGACAACGTTTTGTCGATTCGCCACGTGCTGCTAGAGTGTTGCTCTCTAGCGCACCTTCGGGATTCTCTGCAGCTGCCTGCCAGCCTTGCAGAGGTCCTAGCGGACGACAAAACAGCGGTTGATAGAGTTTTTAATTTTTTAGCGCAGTGTAATATAAATTTGAGGATTTAAATTTTTTAATTTTTTTAAATTTTTTAATTATCTGTTTCTGCTTTTGGACATATTTATCACCTTGTTTCATATCTGGCTATTGCCACTGCTTTTTACTTGTAAACTTTTCTTGTTGTTAGTATTTTTATTTTTTGAGTGAAATTTATATCTGGCTATTGCCATGAATCCTTTAAGGGCGCTGATGACCTAGAAGTTGAGCGCCCTTAAACCAAATCAAATCAAATAAATCAAACCTACCGTAAGTATAACCGTGCGTTAAAACAGCTGCAGAAGTTCACGGCGCAAGAGAGGCCAGTGGCGTTGCAGCGGGACGTGAGGCGAGAGGCAATTGTACTTCGTGATAATAGACAATAACAGTATAAACAACCGAAAAGTTCTCATTCTACTTACAGGATGTTTATTTTCCAGGAAACAAACTCACTCCTGTATATACTGCTATTGTCTAACATTTGAATTACAGATCGTAAAGAACAAGCATGAGGGCACGTAATTATTATTCAGTATACGCTTTGCAGAGTAAATCTAAACATCAAGGCGATCAGATCTGCGCTGTAAGCTGAAGATAAACAGAATATAAAGCACACTAGTGTATCTGTAGTTAGCCTTTTGTATGCAAACAACGTTATAGAAGCTCTACTTAATTCTACTCTTTTGTTTCACTCAACACCATTTAAAGATTCTTACCAGGAGCTGGGTATGTATCTAGTATTTATTTCTAACTGATGAGATTTGCTTTTGCACACATACATATCTCTTGTGTCCCCTAAAGAGGCATTGCCAAGCCGGGTTAAGTGGTTCACGAAGACAGTAGAAGAATAAAAATTCTGAAAAGAAAACTGATGATGTTTGGAGTTGTAGTACGTGTGTCCTGAAATATGGAAGTAGAAAAAATAAAAGTTCCTGGATTCAGTGCTGCTTTTGTTTGAAATAGTACCACGAAACTTGTCAACCTGTAGATTCCAATCAGAACGAAATGGCAAAGGGGAATTGCACATACTGTGGTGATCACCGTCTAAACAACGTGAAGATTTGTTCCCGCGCGTTTTGATCACGTGATGCTGCTTGTGCACCAATCCCAATGTTGCAAGTATCACGAGTTCACATTGTGTTATTATTAGTACCTAGATCCTAATTATTGCTTACACAGAGTGAGCCGGGTATGTTTGAACAAAAGGCGGGCGATGCCTTTTTATTTCTCATTACAATTATTTTGCTGGAAGAGTGTGCGTGTGTTTTCTCCTAACTCCAAACGTGATCACATTTTTAGTTGATGAATTGGTAGGGGAAATCTGTAATTTGTGTTCTCCCTCATCCTAGCGCGGAAAAGTCACGTATTATTTATTTTACTTTTGCCCAGTGCTAAGGGCCATAAAGAAAAACCGACATGCCATCTACTGCAGAAAACACGAAACGCGGTCCATAGCTTTTAGAATATTAGGCTCCAGACTCACTTAATCATTGTCTCCATGCAATTAGGTTCTAAAGAGAATTCTAACTCGTATCCAAAATATCGGCTACATTAACCAACAGCATGTTTCCGTGCACAGGAGTGTATGTTGTACAGCGGCATAAACAGACAGATGAAGAAGGAGGGAAGGAGGTAGAACAGTAAGGTATGGGAAGATGAGCATAGTGGAGAGACAAGGTTGAAGTGATAACGGGAGAGATACTTATACCTAGAGGTTATGAGTCCGCAAATTTCGCGCAATGGTAGATTCAAATACAAAGTTCTGTTAACAGAGTAGGACTAAACAGGCGAATGTTTTGTTTACTAATTGGTTTCCGCTACTCCATGCAGGTGTTCGCACCTACGACGACTTCAAAGTAGGCCAGGGTTCGAAAAGTTGTTTCTCCATATGTCCATGTGCTACTGCAAGTAATGAGGGGAGGGATAGTTTTCTTTCCAAGCAATCATCACAAGGTACAGTCTGTTTAGTCAACGCAAGTGCAGTTGCTCCACAAAGGAAATGTGGCCTACCCACAACTAATGACTGTCATAAATCCATCTCCCTTTTTCATAAAAGGCAAACCTCTGTCGCTGTCCTTCAAGACCAATAGCAACCCTGATTATGAGGAAGTGACAGTAACATGTTGACTCCGCGTGGAGTCTTAGTTGCCAAAATTCTTTTCTATTTCATAGCTACAAAGGTCCACGTAAAGATGCTGCAACTCTGCCTGAGAGGACTCAAGAGGAAGGGACCGTGTTGTAAAACAATTATGACGGTTCCGACCTACACACGCGTCCAGTAAACAGACTCTAGCTGAGCTGGTAGTTTGTCAACATTTCTGATCTTCCGCTTCAAACACACACGCCTAAGTTGCGCGATTGCCAACGGTATATTCACAAACCAAATTATTTAATATCATTTTTGTCTAAGGAATCCATTGTAGCAGCAAATGAAGAGCACACAAATTACTTATCTTTTGAAGATCTGCCTCTCTATGCTACTTACTGAAGTAAGCGATAAAGGAGAGATGACATATAGGCAATCAAACATTTGAACAATTTTATTTTTTACTCATAAAACCATACCTATAGAGAAAAGTAGTAGAGGGAGTTATATTTCAGTTTAACTTCAAGAAGTATTCGTTAAAAGTATGTGCACTTATACTCCTAGCACCTTGTATAGAGAATATTGTCGTCAACTAAAGCAGTTAAACGAGTGACCTGGGGGCTGTGCTGATTATACTTGTTAATCAAAAAATTAATCATAAAGTAATTGATCAAATATTAAACACATCTGCTCAAAAGCCATGGTCTACGCAAGTAAAAGCACTTGACGCTTCGAGCAACAATTTGGTTGCCGTCTTAAAGAACATTTGCAAGCCAGACTGTTCCACAAATAGGTATATTGGACAGCTTCTATTACAGACTTATCGATTGTCTACGGCCCAAATTAACTTAAGAGCTGAGATGAGTTTCACATCATGAAATTGAGTAAACCTTTACAGGATCAGTGAACAGAGAAAGTCCTGAGAATGGAACACCTCACTTTTTTGTTTTGTTTTACTTGGTTTATCTTTCTTTTTCCCTATCAGAGAATACAACCAGAGGTATTCTTCACTAGAAGTTAACGCGAGAGGACAGAGAAGTCACACTTGTAGGTAACAAGAATGGGCGTGGCCGGGAATGTTTGGTTTGTCCACATCTGCCCCTACTGTAATAACCACGTTACAACTTCGGCCCCTTAATTGCATTGCTTTTGATTCCTTCCATTGTCTTTGTCTTCTTCTTCTCCGGTTATTTATTTGTGTAGTTGTAAGTTAGGGACGAAGCGGAGTCCATTAATGTGATGAATGGTTGTTTAATATAGGTAGTCGATCCGCCGATACAGGTTCGCGGATTCGCATTGTGCCTCAGGCAACAAGAGAGCAAGTACATCTACATTATCGTGCCATCACTATAGGGAGATAACTAAAATTCTCCCACGCCTGCTGAGTGAAGAGTCCCAAATACATTCCAACTATGTGCAGGAAATTGCACATTGCTAAATGCCTAATCTGACCGAGAGAGTTCCTCAGTGTGGGGTATGAGTACGAACGAGATGAACGCGTGAGACTCGCATTCCGAGGTTGTGAGTTCGATTCCTTGGCCAACCCTCCTGACCTCTGAATTTTTCCGGCCATAGGTCAATACTGGGAAGGTTAATTACATCCCCCGAATTTTCCAACCTTCCATTTCACTTCACCTTCATTTCAATCCGGTCTTTCAGTGTCAGAAGTCTTGGCGACGGGCAAAACTTGCGCTGTTGTGTGGGAACTTTGCGAACAGTAGCTGATTCCCAACAGAGGGATGGCGTTCTTATATAAGGTATTAATATACGAGATAAAACTAGAGATAAAAATAAAGAAAGTACAGGACCATAATGTAATAAATATTTAGAAACCAAAGTATTCGTATGTTACTTACATAAAATTAATATGTTTACGTCAGATTGATATATTCATCTGCCGCTCATATGTCGCCTGACCTAAGGGGTGGGCCACTGTGGAAACCCACGAGGCTGGTGGCTGCTTGGCGAACCGTGATGTTGAGATGAAGGAACTCCAGGGATCCTCATGCTGGCTCCCGCTACTCGCCCAGATTCTAATCCGCCCGTACACCACTGTCACTTAACCCATTCATTGACTCAGTTTAGAATTCCCTCCGTCTACACTCCACCTCTACCTAAGAGGTGGAGAGGGGATATCGCACTTCCACATATAGAAAATCTTTTGTGGCCATGCTCTGACGTGGCGCCATCTAGGAGGGAGGGGTAAGGTGAGAGGAGACAGAGGATGGCTGATCTTAGAAGACACGACATCAGAGGGCAGGGTCCCTACAATTTCAGATCTAAACTCCCCGGTGGCAGTTGGTACCACCGGCTGCCGTTTCCCCTGCAGGCTTACATATCTTATTCCTGGGATTCAGAGGCCACCCCCAAATCCGGAGAACGAAGATTTATACGAAGAGCATCCTGTTTTCCTACCAGAAAACGTCAAAATTTCCGCTTACAATACCAACCCTGAAGCAGCCAACCAGACGAAACGGGGCATATGATTCGCTTTCCAAGCATTCGCCTAGAAACCCGGGGAAGACCCTTGAAAAGTCCGTGGGTCAGAAAAATTGTCTGCGGGGGTCGAACCCACGGCTTCCGATTGCGAGTCGCACATGCTACCCTGGCGTCACCTGGGTAACGTATTGAGGTTCGCATGAGAATTACTGGTTTGACTCACGTAGACCTCTTACTGTGACCTTGACTTTTTCATGGTTTTCCCTGTTAGACAAACGCTTGGGTGGTTTCTCGTGTACCAAGTCTTCTCTTCCATAACTTCCTTTTCATTACGTTTCCTTCTCCTGTTTGTAACGGGATTTTGTGAATATTTGTCACAATTATGGCTAGCGTGGATGTTAATGTAACATTGATTCCTCTCGCGGCTATTAATTTCATTTTCAGGGTTCGAATCCAAAATGAAGCCCACTATTTGGTAGAAATGAAATTCTCCGCGAAGGTCTATAAATTCGTTCGAGTATTTCTTCGGAGAGAAAAAAGTCGTTAGTCCCTTTTGATACGTTCTCGTAAAGGAATCTACACCGTAATGCAAAATCTCCTTAAGAAGAACTTTTTGGAACATTTCACATTCCTGTTTTTCCCTAGCGCATAGCCTATAGAATTTATAGGCATTAAGCTAATCAATAATTATACATCCCTGCTGTCTATTATATGCAAAAGACTTGAATTATTAAGAAATCCTCGCTCAAGGTGTTTTGAGCGCCGATATTTGGTTGGAGAGGTCTGACAACGAGAATAATTATGGATATATAACATCATTTAACCTAAATACTACAGAAATTTGGTGAAACCTCCTGGAAAATGGACATTAGTATAGCGAGTTCAAATATATCCAAAGTCTATAATTTCAGAATTCACCATTGCTATGCATGAAATAACATAACATCTGGAATCAAGATGTGTTTTCACCATCAAATTAAGTTTTCTTTCTCAGTAATGTATCACATTAAAAATACCTCATGCTATAGAGTTTTCATTTATTTTTCTTTCCTCTACTACGCATAGTAAGTAACCGAGCGGGATGGCACAGGCAGAAATGTCTGTGGCCTGCACTCCGGAGGTCGCGCACTCTGATATGGGGTTTTCCGTGGTTTCCCTAATGTCACTTAGGCGAACGCTGGAATGCATTATTTCATACCACAGTTTCCTTTCCATCATTTCCCTTCGTTCCATTTCCTTATCTTTCATGTGTACTTTCAGGCGTGTTGATTTAGCTGTGCCGGGCAGATGGCGCGGATGATTGCGCATAGTAACTACTGCGTTTGGCTGGCCTAGTCCTCCGGGGGAAGGACGCTCAGTGCAACACTGGAACCACGGTGTGATGGCTGCTTGGCCGGGCCTGGCGTCGGGAGGAAAAGATCTCAGCACTTGTTAGGTATTTCCGCACGTCTCTGTGGCCTGTCTAGCTGGGACCCTGTGTGGTGACTTCGGTTTCCACATTTCATCCCTGCCTTCTGGGGGGTAGTAGCCACAATAGATTTGTGTAGGTCGAACTGAGCGAGGTGTCCTGTCTGTGTTTGTACCCTTTACCCTTCACCTTTACGTGTAATAAATACGGGAAGTGCTGTATTACATATATGTTTTTAGGTCCCCTGAATCCAAAAAAAGCATTTTTAGGAAAGGACCCTGTGTGTGTGTGTGTGTGTGTGTGTGTGTGTGTGTGTGTGTGTGTGTGTGTGTATTTGTTTGTTTGTGTTTGTGTCTGTCTTCAAATAGTATAATCAGAAACGAATAGTCGATTACAAATCAAAGTTAATATCTATCATGCATGTAACACGAAGATTTTGAAGAAAATTCCTCCACCATGGAAAATTTTTCGAAAATTTTTATTTTCTCAAAAATTTAATTAAAATATAATATGTTTAAGATAGGTATTGTTATGTCAAGTGAAATGTATAATTTAACTTTTCTGGCTGTACTCCATATAGCCCTACTTATTCTTGATGGCCTTTGTATAACTGGTAAACCTTGAAAGATAGACCAAATCTTGCTATACAAAAGGCAGATCTCTTAAAACACACAATTTGTATTAAATTATCTGTTTTGTGAACAGGCCGATGATCAACTGCATGGGTAGAAGCGGTACAAAAGGCCATGATCAATAAATTTGGATCCTTAACTGTGTAGAGATAGAAGGAATGGCGTTTGGTTTCCCGAAGACAGCATCACGAATCATGAAAACCGGATTAAGAAGAAGATAATTTCTACAAATGTTTATCTCGATTAATGTGAAGTAGATAGAGGAATACGTGTATGTAAGCATAATTTGTGCAAGAGTAGATAAAGTAATGTGATTTCAACACATCACATTCTTTCCAACATTTTTAATGTATATGACCAAATATCAGACAAGATAGTAGTCGTTCAGTCCCAGAAGTTACATTTTATAATCCGGTACTCATCTTATTCAGAATATGACAAAAGCTACTTTACCTAAAAGTTAAGTACTGTTACTTCAAACAAATAGATATCTATCACATTTCACTATAATTGTTTTGCAATTTATATCGGTTGATCAGGCGCCAGACCTCGGGTATTGCTTACGATTTCTATCGCCAAGTGCTTACGATAGATCGATAATGGATTCTAAATGCTGCTTGTGTCCCAGCATGTTCTTTACGCTTGGCTGATTAAACGTCCATATAGCTGTTTATGTATAAGGCTTGTTGTTTGCAGTGTCGCACAGGTCGGGTACAGTCCCGGACAATAATAATATTGTTTCTAGTGGCACGTGTACCTTCTAAAACATGGTGTACTAGAGGCAACTCTTGATTAGTTTTAGGCTGTTAATTGGGCTAAGAAAAATATGAAAATAAATTCTCCAGCCGCAGCAAGCATTCAGTAGTTTTAAATACTGTTTTTTACTTACGGTGTATTCCACCCAAACATTGAATGTCTAGATTTTGCCAGAAACAGATGTTTTGATTCCCCTTGGAGGGAAAAAATAAAATAAATTTTAGGAAAAGCCCCGGTTGTGTCTATAAACAGAACAACTCATAAAAAAGGAAGATCATCTAGTGATAATTGTGGCAGATAATTCAAAAGAGGTGAGAATACAACCTAGAGATTTAGATTACATTTTTAGACTACGAAAAAGATTTGTACAGGGTAAATAAGTAGCTATATGGAAGTAGCTGTGGAATATAATGGAAAGACCCAAAACATCTAATAGAAGTAATAAAAAGCCTATCCATAATGAAATTTAGTTCATACAGGCAAAGAGAGAGTAGGATCAACACCAATAACTGGAGGAACAAGACTAGGGCGTAGTCTTTCATCCACTTCCACATTGACAGACAATGGAAGCAAATTTAGGAATAAAATTGACACATAAAATACGCATGTAATCATTTTGCTATTTTTCGATGACCAAATAATTATTCAAAAGACGAAAACTGATCCAGAAATTGCTCTACATTGTTTGGGCTTAAAAGAAAAGTACATAACTTAAAATATCGGAAAATAAAACAAAATTTATGGCCTTTAAAGGAGAGTACCCAGTACACTTTAAAATAATACTAGATGGGAAACCAATAGAATATGTATCTTATTTACTAGGAAATGATATGTTAATGACATCTCCAATTTATTGCAACAGAAAGGCAACAAATTGTGGGTTCATTTAAATTTAATTTACAAAAAAAAAAAAAAAAAAAAAAAAAAAAAAAAAAAAAAAAAAAAAGTGGAATCTACTGAAAAACACCAAAGGAAAAAGATGTAATTTATTTAATTTTCTACGAATATAGCCATAAATCAAGAACCTTCAATCAATAATTCAGCCAGGTGATGATAATTCTTTTGATAAAAATATTTTTTTCTAGAAAACTACAAACTTTTCAACATTTTGGTATCAGACTTTTTGTTATTCACAACATGAGAAATTAGTTGTTTAAGTTTGGCGGATCATTTCACTTCCACCTGTATAGTATGAATAAAAGAATAGAGGAAGAGAAAACGACACGGAGGGAACATATAGGAAGAACGGGAACAGAAAGAATAGACAAGTAATAGACTATAAACTAAAGAAAGGAGATATACAGGAAGGTCAAGGAAAAGATGGGTATTGTGAAGTCAGAACAGGCTATAAGCCTACTCCTTGAAGTGAAGTAGAACTATTGCAGTGTACATGCGTTTCCAATTTCTTTGAATAGCCTGTGATGTCCTCATTTGTAAGGAATTTTGCATTAATTGTTATTTTATAGTACTACTAAGCGGGAGACGCAGGTTCGATTCCCGGTGGTGGCATGTGGATTTTCTCAGAGACACCTGATCCGGGGCGCACTCAGCCTCGTTAGGTCCCTGAGAGGCTACTTGATTAAGAAGTAGCGGCCACATTTACCGGTCGGGAGGGACCGAGGCGCTGACTGCGTTGCATTATTTAGTACTTCACCCCATTTATGATATCTATGGTAGACACAGGACCGCCTCCGTAGCGCAGTTGGCAGCGCGTTTGCCTCTGGCGCGGAGGACCCGTGTTCGATCCCCGGTACCAGCATGGGGATTTTATCCCCTCTGGGAGGTCTGGCACGGGGTGCCTCGTTAGCTCCCGGGGGGACCAATTGAGGAGCTACTTGATGGAGAAATAGCGACCCCAGGTCTAGAAGACCGCATAACTGGCCGGGAGGGCTCGGGGTGCTGACCACGTCCCACCCTCCAGTACTACACCTCACCAATGACGCCTGTAGTGGGCAGAGGTGGGGGACGCAGCGGCTGGGCGGCAGGCCTTGGCCCCTAGTGGGCTGTCGCGCCGGGGTTTAGTTTAGTTTTATGGTAGACACAGTTGGGAGACGCGGCGGCTGGGGGGTAGCTTTGGTCCGGAAAGAGCTGTTACGTCATAAGGTTAGTTTAGTTATAAGTCGCAAAAGTAAAGAGATAGACAAAAACGTACTGCACAAAAGTGTAAATATCTTTAAAACCCTCAATTATATGCTTTAAATAACCATGTTTGTGGCATCAGTCATTTCCGATACCCATATCCGTTATTACTGGTTTCAATTTTCCAACAATTTGGAATAACAAAAGGTGTTAAAATTCCTTTTTCAGTTTGATTACCTGCAGCAATAGGTGCGCCAACAAAGAATAAGTTAGAAACTTAATGAACCTAGCTTATGCCTAAAAATCAGAATCAAAGTATTTAATTCCCTTATTCATTTATTTTCTCAACCCAACCTTTAAAAGAACATTTCTGTCTTCAAAATTGCGCTTGCTATTCAATTGTTTGGCGCAATATTATTGAAAACGTACGGAATTTAAAGGCGAGAATACAGCCTTTGAGCTTATGAATAAGGATTCAGTTTTCCTACACCTCCTGTAAAAAATAAAACTCAAGTCCGCTGCCCAGGCATATCGTCCGACCACTGCACACAACGGATGTCCTGAGTGCAGTGCAGTAACAGAAGGTGGGTTCTGGTTAGCACCTTGAGTCCCTCCCGCCGCTGAATCCGGTCTTCGCAACCTGGAACTGTTACATTTCCCTCAAGTAACTCCTCAATTGGTCCCCTCGGGACTTCACCCCGGACCAGGTTCGCCAGCGAGAGGAAACCAGGAATCGAGCAAGGTCTTCCGCTTTGTAGGGAGCTGCTCTGTCATCGCGATAACGGGACGACTTGCAGTCCTTGTACCTATCTATAATGAACATTTCACTATAAAGATTTAAGCCGACTAATATTAAGTAGATAGAAGAACTAGTTTTCTTAACAATAGTTCGTAGACGAAAAATAAAAATAAATCACAATAAGCAGAGAAAGTCATGCAAATGTAACACATCACATGTTTTTCTGTTGAACATGACTTTCATTAAAAGCTATATTCTTTTGAAATTAAATATCAGATATCCTAGGGGCTGCCGGAAGGTTGCCACGACAGAGCAGGCCTTATACTTTCCTAGTTAGAAGCACCCCGGCGGAGGCCGACTCAGCCTGGTTCCTCCCCCACCCTTTCGGATTCGTACTTCCAAGGGGAAAGCAGGATTTGGAAACCGGCTCCCCTCCCCCCCCCCCCGGTTTTGTACCATTCCATGGAGGGGGCGGAAGTCCGGAAGAGCCGAAATTTCCAGGACGCATCCTGTTTCCCTGCCATGCTGCTGCGTCGACGCTTCCAACCCTGAAAGAAACCTAACGGGATGAAGGGCGAAATGAACTTAATTAATGCAGCGAAAAGAAGAAATAGGAAACTCCGAGGATACGGAAATCCTTCTTCCAGCATTCGCCTGGCGACCAGGGGAAACCTCCGAAAAACCCCATGTGTTGGGAAGGTCGGCCGCAGGGATGGAACCCGCGACCTCCCGAATGCGACTAGAGGTCGCCTGAGCCATCTCGCATGGTTAAACACATGTAAGCAATCTTAAAAATACTTGCAGTCAAATTAAAAGATTGAAAAATTGGTACAATTTTCAAAAGCATAGAATGAATACTAAAATTTCCAGGACATTATTTCATTGTGTGGTAGCTTGAGAAGTGCACGAATACTTGTTATTACCGTAGTTATTTTTATACAGCCATGTATAATTTATATTCGCTCCTGCTGGTTCGTTTCCTTCGCCCATTAATATATACAAAATTCTGCTCTACTTTCATAATTTCGTAGTTATTACGTAGCACAAAAACTGCCCCATATCACATATTTTGCTTCCGACAGAGCTGTGACACGAAGAGGCGATTCCAGGCAGACATTCCGGAGGCCTGTCGATAGGTGCGTCATATAGTACATAACAAGTTCGGCGAGGACAGAGAAAGGAACATCGCACACGGTACGTACCAACATCCTGCCAGTTATTGTTGTACTTGTGGTAATGACTGAATTTCCTGACTCACCACATGATCACACACCTACACTTGTTTGATAGCAAGTCGTGCTTTTACTTTCTATATGGAGGTTGAGTGATTTGATGCGTTGTATTGGGTACACTAAAATATACCTAATGCATTCACTGATATTGTAGCTAAATTCACCATGCACATTCTTATCCTGACGTTTACGACATCAGACGATTTGAAAGCGTAGAGTATGTTTATATATAAAAGTATTTCTCATAAAATATGTTATTTTGATTACAAAATAGTTCGTCGAGTGGGCCATAGGATCCATTCATTTTAAAAGTAAACAGCTAGGCTGCTAGATTGATTTTAGAACAGCATTTTTATACCAGTTAATTTATTCATACCATAAGAATATATTTCTTCTTATGTGTTTAAACAGATTACGCCTTTATATAAAGATTCAACGTTCGCCAAGTATAGGAAGAGTTTGTTTGTGAAATATGAGACCAATTCGTTTAGAAAACATTTCATCGTCTGTGACATTCGTGTAGAAAACGCTTTATTTGCACTGTTCCATTAGTAAATACTTGGTCATATGTAGTATTTGTTTAAAAATAATTCCCAACATGTATTCGTTTAAAAGGGCTTCGTCATATGTGGCACTCTTTTAAAAATACTTCGTCATATGAAGTATTGGTTTAAAAACACTTGTCATATGAAGTATTCGTTTACAAAAAATGTTATCTGTACTATTCGTTTAGAAAAACTTCGTCATTTTACTACTGTTTAAAACAAACTTCGTCCACTGTATCATTCGCTTAGAAAATTCTTCGTTATCTGTACTACTCATTTAGCAAAATCTTCCGTCATCTTCACCATTAATTTAGAGAATACTTTGTTATATGTGGTAGTCGTTTATGGAAAATTTCGTCATCTGCAGTATTTGTTTAGGAAGCACTTCATCTGTAGTATTTCGTTAGAAAATTTTTCGTCACCTATGGTATTCGTTTAAAATATACTTCAGTATCTGCATTATTTGTTTATAAACACTTCGTCCTCTACACTACACCTTTACAAGATATTACATCACCTGTAATATTTGTTTAAAAACACTTCATCATATGTAGCATTCGTTTAGAAAACATCTTGTCATCTGTGCTATTCGTCTGAAAAGCAGTTCGTCATATGTAATATTCATTTAGAAAGCATTTCGGCATTTGTAGTATTTGTTGGAAAATTCTTCATGTGTAGTAAAAACTTAAAAAAAAAAAAACAAAACAAAAAACAAAAAAAAAAAAAAAAAACAAAAAAAAACAAATCTGCACAGTTCGTTCAGGAAACACTTCCTCCTATCTACTATTCGTTTAGAAAGCTCTCTTCATTTGTACAATTCGTTTAGAAAACGCTTCGTGTGTACTATTCGTTTACAAAACTTACACCTGTTCAAAGTAGCCCCTTTTCACCCATACTATTACTCGTAATTAAAATTCTGCCAAATGCACTTACCTAAACCCATTAATAATAATAATAATAATAATAATAATAATAATAATAATAATAATAATAATAATAATAATAATAATAATAATAATAATAATAATAATAATAATAATAATAATAATAATAATAATAATAATAATAATAATAATAATAATAATAATAATAATAATAATAATTAATAATAATAATAATTAATAATAATAATAATAATCAGCGTATCTCAGAACTTGTGTTAGTGGTGAAGAAAACAAGCTTGAAAGATGAAAAAGGAAAGGAAAAAGAGTAATCCATCGATTTTTAATTGAAAGAAACTCGTTCTACTCATTTTATAATGGAGAAAACTAATCAATATGCTTAAAAGATCACGCACACGTTTTTTCATCACCACCACTATTACTTCCGTGGTGGTAGTGGTGGCGGTTGTTTTAGTGGTGCGGTTGTAATATTGGTGGTGTTGGTGGTTATTTATATAATTATTTTTTAAATAATCACTACCACCACCACTACTAGCACTACGACCAATAGCACCACTACCACAAAGAGCACCACTACCATCAATAGCACCAACACCACCAATTCTACTAACGGTAACAACAATGCCACTGCCAGTACCACCACCGACAGCACCCCAAAGGCACCACAAAATGATGATGATGATGATGACGATGATGATGATGATGATGATGATGATGATGATGATTGTAATCTTCCTCTCATGGATGAGACCTAAGTTCTGTTCAGTCTCAAACTATCTTTCCACCTCTTCCTGTGTCTACCTACTCCTGGGATTCCTATTGGTTAATATTTCATTGTTAGTTTAGGAATTATATTTTCTGAAATTCGTTCCTAACCAATTATCCCTATAGCACGTTAATTTATCAGGTACACATTTGGGTGTTCCTTAATAGCTTCATTTGAAATTCTGTCTTGTAGCTTACTTCCCTTAACTAACTTTAAACCTGATCGCTGTTGATTCACTTCTTTTTAAGCTCCTGTTGTCCATAGTCCATATTTCACGAACCCCAGCGCAACAGCCCATGAAGAGCCAAGGCTTGCCGCCTGGCCGCTGCGTCCCCCACCTATGCCCACTACAGGCGTCATGAGTGGGGTACAGTACTAGAGAGTGGGACGTGGTCAGCGCCCCGAGCCTTCCCGGTCAGTTAAACGGCCTTCACCACCAGAGATCACTACTTCTTCATCACGTAGTACCCGCTTCCAGGTCTTCACTCTGTCCGGTCCATAGGTTCGTCTGCTCCCCGATAGGCATGTGACCCTAGGCACTCACTTATAAGTTCTAGTCCTACATAAGAGAGGGGGGTGTAATCAGGAAAAGAAGAAGACAAGGGGTTACTTGACTATTACAGGAGTATATGCCCCTGAAGAAGGAAATACTGATGAACCTTCTGAATTTTGAGGAATTACAAAAAGTGTGTAATAGATGGAATAAAACTGATCATATTGTATTGGCAGGAGACCTTAACCCTCAGGTAGGGAACACTACAAGCATGAATGTAATTGGAACTTATGGAAAATATACAATTAATGAAAACAGGAAGATGCTTAGAGATTTTGTATTATATAATTATCTGATAATGATAATAATAATAATAATAATAATAATAATAATAATAATAATAATAATAATAATAATAATAATAATAATAATAATAATAATAATAATAATAATAATAATAATAATAATAATAATAATAATAATAATAATAATAATAATAATAATAATAATAATAATAATAATAATAATAATAATAATAATAATAATAATAATAATAATAATAATAATAATAATAATAATAATAATAATAATAATAATAATAATAATAATAATAAAGTGCAATAATAATAATTCATTCATACGCTGGCGATAAAATACCCAGAGATTTCAAATTTCCTTTCTTTCAGCAGGAAAAATACTTGAAAGACAGTTTTAAGATCCAATGTCTGCTAAAGCGTTATTTGGCGAGTACAGATAATCCCTACTGCAGTCACAGGCCATTGCCATGTATCCGTAAGGCACGACAAGATCATTAAGGATCTCATTTTCAGAATGGTAGGATCCCGGATCTTCAACTAAAGTCCATCTCGTTAAGTGTAGCAAAAAACGGGAACCCTCTTGTGATGTAACCGCCTCCTTCAAACCCGTGTTAATATTAATCTTTGTTGGAACCTGTTGTTCGCAAACTTAAGATTGAATTAGCCGACTAATACCGGATGTGGTAGATAATGCGGGGGCGTGGCAGATGCTACCGGAAGTGAACATCTCTCAATCTCATCGCCCGTATACGTGTTTTTTACTCGCAATTTCTTTACCCTGTAACAAAGTGGATACTATTAGATACACGAAAACTGGTTTCAGTAATTCAGGCTCTTGAGATTCAATCGGCTAAATAAAATGCACTCATTAACAAATTTTAATCAAACGTTCAAATATTAAAACTCTTTACAAAGCATATAAATCATTGATACCCTTTACACTACCATTGTCTGAATGTACAATCTATTCATAGCTGCCGAATATACTGCTTTCTCTACCACGTATAGTAAGCAGAGGAAGTATTGTACTGGAATCAAAATTTCGATGTCAAGATTTTACCGGAAATATGTTTTGAGGTCCCTGGATAAAAAATCACTTTTTGAAAAAGGTACGTGTGTGTGCGTGCGTGCGCGTGCGTGTGCGTGAACAGTAACTCAGAAACGAAAAATCGGTTAAAAACCAAAGTTGGTGTTTAAGTTTTATGTCCTTCAAGGATACGACACGAAGATTTTGAAGAAAATTTCTTCATCCTAAACTGCCTCTTACATTGAACATTTTTTTCGAAAATTTTGATTTCTCCAAAATGGCTCAAACGATTTAGATTTAGATTAAAATACCACAGGCGTGCCTAACATATTTTTCTAGCGAATGAAATGTATATTTTGAGTTTTCTAGCTATAGCCCATGAACTCCTGTTTACTCTTGATGACTTTTACATAACTGGTAAACTATAATAGATAGATCGAATTTTATTATGCATAAAACACAACTCATGTCAATTTTTGGGGGTGAACCATTTCAGAGATATTCCTTATTATTTGTCAGAATTTTGTAGACTGTTCTCAAATGGGAGGTCGTTATTCATTTTTTTATCTCTTGGTCTTGTAAAGAGAACGGAATTTCAATGTCGTATAACGACTACTGTTAAAACATTTGAGTATTGCTTAAAGCCTACTGCATTCTCTTCGCGCTTACAAGAAAATCAGCAATGGCATAGTTTGTACAAATGTTTATCTCGAGTTGAGTTGGGTTTAAGGGCCCGTCGTCAACTAGGTCAGTAGGGGTTTATCTCGTTTAACATGAAGTAGATAGAGGAATGCGTGTTTGTAGGGATAGTTTGTGCAAAAGTAGATAAAGTCATATAAGTGGAACACATCAGATTTTTTAAGAATGTGCTGAACCTAAATAGTACAAAGTAAGTTTCGTACTCGTATTTCTCGGATATTTCATATTTGGGGTATGCTTTTCACAGACGCACGCACGCACACTCATACACAAGTGACCGTGATCTTTTTGGGGGAGGGGGAGCTTCAAATGTGTAACTCCGGTGAAATCTCGATATGGAATTTTTGGGCGGAATGCTGTACTTACAATGGTAGTAGAGAAACTAAAAACTAACGTTCCATTAGAGGCTGAGTGATATTATTTCATTAATTTTAATCTTTATTTAATCTTCTTCTCATTTATTATAGGGGTATCTAGTCATGCTTATCCTAGACAAGGTAATTTTTGAGTTGTTTGTGATGTCTTGGATCGTGGGGGAAGACTTCGATTCTTTTACTCAGCCAGAGATGTATGGAAAATGATGCGGTTGGTTGGTTTCCAGAGCTCATGTCCAAACAGTCTGACAGTTTCCTCCAAAAATCAGTAGCGGCTGCTGACAGCAGGAAGCAAACTTTACTGTTTCCTTTATCTGCTGCCATTTGTCTTGTTCCGATTGTCTCCAGCAGTAAAAAGCTAACATTTGTTCTTTCAAAAACAACAAAATGAAGATCAAGGTCGCAGTTTTTACTCTAGAGCAGTGATGCTCAACCAGTGCTGCGAAAGAGGGGAAGCTGAATTTGCCTCTATCTACTTTTCGCCGAGCTATGACGTACTAATAACTGAAGGGGAAATGCTTCATATACATAAAATGGAGGTGGGGTGAAGCGATAAGGCGATGTAATGAGCACATAAGATGCAAGTTTGGACTTCGCTATTCTGGAGGTTACATTCTGGCTATCTTTTGATTACATTATTAGCCTTTCTTTTTGTTTATTCGTTACAGTTAATTTTATTTCTTAGGTTTTGGAAGACATTTATGTTTCATGCCATAAACTTGAAAGACGTAATACACCAGCTACGTATGTTGCCACTTTTGGCAGGTGGAAACAGTACACAATAGATATCACGAAATGGACTTATAGTTGTAAACACACAGTCAGTTTACAATATCATAGAACTTTTCTTTCGCTTTCTTTCCCTCTCTGATATTTTCCCTATAATAAATATATTTCAGATGATGTGAATTTAAAACCCATATTCAGAAATGAAGTTGTATGCGTTAACTGAAAACGCGATGACGAAATAGGCAATCAACTTATAAAACACTACCAGAGCTCCAATTTCTACTTCTATTTCTCTTAATTAAGTAGTCATATCGCGACGGATCTGTTAGGAGATACTCGTAGATCGATGTGTGGTGGATAATTAGCCTTCAGTATTTGATCCCTATCTATATACCCTGCTTCGTCACGAGTCCACAGAGGTATCGGTGTTAGGTAACTGTGCCTCCGCCTTTGTGATGAGCAGATGTCAGTGGTGTGCCATTTAGTCTATCTACTTACATTCACTATTACCATCTTCTTTCATTTTTATTGTACCTGTCTATCTCTCCTTACAGTTTTACTCTATTTTTGTAACAAATGTCATTTAATGTTTTAAAAATCTATAATAAAACTGTTCCTTTTTTTCGGGCACTAATAGAAATAAAACTTTTAAAGGATTAGAATACTATAGGGAAAATATTCAATGACAGGTCACAAGAATTCAATTTTACACTAAACTAACACTGTCAACCTTACAATAGGTAGGCAACACTAGTTGCAAGTCAGTAAGGAAATCAAATTCTTATTTTGAAACAACACAAGATGATTAAACCATTCTTAGTGCCAAATAGCACATCCTATTCTATTTAACGGGAAATTGCGTTGTAAAAACAATAGTTAAAAAGTTTGAAACATTAAAAGTATTGCAAATGAGTGCATACGCGGAACACAGTGGCTTCTACCATCCAAGGTTCATTTGCTTTAAGCTCAACAGTTGACGTCCTGAAAGATAATGTACCGCCAACAAGTATTTGATTCAATTCATTATTTAATTACTCCTATTACTCCTGCGTAAACTGGCCCCAAATAACAAGTAGGTAACAAGTATAATACAGTTCTTTATAAATAATTTTCACAAAACTGATGCAAAGTTTACTCAAACTGGTTGACAACGACCATAGAATAACAAAAATAATGAATACTTCCAGTTTGCTATGCTGTAAGAGTTACCTTGTAGTTCCAGATTTCCCCGTCACACGGCTTCGAACATCGCGTAGCTCTTCTAGGCCAACGCGACAATATATAAGAGGAGCTCATAGTGTTGTAAACTGAGCAAACAGAATCACCATAAATGGGGGAAGCATGTTACAGTTGACTTTTGGTAATTTCAATAGGTGTGCTCTCTCTTATATACTTGAGTCCAGTTTTTCTTTTCACTCGGAAAAGCCACAATTATGTCACATGATTATGTACAGTGGAGTTGATATGTTGTTTTCTTTTATTTAATGTTTGCTAAACCTACATTTAAGCGTGTTTACACCAGCTATTATGGGCTTGTTTACTTTCTTCTTTTTCGTGTTAGTAAATTCAACCTATGGAAAGCAAACTCAATTTCTGGATTAAATGAAAACGGAGAAGTTAAGAAAACTAAATGGACGAGACGCTGTACTTCACGCAGGAGACATATACAATAAAAAGCTCGTTGTACTTACTGAACAAGGAATCGCGAGAACAAGTTAACCTACATTTAATATCAAGTAATATCGATTTTATTTTTCTACAAAATGGGCCTAACTTTGTTTGTCTCATGAAATATATTACCTTATGCTTTCCGTACCAACTATTGTTAATTTGTATAAATAATGTTTACTTTGTAAATATTAACGAATGGGCTAAAACTTTGTTGATAAAGGGCGCTAAGAACTGAAGTTGGACAAGAGCTAAATATTTGGGCTTATATTTATTTAAAATGAGTGGTCTAAGCTTTTATTATTGTACATTGTTATCATTATTAGGGCTAGGAAGTTCATGCATTTGCATGTTTTTTTCATATCGGTTAAACATGTATGCTTTTACATTATGTGCACGAATTATGGAATTTTAACTTATTTGGACATGATTTTATGGTGCATATAATTGCATATTTTCTTGAATTTTGATAAATGCATAATATTTCAATATTATAACCCCTATACTGCATATTTTAATGATTTTTATGGTTTTTTATTGTTGTTTTCCATCTGGATAGTATTTTTCATATTGGTAGTATTGCACATGATGATACAACTCACGAAGATTTCAATATTATAGCCCCTATATTGCATATTTTAATAATTTTGATGGTTTTTCATTATTTTTTCAATCTGGATAATATTTTTCATGTTGGTAGTATTGCACATGACGATGCAACTCGCGAGGGGGCGAGAACTAATGCTGAGTAATGTTGTCATGCAGTGAATCCCCTGTTCCATCCTTTCATTACATGTATGTGCGTAGAGAATAATCAGTGCGCTATCTTACAGGTTTAAAGATAAAGTGCAGATCAACGTTTTGAGCAGCACGATTATAGCAACGCTTGGTTGCCCACCAGTAGTTGTGTTGTGGTCTTCAAACGTAGCAGTGTTGTGAACTGGTTCCCACTAAATTAAATTAGGCGTATAAAATGTTAAAAGTTCTTCAAATGCCGAAAATAAAACTAACTTTGAGTACTAGATTAATTAATTTACAGGAAGGGCTTTCGGGTGATTTAATATGTACTGTTTTGTGGGCGTGTGAGAAAAATGTAGGGAGTGAGAAAAGATTTCAAATAGTTCAACACATAAACACAGCAAAACATGAGGACAATTTAATCAGAAAACTCGTAAACAAAGAACATGTTCAAAAACAGCTAGTAGAGTGTTTAGGAAGTAGGGTTACTGAATTTTCCTATGACTTGTGCCAAGTATTTTTAGCTGCTGATACTCTCTTGTTCAAAATTAATAATCCGACATTTAAAAACTTACTTGCCAAGTACACTCGACAGCACATGCCTGAAGAAAGTACACTGCGTAAGACTCATGTAGGACATTGTTACAATAACGTATTGTCAAATATACAAAATGAATTAGCGGATCAGTTTGTGTGGTTGTCTGTTGATGAAACCCCTGATTCTGAGCGCCGTTCTATTTCTAATATAATCGTGGGCGCCTTAAATAATGAACAAAATACTACACCTTATCTTCTTAATGTGTGCTAATTGTCGGCCACGTGACTCAGTTTGTGATGGACTCTTTGAAATTACTATGGCCATGTGGAATCAAATACGACCGGTTACTTTTATTTGTTACTAATGCAGGACCTTACATGCTAAAATAAGGACAAACTCTGAAAGGTATTTTTCCTAGCTTAATTCATGTAACTTGTTTGGCACACGCTCTTCATCGCATTTCTGAGACAATACGTGATTCTTTCCCATTGGTAGATAGATTTGTGTCCAGTACAAAGAGAATGTTTGTTAAATCTCCTAAAAGAGTTAAAGTTGTTTAGATCAACAGCACCTAATATCGGACTTCTTCCTGAACCAGTGTTAACTCGATAGGGAACATGGGTTGATTATGCTGAGCACATAGAAATAGTCGAAGAGGTTGTTAATTCATTGGACTTGAATGATACTTCAATAGAACCTGTGGAAAATATTCTGTCAGGCACTGGATTAAAAGAGGATCTTAGTTTCATATCTGCCCATTTTTCTTTCTTACCAACAGCCATAACGGCATTGAAAGCTGTAGGACCTCCTTTGCATGAATCACTTACTGTCTTTGAAAAAAACAATATGTGATCTAAGTTCGGTTCCTGGTAGCATAGGACAAAAAGTGAAAGACAACGTGAATTATGTAATTTCAAAAAAATTTGGTTATAAACTGATGTGCGATATTCGAGTCATCCTCGAAAGAAAACCATCTGTCACACCAAGAGACTTGACTCTCTTTGTGAAGCAGTTAACATCATTTAAATATGTCTCGATAACATCTTGTGACGTGGACAGAAGTTTTTCACGTTACAAAAGTGTTTAGTCAGACAACAGACGATGTTTTACAGTTGAAAATTTGTGCAAAGTGTTGGTTGTGAACTGCAAATTAGCAGCTAATATTAGCAGCGGGACCACTTCTGCTTCAACCTCTAAGGAATAAGCTAAATTTAATTATTATTTATACTAACTCGTATTGTCTACTGCAAAGGGACATTAATTGCTTTAATTAAATAGTGCATATTTCTTGGCATATTCAAGTTTTTAAGAGCATACTTTCATGCATATTTCAGTGTTTTTAGGGCATGAACTTCCGAGCCCTAATCATTATTATTATCATTATTCTTATTGTTACTTTTGTTATTATTCTTATTATTGTTATTAATTTATAACTTCACATTTTCATGCATTTGTAGAATAAGAAGTTAGTATTGGGTTCTTTACGTGTCATTAAATATTTTAAAATATTTGCTAAAGAAATGGTTTGGAAAAAATGTAACTTTTGTTTTACAAAAGCCTTTATCACTCCTGGTTCGGGAAATGGAGGGACGGGAAATTCAGGATAATTATCTATCCAGTATTTACCCCGAAAACCCCGACGGGAATCGTACCCAGGACCTCTCGAATGCGGGCTACAGACTGCCACCTGAGCATCCTTCAAGTATTACGCTCTTAAATACAGTAGAAAACCTTAAAGCTAGCCTAATAATTTCATTAAAAAAAGTAGGTGAAAATATATGTTTACTCCGTGTTTAATAGAGCTTTGGGCATGTATTCAATGAAAACATGACTAATGTCGAACATTAAGTTTCTCTACCTATCAAAGTTTATAACTCTACGTAATTAATCAATAGGCAATTTGTAGTCGGCGACTGCTAGCAAAGGTTAAGATTAGCTGCCAATCATATAAAATGATTAAGATATTGGGTTTAGCGGTGGACGAGGTACAGACGTAGTATTCCATCGCTAGCATAAACAGATTTCATTTTCCCTACTGCTTGGCAGTTTTAAGAGCAGGAAGTTTTGAACACCACCCAACATTTTGATACCAAGATTCTCCTGAAAATATATGTCTGAGGCTTCCTGAATAAATACACAATAAAATGGAAGCAGTTGAGAAAAAGATCTGTCTGTATGTATTAGTCTGCTGGCCCTCTCCTATCTACTTACCTACTTATCTGCCTGCCTACCTGCCTGTCTGTCTTGTCTATGAGCAGCATAGGATAGGATGGAATACGATAGGATAGCACAAGTCGTCGCGGAGGGGATTCGGCACGTTGACCTTGAAGATCTTTTGTATCCATGCCCCATGCGGTGCACCCCCGGGAGGAAGGAATAGGCGAGAGGAGCCAAAGGGCGATCCAATCCAAGAAATTGCTCAAGAGCACAGGGTAGGGTCCTTAACATTTTCAGATTGAAATTCCGCGGCGACCTACAGTACAACCGGCGCCACACCCACCCGTGGTCGTAGATGTCCGTCAGGGGTGTTTGGGGACATATTCCCTGCCATGCAACTTCGAGACCCACGCCGACACTACCCTGAAGGAGAGCAGCCAGACCAAAGGTCAAAGGAAATGTGAAGTGAGGTGAAATAGAGGGACAATAAATCCTAGAGCTGTAATGAACCTACCCAGTATTCGTCTAGCGACCTGGGAAACCACCGAAAAAACTAATAGGTCAAGTTGGGAAGTCAAAGGGCACAGATGAAACCCCCTGGGCGTTTTGTTAACAGTGTCACTTGAAAACAGAAAAATAAAAATTTGATATTTAAATTTAGCATCTTTCAAGGATGCCACATTAAGTTTTATCTTCCCATTCTAAGCTATCTTTTAAGGGGGGAAAATATTAGTTATTTTTTATTTTCCGAAAATAGTTCCAATGATTTTGATTAATAGCATATTTTAAGATATTTGCATATCATAGAAAATGGTACCTTGAATGTTCTGGAAATAGCCTGTAAAAAGCTCTTCAGTCTGAATGACTTGTACAATTATTAAAGTGTAAGATATAGGCAAAGTCTCAGTGCACAAAAAATAGCATTAACCATTTCTGAGATATAGCTTCACAATTCAAATAAGCGCAACAGTCCATCGGAGCCAAGGCGGCGGCGCCGTGGCCGAGCGGTTAGCGCGCTCGCCTACCACCTAGGCGACCCGGGTTCGATCCCAGGGACCCGCATGTGGTATTCGTGGTGGACGAAGCGGCGTCAGGGCGGGTTTTCTCCGGGTACTCCGGTTTCCCCCGCCATCTCATTCCACCGGTGCTCCATCTTCATGTATCATCAGTGTCACCGCCTGCGGTGCCGTAGTAGTAAAAGCGGGCGTTAAACACTACAATAACAACGGAGCCAAGGCCTGCCGTCCTACCGCTGCGTCTACCTCTGCCTACCACAGGTGTCATGAGTGGGATGCAGTACTGGAGGTGGAACGTGGTCAGCCTCCGGTCCTTCCCGGCCGGTTATGCGGTCTTCTCGACCTGAGGCTGCTACTTTTCAATGAATTGAACCCTCTTGGCCCTAACGAGGCTGAGTGCACCCTATGCCAGACCTCCCAGCGGGTGAAAAATCTCCACGCTGGTACGGGAGATCGAACCCAGGTCCTCCGTGCCAGAGGCAGGTGCTCTACCACTGTGCTATGTAGGTGGTCTGTCATTGTATACCGCATTTAAATTCATAACCATATGCTCTGCATCTTCTCTAACCTGAGCTAATATCTCCTGTTTGCAAATAATGGTGATCAAAGAGTTTTATGATAACGGATGCATGCCCTTTCTTTAAAACACTAATGGAGTAGGACTTACAGTTTAAAATGAAAACTCGCAAGAATTTTTGATACTCATAAACCACTAAAGGGATAGCAGTAAGTGAATAATTGTAGGTGTTTTCCTTTTATTTACAAAATAGGTATAATATTCTTCTACTGGTTAAGCATATTTTCACGCTGCACAGCTAATAATTTACTAAGCAGCATAAAAAGTAAAATCTCAAGGCATTCATGAAATTTCACATTAGCATAGGATATGCTTCAGGCACAAGTTAGTATATTTTAAGCGTAACCTTTGTACAAACTGGAATATAGAAGTGGTCTTTCATTTTTTTCGTCAAGAATATGCAGTTGCATTCAAGCTTGAGATGACCATAATAGCATGGGATAGCAGGAAAATTGGATTTAACGTGGGGGAGTTAAACATACACAAGCTCAAAATTGAAAATTAAAAGTCACATTTCCATTCTTTAAGAATGCTACAATACAGCACTGGCTGGCGGTAGACCACCTGCTTTCTGTGCGAGGGGTCCCGGCTTCTATTCCCAGCTGGGGAGTGGACATTTTTCTTTATTTCCTATCCTGCTCAGAGTTTGGAAGTATGGACGAAGATTTTGAAGAAAATAGCCTCAACCTAAACTACCCTTTACATGGAAAATTTTTCGGAATTTTTTATTTTCTTGAAAATGGCTCCAACGATTTTGATTAAATTTTCATGTGTTTAAGATATTTGTATGACAAATGAAATGTATATTTTGAATTTTCTGGCTATAGCGTACGCAGTCCTGTTTACTATGGATGATTTTTGAGTAACTCGTAAACCGTAAAAATTGTAGATCTCGCTGAAACACACTTTTTTTTTTTTTTTTGTGTAGCGTGAACCATTTTGGAGATATATATTCCTAGTTATTTGTGTTCTTTTCGGAAAACTTAAAACTTTCGTGAACTGGAACATCATTGTTCATTTTTTATATGTTAAAGGTGCAAAGAGAACGGGATCTCAAAGCTTTAAAAGATTTAACTATCGCTCAAAGCCTACTGTATTATAATATTTCCCTTACACCTATAAGGAAATAAGCAATAAGATAATTTTTAGGTACCAATGTTAATCTCAACTAACACGAAGAAGATATAGGAATAAGAGTTTGTATGAGTTTATTACAATAGTAGAGGTGGAACACATCAGATTTTTTCTTATAAAGTTCTGCCTTGTTATATATTTAATGAAAACAAGCTTTAATTTGCATTCCTTAAAAATCTTCTCACACATGCACATTATACATTTCGCTAACCAAGTTTTCCCCTTAGATTTTAACCCCTTGTCCTACACTAGGCTATAACGTGTGGCCACTAGTCATGATAACAGGTCTGTATGACAAATTGAATGCACTCACCAGCTCTTTCTCTTTTAGCGTAACATGCATTCTTGAAAGCGTAAACATGCATTTCGTTTCCGCATCATTTTGTATCCTTTGTTTTGGTTATTGGTTAAGGTTATTTAGTAAAAGTAGTGGCACATCCTTGCACCAGGGCCTAAATCAACCAATAAAATGGACAAGGCTTCATGTAATGATAAATAATGTGACGTAGATTCGAGGTGTAGTGAGATTTCCTTAGGCGTTCTGTGTACGTCTTACTGAAAGCCAGAGTTTGTTTTGTTGTAATTTATAAACATGTCGTAGATAGCCTGGTTATCAGCGATGGCCGCTATTTATTTCTCCCGTTCGCTATAAGTACTTATAATAATTCATGCCAAAAAAGATGAAATGTGCTGTAATTCATGCAGTTAAGGATTTCATCACATGAGTAGAAAGACCAACCATAAAAGTGAACTCAACTTGACTCCCTCCAGGCGTTCAAGCACTTAAACAATTATCTGAGAGATAATCGTCTGTAAAATTACCTTATAATGGAGAAGCATCTGCACTTTTGACATGCCACTCTGCACTATCGTATTAATTTACCTCTCTTTACAAGTTCTAACAGAAGTTCACAAACCCTGTTGTATTGTCCATTACAGAACCTCTTCTTTTCTTTTCCTTCCTTAGAGCTGAGTGATTAGCATCAATGTATGTCTTCAGCTCAAATTCAGTATTCACCACTGGCTTGTGATTATCTGCTAAGGAAAATAGGAATATGTTGTTCATTTTTTCTAATGTCTTGGCGCTACAAAGAGAACGGAATTTCAAAGGCATCGCATAGCAACCAGCTCTGAAAACATTTCACTATCTTTTAAAGCCTGCTGTATTGCCGTATCACCCTTGCACCTACTATAAAAATTAGCAGTAAGTAATTTCTGAAAAGCTTATGCCAATTAAAATGTAGTAGATAGAGAAATAAGCTTTGCAAGAATAGTGTGTATAAGAGTGAGTATAACTCTGCATATATTAGCTAAAAACGGACCCTAATGGCCTAGTTGTCGACAGGCCCTTAAACCCAACTCACTCACTCACTCACTCACTCACTCACTCACTCACTCACTCACTCACTCACTCACTCACTCACTCACTCACTCACTCACTCACTCACTCACTCACTCACTCACTCACTATTAGCAAAAAAGGTTTATCTGAATTGAACTATATTAAAAGTCTGTATCACTATAGACTACGCGTCGATCACTTGGTGTATCTTCTAAGGCTACACTTCGACTTTGTCGCCAACTATTGATAGACTTCTCAAGCGTAAACTGTACTAAAGAAGTCACTAATGAATAGATGTTTATCCCTTAAGATTTGAAAGTGCTTTTCGTAAATCAAACGTAACTTATATATAACCAAAAAAAAATATATATATATAATAAATAATATATGAAATAAAAAAAATAAAAAAACAAATTGCCTGCTTTAACGAGATCCACATTATTTATTTTTTAAAGAGACTTAGTAAATGTAACCGCTTTTTAGAGAGCACCATATTTTTATGTTTTGGCGCTCTCTCACAACCCCCAGAATGTCTGGAGGACCACACCTGTCGTTGGTTTACGGGTCTCACCGACCTGACCGGGAGAATTATCAAAATAAATTCACCGACCATATCCTCTGATTACCAATCAGAGGACGTATACACGCCATGACAGGTCAGCATGTTAGGGGTTAAGGTTTTATAGAGAAATTAGAGAAATGGAGAGGTTGGAAAAATAAAGACTCCCTAGCCCTCGGGAACCCTAATAGCATCGGGGTCGGAAGAGAACAAGAGATGACCAAGGTAAGGCCAGATAGAAAAGTTACAGTGAGGAGCAAAACACCAGTAAGTGGAAGTAATGTACTGCTCAGCTTGGGTACCTTGTGGTCGCTATTCTATTTTTAAATACTAACCAACCAATGCCCCATTGAATATGAAATAGAAAAAGCGGCTCTTATTCAACACGAAAAGTTGATCAGACTCCCATTCAATACATGGCACAAGAGAAATTTTACACATACACTAAAGACTCAGGAGAGCTTTCTTTCCAAAATTCAAGCCATCAAGAAGAATGTATACCTTCCTAATTCAAAGGAAAACTTCATATCTAAAGTCAATCCGACACAAACATTAGACATCACATATTATTTACACCTGACAGAAGAAGTTAAGAAAAGTGATACTCCAACTAGTGTTCTAAAATTATTGGCATTAGAGACAATCCATACTATATTTCCAGAACACGATGGCTCCATATTTATACTGATGGATCATTGATATCAAACAAAGATGGAGCAGGTGCTGGAGTCACATGTTTCCTCTTTTCCTATTACAAATCTTTAAGTTATGGAACTACAAACTTTGATGGAGAAATTGAAGCAATTCGAATGGCCCTACAAAATCTTTTGTACAGAATTTCACATTTTCAGTAAGCAGTTATTCTCTCAGATTCCAGGGCAGCAATTATAGCAATTACTTCCAAGTTGTCACCAAAAAACCAAACAATTATAGAATGTTGGAAAATCCTTATCCATCTAACAGCACTTCAAAAACACCTAGTCTTCCGATGGATACCAGCTCATTGTGGACTGAGTGGTAATGAGAAAGCTGATTTTCTGGCAAAAAAGGGTACCGGCAATGTGCAGAAATCAATAGTTAACCTACCATTTTATGCAGCTAAAAGATTAGTCAACTCTGAATTCAAAAAAATTATTGAAAAATATTACTATGAAAAATCAAAAAATAAAAGATGGGAACTACCAAACATTCAAACAGTAATTGCTGAGTATCCTCGAAAAACAGCAGTTGCAACCTTCAGGTTGATTACAGGACATGATTGTCTGGCAAAACATTTAAACAGAATAGGGATATATTCTTCACCACTCTGTCCTCTATGTGATCTGCAAGAGGAAATGGATCGAAACCATTTTCAAATATGCCCGGCCACTTCTAATGCCCCATCCATCTGTGAAAAATATTGGAGAGCAAGAGGATTAATGACTTCATTGTCAGAAATCCAGCATTAGCTAACAACAACATTCTTTATTTAGTAAGCTTTTTCGTGTCTCTTGGTGTTTACCATTTATGCAAAAATCATCCAGAATGAAAAGGTCTTCTGAGAACATTCCCGGAAAATTCAAGTTATGAGTTAAAAACTGCCATGGAATCGCCTGTTTGTGTCCAATACTGGATATGAGTGGCTGTGAGTCTACACGCCACAGGCATGATTCACTCTTCAGCTGAAAGAGGAGATGGGGAATAGGATCTAATTACGTAAGCGTCTCCAAAAAGACAAGGTTGGATATCGCTGCTCTAAATTAATGTGCAACGTTTTTAAAAGCACACAGCCCCCACCCCACCCAAAAAAAAAAAAAAAAAAAAAAAAAAACAAGGCTTTTGGGTAAGTGCAACCTAAGGTTAAACGTTATGTGAATTAGCGATCAAACCGTGGTCAACCGGTATTTCAGTCACAAAGTGAATATAAACGAGATGATAATACCTAGAGGCAATTGATACCTTACTAAAATAATAAACTAATAAGTGAACTATGAAGAATATTACATCACTTTACATAAGCAATCTAAAGGCCAGTCCCTAAAATTACTGACCTAGACTTGGTTTGTAATACATTTACGCTAAGCAATGTTTTAGAAGGGAATGTTAGATGGATTTACAAAAACAGGAGGACATTCCCTTGACCGCAAAGTCAGGTTATTGTGTACTGCTGGAGGAGAAAAGCAGTAATCTCCATGATTATGATTATTATCATCGAAATACCTCTACTTGTGCCGATATTGACAGCTACACACCTGTAGAGGCGGCAAAATGGAAGGAAGGTCGGCAGATATAAACAAACCACAAGTAATGCCTTTCCCTGCAGGGTGTGATTGTACGTACATTCTTATATCTGCGCAAAAAAACATCTGCTTCACGTACAGATAATGCTGATATATCCGAAATTCTGCACCTAACTGATGTAATAACTAGCAGAGTAACTTCTTGTTTCTACAATATTGTAGGAAAAATCTCTGATACGTCAAATTCGTATCACTGAGGAGACGAAAGTGTGGACCATAGAGGGCGATTTACTAGAAATTAAATGTGTAACTTTTCTCTATTCCAAACTCCCTCTCCTTCCTTGTTGCTTTTTTCTTTTTTGTACTGTGAATCATTTTGGAGAGATCTATTTCCTGTTACTTCTGCGAGTTTTGAATACCTAAACTTTCGTGAAATAGAAGATCGTTATTCATTTTTTATATCTTAGCTTTGGCTGTCACTCAAGGACTACTGTATTCTCTGATTCCGCTTGCACTTAAAACTAAATAAGGAATAAGATAATTTCTGCAAACGCTATCTCAACTAACACGAAGAAGATATAGGAATAAGAGTTTGTAAGAATGGTTAGTACAGAGTAGAGAAAGTCATGTGAGTGCAACACATCAGATTTTATTTAACACATAGGATTTTCAGAAAATCAGGAATTTTTATAAAATTAGGTATCATGAGTCGGTTTGTGTTTACCTTAGGCAAGGACAGTGAGTGTTTTAAGTGCGCAGGTTTGTCATAGAATGACCCTAAATAAGCTAAAAGCACATGTCTTTACTGGGCTTCAGATCAGGAAATTAATCTATGACAACAATTTTGAGGATAGAATGAGCCAAACAGAAAAGCAAGCTATAAAGATAGCTACAAAGATGTAAAACGTTTTCTGGGAAACAGGAAGAGTTCAGATTACGAAATCCTTGTGAACACCGTGTTGAAAAATTTGAGAAAACTTGGTTGTAAGATTAGTTTGAACCTTTACTTCCTACATTCTCACATCGACTGGTTTCCAGATTGATGCCTTGAATTTTACAGCGAGGAACAGGGTAAACATTTTCACTTAAACTTGAAATACATTAAAAGAAAACATCAAGTGATTGGACAGTTAACATGATGGCGAAGTACTGTTCTTACCTGGAAAGGCAAAAGAAGAAAATTTTTTGCTGTAAAATAATATGAAATTGTTGATGGTTCGTGTGAAATATAGAACATTATATTTAAAATTACATAATTCTCTTACACAACACATTTTTAAGAATAACAATTATCTTGTACAGCAGAAATACACATCGGCAATGAGTTAATACCAAAATTCTGTTTTCATTTTTTAAAAATAGCATCTGGACGTGATGGAAGAAAACATTGCATACATTGAAACAGCACTTCAAAATTAAGGGGAATCAAATCTAAAACATATTTTTTTTTTTACTTTCTCTACTGGTAAGTAGGGGAAGTATTATATTCCACCCAAAAATACGATGTCGAGATTTCACCGGAAATATATGTTTTGAAACCCCCTGAGTAAAGAAAAAGCATTTTTAGACAAAGGTCCGCGCGTGTTGTTGTTGTTATTATTATTATTATTATTATTATTATTATTATTATTATTATTATTATTATTATTATTATTATTATTATTATTATTATTATTATTATTATTATTATTATTATTATTATTATTATTATTATTATTATTATTATTGTTGTTATTATTATTGTTATTATTATTGTTATTATTATTGTTATTATTATTGTTATTATTATTATTGTTATTATTATTGTTATTATTATTGTTATTAATATTATTATTGTTATTATTATTATTATTATTATTGTTATTATTATTATTATTATTATTATTATTATTATTATTATTATTATTATTATTATTATTATTATTATTATTATTATTATTATTATTATTATTATTATTATTATTATTATTATTATTATTATTATTATTATTATTATTATTATTATTATGGTGTTTGTTGAAGTAAGTAAATGCATAAAAATTACTCTTATTAATCTTCGTATCAGCGGTGTATGTTTCTATGATGTATGTGGCACAATTCAGCATACTTCCAGCGTTACATTCGGGGCAGAAATCAAACCTGGGACCTCCGGTTGTAAACTTCTGGCCGATTACTCGACCGCGAGGGGAGCCAGTTGAAATCATTCAACTTTTCAGTAAGTAAGTAGGGCTGAGGGAGCTTCAGTACATTAAATAATGAAAGAGCATACGTTCTCTTTGGAATTGGACAGGATAACTTCCCCGAGAACATATTTTGAAAGCGTAGCGAATTTCTCTGCTTGGAGGGCAGAGTTGTTTCATCCCCTACTATTGTCGTCTGTAACTGACGCCCGGATCGTATTGGGGATCACGTTAATCGATTTGTTTTGCCAGGGAGAGGCTGGCGGATTACACACGTTTGGAAGGGGATTACAAACCCCTAACGATATTCATTGCAGGATTTGTTGTAGGGATCGCTCTCAGGGGTTGTTGATATGCTTTTAATGACCAGCGCTGTAAATGGGTGAGGAGAGGAAATTAGTTCTGGATCAACAGAACTAGCTGAATGTCTGCTCCAAATATACAATCACTTCCAGTTATGACATTCCTTGAGGGGAAAGTTACATACTGAATATGACAAGCCTCTTATATTGTTTTGTGATGAACAACTGTCTTTTGAGATTATGCGTGTATTAGTAGGCGTATCTATGAAATTCCACAATATTGTAACAAAATAACAATGTGACAAATACCACTTCTTACATCAACGTGACAAATGACACTTGCAGTCACTTTTTCTTGTCCAATTGTTTTAACTTCTAAAACTGAAGCACAAAATACAGTTTTGTTTTATCGTGACCTTGCCTTCTTTCTTATTGTAACCTTGTCTTTGTGTCTCACAAACAGCTGGCTTCAACGATTACACTCACTAAAACTGCTTCACGCGACAACTCCGACATGAGGATTCGTTGTCTACAACTGTCTCTGACGCTACGCATTCACATTTCTCTCAACGACGACTGTACACACACTGCTAACAGCTGCCTTGTTCAACAGCCACAACTTCATCACAAAAGCACTGCTTCCCGCTCTCGCCGTCGATTTGCTTACATAGACGAGAATGACACAGCACGGATCTTTCCCGAAATTCACATTTTCTCAAATCTCTCGTAAATAAACCGGCAGTAGGAAGTATTTAGAACAGTCTGCAAGTGCGCTGTTCTGCCACATTACTGTCGTATTTACAAGCTGCACGGTGGTGTGAGACAGCTTGACATTGAGTGCCTCTGACGAGCTGCCGCTGCCGACGTCACAATATTTAACTTTAATCAATCCATCGCAATCTTCTAAGAAAGGAAAATCCTTTACTAGTCTCCACTCTAGTCTCTTGTATACGCATTATGGACAATAATTATGATCCATCACTATGAACACACTTTTCCAAAGTGTTCATTCCAATACCTTTCATAGCTAGGTGTTGGAGGATATACTGCAAGTGAAAACGTTAAATAAATTTAGTACCTTCTTATTTATTAACGACTCGGAAACAGAAGACAGCATTTGTTGATAATTTGTGTTTTAATTAGAAGAGATCCTATTCAGGAATTTTACACTGTTTAGCATAATCTCGCCATCTTAGTAGGATAAGGTGATAGTTCTGAATAAGTGTTGTGTAATGGTCATAAATGGCCAAAAGTCACTTCAAAAACGATTCAAGAACGCAATTAAAATGTTCAAGAACATATTAAAAAGTTGTATAATTATACTAAAAAATTGTAGAAATAAAGTTTGTGATGATGGCCCCTAAATACGTGATAGGATTCCTAAACCGGTGATAGTGGTTTCTTAATTCATCCTAATTCTCTGATTTCAAAAACAAAGATGACATATGTGCATTGATTCTTCATCTACGTTTCAAAATACAAACCGTTGTTAATATTATTGCCTTTATATTTACCTCCTGATCGTTTCATAAGCATCATTGAACAACATATTCCATAGCCATTTCCTTTCTCAGCAGTTGCTGATAAGGAAAGTATATCTGTTCACCTACTTTACAATATTGAGGGCAAGCAGGGTATGAAAGAAACAAAAAACATAAATAAATGAATGAATGAATGAATGAATGAATGAATGAATGAATGAATGAATAAATAAATAAATAAATAAATAAATAAATAAATAAATAAATAAATAAATAAATAAATAAATAAATAAATAAATAAATAAATAAATAAATAAATAAATAAATAAATAAATAAATAAATAAATAAATAAATAAATAAATAAATAAATAAATAAATAAATAAATAAATAAATAAATAAATAAATAAATAAATAAATAAATAAATAAATAAATAAATAAATAAATAAATAAATAAATAAATAAATAAATAAATAAATAAATAAATAAATAAATAAATAAATAAATAAATAAATAAATAAATAAATAAATAAATAAATAAATAAATAAATAAATAAATAAATAAATAAATAAATAAATAAATAAATAAATAAATAAATAAATAAATAAATAAATAAATAAATAAATAAATAAATAAATAAATAAATAAATAAATAAATAAATAAATAAATAAATAAATAAATAAATAAATAAATAAAAGAAGAAAGAGCTGTATTTATGCATCAGAAACTGTTTTATTTTTAAAACTCTTAAATCTTACAAAGTGGAAACGTATTATTTCTAGTGGCTTCAGATATCGTGGTAAAACTGGGGATGCGAATTTTGTGTATAAAGAGGGGTTCTTCCATTTCTCCCGATATAATGTTTATTAAAGAGGCTGATTATAAGGAAGAAGATGAAAATAGTCATCATCATTACCATTTCCCTTTCAGAGCCTAGTCCTCAGATCTGCTCCGGTGTCGCATCTTCATTCTATCTTCCACTCAGTCCTCCGATATTGTAATCCTGTCTGTTTATATAGTAACACAATTTTTGGGCAAGGTTTCGTCCAACACGCTATAGGCGTGATAGGTAGGTATACCAGTTAAATGTATTTTATTAGTCTATTAATGACAGTCACTGTTCGAACGTCTTCTGTTTGGACTTCTATCACTGTGTTTACGTGCAGTCTTTCAGAGCTTCCAGAAGCTTTGTCTCAACTATTTCGATTTTGTCTATGCTCTACTTTCACAAATAAAGCTCAGTGGCCTATAACTCTATACAACTTTTTGCGGATTTATTATCATATTTCTCAGATGTCTTCTTATAGCGTGTGTATATTTGGGTCATCTCTTTAGATGTGGTGGCGCAGCTGCTTACCAAGCGGGGGACGCACGTTCGATTCCCGGTACCGGCATGCGCGTTTTCTCCTGCTGGGAGACTAGATTAGATTAGATTAGATTAGATTGTGTTCAACGAATTCACAAGTAGCCATGGAGGCTGGTGAACATTGAACATGTCAATTGTGATGTACAAAACATTGTCAATAAATATACAGAATGAGCACATAAAAACTCATTATATACAGAAAAAAAAAGAAAAGAAAAGAAACAAACAAACAACAGCAAAGGGGATAATGGAAACACAATCTAAGCTTACCTGAAATTTGTCAGATAAGAATTGAATTTTGTGTTAGATTTACACTAGGCATTTACAGCCATGTTCTACTGTTTAGTTGTAATATAATAATAATAATAATAATAATAATAATAATAATAATAATAATAATAATAATAATAATAATAATAATAATAATAATAATAATAATAATAATAATAATAATAATAATAATAATAATAATAATAATAATAATAATAATAATAATAATAATAATAATAATAATAATAATAATAATAATAATAATAATAATAATAATAATAATAATAATAATAATAATAATAATAATAATAATAATAATAATAATAATAATAATAATAATAATAATAATAATAATAATAATAATAATAATAATAATAATAATAATAATAATAATAATAATAATAATAATAATAATAATAATAATAATAATAATAATAATAATAATAATAATAATAATAATAATAATAATAATAATAATAATAATAATAATAATAATAATAATAATAATAATAATAATTCATCTAGAGATCACTTACAGAGTTATATAAGCTTTTACAAGATGATTTGTCATTTAGATTACCTTATACAGAATAAAATGAGTTAAAAATTACTTACAAAGTTACATAAGCATAACAGAAATAATTTGTCATTTGAATAATCTTACACAGAACAAAATGAGTTAGAATCTCCTTACAAAGCTACACAAGCATTAACAGAAATGATTTGTCATTTAAATAATCTTATACAGAATAAAATGAGTTAGAAACTACCTACAAAACTATATAAGCATTAACAGGATAATTTGCCCTTTAAATATTCTTATACAGAATAAAATGAGCTAGAAACTATTTATAAGGCTAAATAAGTAACAAAGTTACATAGATATTGTAGTTTGTAATTCACATATAGAATAAACTGAGCTACATAGAAATTAATAGGATAATTGTAGGTCCTATGTAGGTCCGGGTTCCACTGAGGCTCGTTAGGTCCTGAGGGGCCATTTGAGGAACCACTTGATGGAGTAGTGGTCCCTGGTCGAGAAGACCGGTCGGAAGGGTCCGGAGTGCTGACCACGTCCCACCAGTACGTCAGCCAGAAGGTCCCACCATGACGCCTATGGTGGACAGAGGTAGGGACGCAGTGGTCGTGTGGTTGGCCTTCGCCTGGATAGGCTGTTGTGCTGCGGAGTTAATACGAATATGAGTGTGTGTGTGTGCATACATACACGATGTCCCCCAAAAAAACACCGACAACGCTTAGTATGTTGTTCGGGATGGCAAACTGATTGGCTTTTAAATGGGAACTCCTGTCTGGAAATTTACCGTTTGGACGCTGTAGCGTATCGAAGTTTGAGAAGGGTGTCCGTTCACATTTCGTCAATAAACCCAACATCAAACTGTCTGCATTACAAACGGGCTTCGAAATGTGCACCTACTACGTCATTGCAGGGCTCATATCGGCGGTGGTGAGCCTCATGCACATCACCCAATACGTGCGATTGTCTTTGAAGATTTTCAATCGCTCCGTGGACTTGAGCCATAAGGTCCTCCACTGACGTTACAGGAGTGGCATACACCATATCTTAATCCAGCTCCAAAGAAAATAGTCTAGAAGTGTCAAATCTGGCGACCATGCTGGCCATGGATTTGAATATGCGACGTTGAGGTGATTCCGCACATTGACATCAAGGCGTGCTGAAGCTCAAGTCGGTTATTCCAGAAGCTGTGTGCTGGTATGTGTCGAACTGTTGTACTGGAAATTACTTAAGTATCCAGTAAGATGCGCACCAAAGACCCTATGGAGGAATATAGCAAATGCGCAGGAGTGTTATTATGCTCAGGTCATTCATCCCAGTACACAGGTGGCTAAAGGGTTGCATACCTTCCGCATTAAGACACCAAAACGACTGTTAACAAATTGTCACAACAATTCATTCTCAAACTTCGACGCTTTCCAGCGTCCAAACCGTGCATTTCCGGACAGGAGTTCCTATTTGAAAGTCAGTTTGCCATCCCACACAACATACTAAGCGTTGTCGGTGTTTTGGGACACCCAATATATGTATATGTATAGTTTTAATTCTGTTTCACTTAGTCGCTTTGCCAAGAAGGCTGAGAGTTATTCTAAACTATGATTGTCGAATACAGTTTTGCTTATAACAGGAGTCAAGTTCAATTCATTGGGTCAAAAAGTCTTTGCCAATTTTGTCTGTATTTTATAACACAGTATCACATTAAATATAGCAGATCAATCAGTGTTTATATATTTATCATTACAAACCCTTAGTCCTAGAACAAGGAAGTCGCAGGTTGTTTGTACTTTCTTAATACTAATTACAATGAGCCACTAAATGCATCTGCTCCGAAAATAAAAGCTGTTCAAGTGTCCAACTTCATACGTGACGTCATATAAGTGAAATGCTACATTTTCTTTACCATATCTACCCTGATGGAAAAAGTGGCTTGGGTTTTCTAAATTGTTTTACAGAGAACTGTCCGAATGAATATTTAGAAAAGTGGCTTCGTTGCTAGTGCACATTGTTATAAAAAATCGTAACTCTAGTAAAATATGAAGACTACCAAAATATTATGAAATATGGATTTTTTTCTTATGTGCGTTGGATTCTACATATAGCAAAATGTAAAAATGATTGTGCATGGTTTAGAATAGTAAATATCATATTTTTCCTGTCTCTACGTATAATTTAAAGTTAAGGACACTGACTGATCTACTGATGGAAACTACGTTTGTGTTAGATTGTTAGCATGATTTAAACCATTAAAACTATAATCATAATTTTTGCACTGCACATTGTACAGTACTTGGGAGAGAATGTATGTGAAAATAAAGTTTTTAACTCAAAAGCAGAGCATGTGACACCCATGTAAATTGACACACAGAAAAAATAATTTTGGTATGCTAGTGCTCACTTAAGTGCACTTATTTGAAGAACCCTGTGGTCTAATGAGTTTAAACTTATGGTAAACTCAGAAAACAGTATTTATGAAAAAATGAGTGGATTAGTTTTTCAAATTCTAATGTTACAGTGATAATTTTGACAACTATATGTACAACAACCTATAGCTATGTTGTATGTCAATGGAGAAACGTTACTGTATTAGATGTTAGTATTCATCCGGAACAAGAGTGAAGGGCATTATCCCTCGCTTTCAGATCTCTACATATGCACATTATGTATGTGTATAAATTATTAGCTGAATAGGAGAAGAAACGACCGCAACGCACCTGCCGCGTGAATCTGCTCTCTAATGGGTAGTAATAGCGCTTGAGATTACAGACATCTGCCTTATTTCTGTTGCATCGCCTTGTATTTTATTACATTCTCGACAAATATAGGTACATATGGCCACAACAGGTGCTGATTATGCTGCCTGCCAAATGCAATAGACCAACACCTTGTGGAGCTGTGACTTGTTGGTGTTATATGCAAATAGTGCTTACTCTTCATCTCCAAACTTAAACAAGAAATACTATATTGTCTCAAGAAAATACGAGAGGCGTTTGGAAATTAATTTTTTATATCTTATATATTAATAAAAATGTTTTAATGTACATGGGATATTTCAATTCACTCTCCACCAACGTTAGTATACTGCTCCCACCAGGGTTGCCAACGCGTACGATAATTATGGGGGTGTACGATCATTTCCATACCAGCGAAATGAAATTAATTACAAATAGCGACACCACTTTTGTCCTCACGGCCTGTCTCCCCTCCTCTAAGGCAACCATTTCATATTCTATAGTCCTTTTACCCTTTATCCTCTTGTTGCCAGTGAGCCCAGATCTGGTAATCTCAATGAAGAAGGCGCTGTTCAGAAAATTGATGATCAATGGAGAAAAGTCGAAATACGTGATATTCCGTGTGAAATAAAGAACATGCGTGAACCCGGCAGTTTCTGGAGTGCTGTTAAATACATGTCACCTTGGTGGAAATACTGATTTGAAATAACTGGTGGAGATGTCATTATCAGTAATTCATTGCCCCACAGATACACTTCTTGTTAAAGAGCTTTTTCCAAACTAGGTTTAATAAAAACCAAAATTAGAAACAGATTGGCGCTAGATACGGTAAATGGACTTATTCTGTCGTCTCAGCTTAGGAAAGAATGTGGTGGGTCTGGAAATCTGCAAGCTACCGAGAAGATGTTAAGGTTTATCTCAACAACAAATTTGTACAATGCTGAAGCAGTTGCGGAAGATGATGAACTTTCAGATGAATAGCGTGAGAAACATTAGCACTAAAGTTGTAATACTTATTGAGGTCATCAATCTTGTAAGGGGATACCATAAACAACAATAATATTACATTTTCGTAAGTGTTATGCAAATACATTTATTGTTGTAGAATTTGGTTTATGATGTACGATGATTTTGAATCCAAATCTATAATTTTGACTATCCGGTACGATAATTTTACTTTTAAACATTGGCAACCCTGGCTCCCACCTTGAGAAAACTTCATAATTAGGTCATGGAACCATTGTTTGGAAGTACTATGCACCCACTCGTGGATAGCTGTCTGCAATTCCTTATTGTTATCGAAATTTTACTTTGCACCTTATATTTCATGTTATCAAAGACTGTCCTCCCAGATGTATGGTAACGATTCGTTACCAGTTTCTCCAAAAAATCTGCATCCATGCTCCATTTCCCATAGTTAACAACAAACTTGCTATCCCCGTAGCTCGTTCGGTGGACCACTTAGCTATTGTGCTAAAACTCGGGTTTGATTCCTGTTTGGAACTGGGAACTTTCCTCTAGCCAAGATTCTTCCCTTTGCTCCCTTCTCTGGAAGTATAAAAGAATAAAAGTGAGAATATAATGTACAAAAACTCCAAAGACTCTATACCCACAGTAAAATGACTTAACACCATTGCAGATTCAGCATGTTCCACAAGAAAGGCCGCTCATATGACCATTGTAGCTAAAGGCGGGATATAAATGCAACAACAAAAATCAATGGTGCGTTAACCCTTTAATAATGTAAAACGCTTTTAATGGATAAATTCACCATTGATTTTAAAACTAACAACAAAGAATATCTTGGAAATGGTTAAAGCCATATCTATTACACATAAATTGTGTGTTTTTATGATGTAGACATTTTTTATTTGATAGAGATTTGTCTACATAATAAAATCGCCAGTTATCAAAATTCGTTCTGAATGAAGGGAAATTCATAAATTTCTCCCAGAACATTGAACATATATGTACATTTTATTTTCCATGCTAATATCTCAAACATGCGGTATTTTAATAAAAGTTATTAGAGTAATTTTCGAGAAAATAACATTTAGGAAAATGTTCCCTGTTTAATGGTACTCTGTATCGTATCCTTGGAATATGCATATACCAAAAGTTTGGTATTATTCAACCTTTCCTATTTCAGTAATTTTAGGTTTTTCTAAAGTGTATTTCACTTTCTCTACTGTGCATAGGTAAGTAGGGAAAGTTTTGTATTTGACCCAAAAATTTGATATCGAGATTTCAGCGGAAATATATATCTTTAGGTCCCTGAGTGGAAAAAAAAAAAAAAAAAAAAAAAAAAAAAGCATTTTTAGAAAAAGGTCCGAGTGTGTATCTTCTGCCTGCCTACCTACCTGCCTGTCTATCTGTGAACAGCATAATTCAAAAGCGAGAAGTCGGTTAAGAAGCAAATTAGGTATTTAAGATTAATATTCCTTAAGCATGCAACACGAAGATTTTGAAGAAAATTACTCCAAACTAAACTGCCCTTTACGTGGCAAATTTTCTGAGAATTTTGATTGTCTCAAAAATGGCTCAAATGATTTCGATTAAAATGCCATATGTGTAAGATATTTTTATGAAAAACAAAATGTATCTTTTATATTTTCTGGCTGTAGCCCATGTAGTCCTGTTCACTCTTGATGACTTTTGCATAAGTGGTAAACCATAAGAAGAGATAGGTCAGATCTTATTATACAAAATATCTAGATCTTGTTAAAGCACAATTTGTCAAATGATTTTTTTTTTTTTTTTTTTTGAAGTGACCCATTTCGGGGTTATTTCTTGTTATTTGTCAGAATTTTGCAATACTTATAGTACTATATATACTTATACTTCTCTTGGCCATACAAAGAGAACGGAGTTTCAGAGTCATTATACAATGACCATTCTTAAAACATTTAATTATCCCTTATTGCCTACTGTATCCCCCTTGTATCTACAAGAGAATTATCAATAAGATAATTTCTACAAAAATTTATCGCTATTAACGTGAACTAGATAAATAAATGTTTGTAAGAATATTTTTACAAGAGTGGAGAGTGCAACACGTCAGATTTTTTAAAAACAACTCAAATTGTAAATTATTTTCGAAAGTCCCTCGTATTTGTTACAGGAAAAGCAGAACACTAATATCAGCATTTATATTTAACATTTTCAGAGATGGTAAGCTCAACAAATGTAATTCATTCAATAAATATGAAAAATGAATAACCAAACGGCGAAGATGGAGGGAGTGAACATAACAAACAAAATCAGTAAAAACTAGTCTGTTGCTAATTTGGATTTATACTTAAATGCCAGCCGCACAAAGCAAATAAATGACAAGGAAACAAATGAGGACAAGGAAAGATGTGGGAGGATAGATACAGCGTGCCTCTTAGAAAAGCCAGGTTTTAATTTTATTTAGATCTGTCCCCAAATTCTTAATGCCTACTATCGAAAAGATTGCAAATGTTTGAAATAAGCAGGTTATTAGGTTAAACGATTCTGTATTACAAGAAAAGCTTTAACTATGTCCTTAGAATCACAAACACCTAACCCTTATAGTAAACATAATGCAATAGTATATTGAAAAATATAAAAACGTTTAATCCATCTACAAATTATCCCTATATTTATACTGGAATCAAAATTCACATGGAAGTAGCTTTAAACATGTTTGTCTATTACGTTATAATACAGTTTCTGCTTTCGAATGAAAGATTTTCTTCTAATACATATGCAATAAATCGTCTTTATTGTGTGGCATTAAATTTTAATTACATTTCTGTGAATTTGCAGTTTCTGAAATTTGTCAAACTGTGTTATCAGTTTGCCATAGAACAATAATCTGGCCACGTGTAGTTTCTTATGCATACGGCATCTGTGAATCAAATAACGGTTGAGCTTAATGAGTAACGATTTACTGAGCGAGCAGAAAAAAATCAATAGTTTCGTTTCAGGCCGACGTGTCATTGGTTACAAGTGTGTCCAGCCAGTAGCATGAATATTGTTGTCTTGGAGAGGGGTAAAGAAAGTGAAAGGAGGGTAAACTACGAAGCAATCACGGTACCCTTGCATTTTACTGAATTCGTTTTCTGTACTATAGGTGATAGACTCTCCAAAGCGAGAAATGCATGCACATGTCCTACTGGAGTTCTGAGGACCAGCGTGAAGAAGCCGCCGGCCAGCCGGCGTGACACTGCGAAGACCATAAGTGTGAGATAGTGAAGTGGGGGGGCAGTTAGAATAATGGGAGGGAAAGAACGGCCATAGAAAGAAATAAAATCACCACCGCGGTACCTTGTTTATCCGGACTTTAATTAGCCCCAACCGGTTTATACACGATCAATCACCGCAAAAAAAGGCTTATGTGTGCGTATGGCGAGGCGACTACTATATATGTATTCTACCTTCATTAGCATGGATGATTAGGGTTCAAATACGGTGGATTTACAACGCTTGTTGTTTTTTGTTTTTCCCCTTCTCTGTCGAAGGAACGAACACGTTCTTGCATGGGAGTGGTCTATGTCGGCACTCTAGGGCGGTGCCTTCTTCACCAAGTGGAAACATGGGGCTATATCTATCCTCATGCTTTGGCACGCTTGGATTCCACGCTTAAAGTATGACCAACATACAAAATAAGGCTTTCTATCATAATTACTATCCTTACGTTAATCACTGTACTCGCCACAAACTGTCGTGGAGAACGCTATATCCACGCTCTTTACCCTGTGGCATTGCTTATTTACGTTTACTGACAGGATTTAACGTGACGTCAACCACATTTAGTATAGCTTTATCATTACTCCGAGGTTTATGAATAAAATCATTACTTTCTCTGCTACTTGTTACCTATGGTAGTACAAGTAGTACAGCATTCAATCCAAAACGGTTGGAGGAACCTTGAATTTAAAAAAAAAGAAAACAAAAACTTTTTAGGAAAAGGTTGTTGTGTTGTGTATCGATTAAATATCGAATCGGATATTTAAGTTCACCGTCTTCCACGCGTAGCCCAGCGGTTAAACTAGCAATGTCCAACTTTGCGAAAGAGGGGAAGTTGGAGTTACCTCCTTCCGTTATACCGGAACTTTGCCACTGTCAAAAACACGGACACGTATTACAGTGGCGGGCTGTTAAATGCACTTTGCTTACGTTTAAGAAGTCTATCAATATTTGGCAAGTCGAAGTGCATAGGCTTAGAAGATACGCCAAGTGATCGTCGCGTAACCTCTTGGGATACAGACTTTTAATATAGTTCCATTTGGAAAAATTCTGTTTGCAAATATATGTAGAGCTATACTCATTCTTATACGCATTATTCTTGCAAAATTTATTTCTTTATCTGCTTCGTTTTTTATCGGCATAAACATTTGCTAATTTTCTTGTAGCTGCAAGGAGAATGTGGGAATACAGTAGATTTTAAGCGATAGTGCAATGTTTTAAGAGCTGGTTGCTACGAGATGCCTTTGAAATTCATTCTCTTTGCAAGGCCAAGAGATAAAAAACGAGTAACATATTCCTATTTGAGGAAAGTATTGGCTAATTGACACAATTAATAAAGTATCTCGGAAATGGTTCATTAAAAAAAGAAAAAGAATTTCACATAAGTTTTGAGTTTTAACTAGATCCACATTTTCTATTTACTAAGACTTTGTCTCTTACTGCTCACAATTTATGCAAAAGTAATCCAGAATGAAGAGATCTTCTGAGAACAATTTCCAGAAAATTTGAGTTATGACTTAGAAACAGCCATGTAATCGCCTGTTTGTGTCCGTCACTGGATCCTGACTGTTCTGGTTGTGTTTCTACACATCACAAGCAAGGGGTGATTCACCCTCCGACTGGAAGAGTGGCTTGGGGAATAGCTGCTAATTACATAAGCGTCTCCAAAGAGACAAGGTTGAACATCGTTGGGTTACCTAGAGCGTTCGCCTATCACCAAAGCGGCCCGAGTTCGATCTCAGGGACCCGCCAGTGGTATTCGTAGTGGAAGAAGCGGCGCTTACTTGGGTTTTCTCCGTGTTCTTCGGTATTCCCCGCCATTATTCCACCAAACTGCTCCATTATCACCTTTGTATTTCATATTATCCTCTTTCTCACTATCATACCTGGTGCTGGTCTGACCACCCGCTCCCAATCGCCACTGATACGTGTTTGGATGGTGTATCTGCTTGAAATGGTGGGTATTCCTTTCTCAAAGAAGCACACGACAAGTTAAACTTCACACACTGTAGATAACACAGTGCGTTCGCTTTATGGCAAGGCCAGGGACCGTGTGTATGCGTGTTTCGCCAGTGAAAGCGAACCATGCACACATGTGGTCCATGGTCTTGCCATAAAAAGACGCATTGTACAGTCTCCCCCGTTAATGCTGTCCCAACACAAGGAGTGTCAGTTCCAGCGTTGTGAGGATTACATCTATTTACCTGCATAACTCTGCAAACAGAGCAGAGCACCGGCGGCCTGTAAAATTTGTAAAACAGATTATACTATTATGCCCGTAGTTTGAGTTTATACAGCGTGGTGTCAAAAAAGGCAAATAGACAAGAAAGCGACTAAAACATAACGTTTACGGAAATATTCTTATGTGATACTAAGGGTTATAGGTTAACCAATGCATAATTGTAGTATTAATTATGTTTCATGTGATAATTTATTAAATAAAGAAATAGCTAAAGATCTGCTGCGATTCAGTACTTCACAGCTGCTTGCCTCTGTATCAGCTGTTGCCGCAACAGCACCTGCTAATACGAGTAGTTAACCTTTATTGTGACGCCGGCTGTGGCGCACAATAGAGGACGGTCGGGGCCTGGCTGCCCTCCACTGGCGGTGGGTGTATCAAAGGCGCTCAAAGTCAGGCTGCCTCGGCAACTGTTGTGAACATGTGACAGCAATCAGAGCGGCAAAGGCAATAGGGATCTTCTAGGTCATTCGAGAAGTGTCCGATGGCCAGCGTGTTTGTAGAAGTTCTAGAAAGAACCGTGTTACGTCATGGCTGCCATATTACGAGGGTAGGCGGCGGGAATGAGTCAGTTCAGCTTTTATTTTAATATGTGGATGTGTGTGGTGTTTAAGCTGCATGAGTTTGTGAGAGAACCAGCACGTCGCGGAGGAAGATAGCGAAGCGGTTAATGGGTGTTGAGTGATTATGTCGTAAAGGAAGCTGTTTCAGAGACAGAGAAAGTGAAGAAAGACAGAAAGGAGTGAGCTTTTGTTGGTGTTACATTATGCTGCAAGCAATCTTTAGGGATTACACCTAATGTTGATTGCAAATGTGAAGAACCACTCAAATAAATTTACAGCATGGTTTATAATAACGTATATTTGAAAGTTTGCAGTTATATAACACCAGAGATTATCTTTGTCATTGTGTTAAACAAAACCAAAATAGATGAGAAGTTGAAACTCCAAATTATATCACTGAAATAAAAATGTCATGTCCACATGACATTAATGGTGCGCATTTACACATAGTATCTATCCCAGATGAAATGCGTACAATATATCCTTCTGATATGCTCAAGTTGCAAATATGCAAATGTCAAATTCACAAACCGCCACTGCACATACAGCAGCTACACACAAGACCGCATAGCACACATTTACACAGCGTCAAAGTGCTACGGGCATTGCTGTTGAGAAGGCATTAACGGGAGTGAGTGTACATAGAATATGTGCGTGTGCCTATATGTGACTGTGTTTGTGTATCTGTAAACAGCATAACTTCAAAACCAATAGTTGGTTAAATAACAAATTTGGTATTTAGCTAAGTATCTGCCAAGCAAGAGCTTCAGGAAGATACCCATACTCAAAGCTCCTCCTTACCTATATGCAAATTTTACGAAACTGTTGATTTTCTGAAAAAAAAAAAAAAACGTTTAAAGGAATTTGTTTGCAATAACAGATATTTACGTATTTTCATAACAAATGAAACGCATGTCTTGAATTTTCTGGGAATATCCTATGTATTCCTCTTACTTCTAATGACTTATTCCGTCTTCACACACGAAATCCTACTACACAAAAAAAATGTAGATCTCGTTAAAACATACAATGCATATATGTCAATTACTCTTTCCGTAGAATTAATCATTTTCGAGATACTCCTTGGTATTGGCTTGAATTCTCATTTATACTTTTATCAAAGGTGTAGTCGCTATCTATTTTTCTTTCTTTTTCCATTTGAATACGAAGAAAACGGAATTTTAATTAGTTTCTAAAAGCTTTAGCCGATGCCGTGGCCGGGCGGTTAGACCGTTTGCCTATCAATAAGGCGGATCGGGTGGGAAACGCAGGGACCCGTATGTGGTATTTGTGGTGGACGAAGTGGCGTCCTGGTGGGTTTTCCCCGGGTCCTTCGGTTTCCCCGTCACTCATTCCACAAACTCCTTCATCATCACCTTTTCATTCAATCATATTGAATGCATTTCATATCATCCTCTTCCTCACTATCATACCTGGTGCTTAGCTGGCCACCCGCTTCCAGGTCTTCACTCTGTCTGGTCCAGAGGTCCCTCTGCTCCCCAACAGACGTCTGACCCTAGAAACAGGCTTGTAAGTCCCAGGGGGTCTCAGTCCCCCATACGGAGAGGGTAATCAGAAGAAAAAGCACAAGTGAAAAGCTTTGCCAACATCTTCTCTTATGCTCTTCCACTTGCTTCCTTGCATGAAGCATTTTCCAGTCATTTCCATCATCATTCAAGTAACCAAGCTTTAGAGAAACTTGTTTTTGAGTCCCACGAATGCATCACAGGGAAAGTACATGGAGGCAAATTCACCTCCTCTCTTTCGCATAATACTGGATATCATCACTGGCTATCATTAGCTCTCCCTTCCTAGTTACGCAAAGAGAACATTTTGAAAAGCATTACGTTTAAAAGATTTGACTATCACTTAGCCTACTATACTCCCCTATTCCCATTGTTTCTACAAGAAACTATATTGTAACAACATCTCACAATCCATCTTTAATTACTTTTTATTTTCTGTGCTTTATCTACAGCTTTACTTAAACTCAAATGCTTCCCACAACTTATCACAAACCTATTTCATTCTTTTATTAAAAAGCTCAAACTAACGATACTGCTTGACAACGTGACAACCATTAAATCACAAAACCAACGAATGCTTCCAATTTTCTGAGACTATGCTCTCAGAGTTACCCGTAGTTCCGCACCTACATACGACGTTGAGCTTTAAACAGCTCTTCTATGCCAACGCGACAGTGTAATGAAACATTTCTACAAAGCTTATCTCAGCATGAAGTACCTAGATAGAGTAATACGCTTCGTAAGAATAGCAATACATTTTTTTTATTAAATTTGTGTCCTTGTTTTGTATCCATGCATCACAGAACCGAAAGTTCCTCGTAAGATTTTCAGGGAGAATGCTAGAGAGAAAAGGTTTAAAATGGCTTTTGGACGTTATGCAACCTTTGCTAGCTTATACATGAAGTGCATTTCAAAAGTCCTTCATATGTTCTGCTACAGCTAAATGGGAATGGATTTTAGATAAACGTAATAAGAGTAATTTGTTTAATCACAGATGTCTTTATTCTCACAAATGTATCATAATCAGGTAGCAGGGTTTTAGTACAAAATCCAAGTTAACGTGCATCTACAACAGGATGTGCAAGTGCCGGTAACCTTGCTGTGCTCTTGTAAACAAGTAGAGTGGAAGGCAGTACAGCGCTCACGCTACCTGCCGGCTCTATACTCCATACTGTTAATCTCATTCCTATGTTTACTTACTAAAACCCCGCTCCCTGATCATAATTATAAATCACTATATACAAACATATATATGGCACATTGTACTCCTTTAGTTCTATTTAATGTTGTTGTTTCCATTTGGTTCCAACAATTAGCGGTTTTAAACATCTATATAATAAAATTTATTTGTTAGCATGCGTATATAACACGTTGTGTGTGTATGTGTGTGTGTGCGTGCGTGTATGTGAGATTCTAAATATGTATCGCTAGATTGTCTTCAGAAAAAGCAAAGGCATCAACCCCCCCCCCCCCCCCCTAGTTACTGTGTTATCAAGTCTCCACTGTCTCGGACAGGTAGGTGAACAACACGCCTCAAAAGACCTCAGGAAACGATACGAAATCCGTCTAAGATTTTCTTTGGAGCTGTACGTTATACAGCAAAATCAAACGAATATCGTTGGTCTTGAAGTAATTAATATTTTTGATATTAAATAGGAATTGAGTTTAATTTTAAGAAAAAATATATCTTGCAGTATATTTTGTATGATTGTTATGAAAATAAAAATATAAACTATGACTTTTGTTTTGGTAGATATATTATTATAATTGATGTTTCATTCTTATTTACTTTATTCTAATTTTTAAATTCTGTTTCGTAGAGAAACTTCTTGTGAAGTTCTGCATGTAATGTCAAAACTTACTGAAGTAGTGTGGCTTTAGTGTTTTATTGTTTATGTTCGCTTGTAGCTGCATGAATGTTCACCAAGATGGATGACTCAGGTGGTAACATCTTCGGCACGCATTCGGGAGGTCGTGGGTTCAACTCCCGTGGGCTGACCAATCCAATATTTGTGGATTCCTTTAGTCGCCAGTATATTGTCCAAGAGCCCGTGTCTGCCAGCCTTCCTTATTTTATGAAAGCTGAAAGTTTCTCAGCGCATGCCCCCAACACAGGTAGTAACGATCCCGCTACTATGAATTTTGAATTACCGTGTCTTTGTGTCAAAGGAGAGGATCAAAGCCTAATTTTCTTACATTTTCTTCCAGATAGTATTAGAGATGACGTCATCCGTTGCTAGACAATATCTCGCAACCACTCGCCGGACACCTCGGGAGTCCCATTATGATGCAGTCTAGTTATATTTGGTGATATTCCATTCGTTAGGTTGCACTAGTACCACCAACTGTTCGTAAGATATAACCATGGCAAAGCTACGGTCATAGTTGGTGTTATTGCATCTGTTATGTTGTCACAGAAGCTCTTGTTTATGAACGCGTTGCAGAAAGGCCAACCGATAGATTTTAAAACAAATTTCCGTTTACGCACTGTATTAATTAATTAATTAATTAATTAACCTGTAGACCTGCTGCTCGTGTTTGGGTGATTTTGTCTTGAACTGTTTTAGAGCAGCATATACAGTTATAGTTACTGTTGTTATTTTTGTATTCGCTACACAGTAGTTACGATATTTAGCGCTCGGAAGTGATTTTATGGAGAAGTGTTATTGCAGAACAAGATCTTCCGAAGATACGTTCTTTGTTGTGTGGTAACGATGTTCAATAATTATTATCGTTTGAAAGTGTGATACTTTAACACTGTGATATTTGAGGTTAGAAATACGTTTAATATGTGACTGCTTTTTGGGATACTTTCGTCTGCTGTTTACTGTAATATCTTGGGAACTGCCGATCAACTGTCCACTACACTTATACACCTTTGCTACCTGTTGACTGCCAAAGTCACGATGATCTAACATTTATGTTAGCCCCATTGTTCCTACCTGTGTTGCGGGCATTCGCTGAGAAATTGTCAACTTTTATAAAATAAGGAAAATCTGGCATTCATGGGCTCTTGCTCTATGATTGTTTGATATAAAAATTATAAAACTAAATGTGATATCATCCACAATATTAAAATCTCCTAAAAATAAAGTTAGCTTAGTTTTTGTAGTAACGACTTTTTCCTCCGATTCATGCACGAGCTTCTCTGAAAATTAGCATTAACTCTATTGGTTCATAAATTCAGGCACTGATGTCTTGTAATAGCACTTAATGGTGTCATTATACATTTAATTTGCGTGACAACATTGTGAAAACCCAAGATTTCACCAGCTGGAATTAGGAACCGCTTATTAAATAAGTGGTTCGACGGCATTCCTTAATATGGGACAGAGAAATGACACACAGAATGTATGTATTTATCGTATTCTCGCGTGAGAAAGTCAAGTTTCCCTGATTTGGCCTAGTAGCATTTTTCAATTTCGCAGTCACTCGTTGTAACCCACGGAAAGGTTATGGATGTAAAGAGACCCCTGTTTAAACTCATCACACTGAAAGGAGACGAACGACAAAATGTTCCACGTTTTATTATAGATAATGCGCTCTTAGGACCTGTCACAATCATGCCCTTTCTTTGAAGGATATCCTTTTGAATATTTTGAATAGGCTGCATCTGTTTTTAAATTAATTGTTTGGGCATATGCAGCAGAAATATAGTAGGGCTTTAAGAGCTGTAGCCATGGTTAACAAATTATCACAGGTAAGCAAATTTTATCACGTGTCAGCGTGAACAGCTTTTGTGAGGTTGCCTTACCTTGTATTACAGACTGTGCTGAAGGAGAGAGAGCGAGTCCAGGTGTAAACAACGGGCGTGTGCCGGCTATGCTCGAACAAGTTCAAAAGAATCTGTGTTCTATGTTGTGCATTACGACTGTTTGTTTTTATTTTCTATAGAAATTGTACATACGTATATGAAAAGTGAATACTACATAATCTGTTCATTGCAGTGAACAATAATATACGTGCGGAGGTTATTGAACGTAAACTGTCTCCACCTCTCACTTAAATAAAAGCTAATATAAATGACACGTTTTTTATTCTAAACTGTTATTTATCTACTGAACTGCAAAGTGGTATATTTATAAATTCGGCATTGACATTTTCATGTAGTGCAAAAAAAATTGTTTATTGGGAAAATGGTGATTGATGAGGTATTCCATAATACAAACCCTTCTTTTACTTTAGAGTGTAATGCCAATAAGTCAGGGGAGCTATGGGTCCAGCGTATGATGTGTAAAGATTGGGCACACAACCATGATTTTATTTATGATTTTTGCTCATGACTCAGGAGTTTTTCTCCCTTTCAAACATGAAGTGTTAATCCTTAATTTTGACCTTTTTCAATGCAGTTCCATGTGTCTGAACATACGTAGATAGCAAAACATTTGCAATTAAGACATTAAAAGCAAGCCGTGGTTATAGCAGTAACAAAAACAAAGCATCTTCATTCAAACACTAGTTTTATATTACAACCCTGGTTTCCAAAAGCCATATTTAGTCACATGTTTTCAAAAGTTGTGAAAATCTGTGTTTTAAAATTGATTAGCAATTCTATAATATAGTCTATAACAAATGCTACCGACGATTTTTGAGATAATAGATGCCCTTGAAATTCAAACGTATCTAACAAAAATAAAAAGGTTGCCCATATTAGCACCTCTTCCAAAATGAGTATGCGTAACCTTTAGCCTTTGTATAACTCAGTTGTTTCTAAGTAGGTTATGGCATTGGATGAGCAACTCAAGTTACTCTTCAAAGTACTCAAAAACACTGCAATTAGGCTTTTTGCAATTAGAATTGCACATGCCCTTTTGGAATCTAATTCATTTTTCAGTTTGACGTATTTTAGTATACCTAGGTATTGTTTAACCACAGTCTGTACTCAGGGACATGTGCCAAGACAGTACAGTCCTTGCGTCAGTAACTTGAAATCACTGACATGGTGACTAATCCGCACTCTACTTATCACTGTAATCAAATAAGGATTTTAGCGTAGTTTTCAACAGTATTTTTTAATACAGCGTAAATTTTTTCTTAAGAGAATTTGAATAAACAGCAGAATTGTCAGTATTTGCTAAATTATGAGGTAATTAGATTAAAGTGATAGGTTGTAAAGATTACCTTTGACATCCGTTCATTGCAACGTTATAGATATATCGTGATACCCCTACTTAATAGATATAATGTGAAACGCTGGGTAATGTATAATTAGATATGAGTGTACCATTTCATCCCTTGGAGTTGATAATATGGGCCCAAGGTGCCTTAGACTAGGGGAGGACAGGTAGTGCCAGTGTAGTGTCAGGTTACACCCTGAACATGCTCACCTTTTGAAGTCGCGCATTCTGTACTGCTGCCGTAGGGGAAGAGAAATAGTTTGAGGCAGTAATGTAGGAAAGGTAGAAAACGTATCTGGTGTTAATAACATAAACAACGTCTTGGATGTTGAAATATTAATGCTGACAGTTTTAATTACGCAATTACAAATAAAAATAGAGTAACAATTCTAGTTTATGTGAAGGACAGTCATGTTACAAAGCAAATAGAACAGAACATAAGGTTTTCTATGGAAATTGGTACAGATCCATACATATAAAAATTACGTGGATATTTTGTGACATCTACATCGAAGACTGCATGTTAGATGAGAAGGTAGCTCGAGTTTTGTACTCAGCTAATTTCATAACAGAACCAGATAACACTGGTTGCTACATCTTACTTGTACTGGCCATGTTATTATCATCATCGAGAGCGCTACATCTGTCTGAACTCTCCAATTCCACCTTCACAGCGGTATTTATCTAGACTATGTCTAACGAACTGTACTCACCAAGTGTGAAGACATTCCCCTATTTCCCCTCCCTTTGTGAGGGAGGCTTCATCTAGATAACATGGAATTACACGGCTCTCGCCTTACGCCACACGAACTGAGAGGCTTGCTGTTCGTTCCAATACGTTATATCACTTGAAACTGTCTTCTTATGCCTTGGACTGTTACTGAGGTAGGTTCGCTGTCGCAGAATGTGTCCATATCTTTCCGTTACAGACGCGCTAAATGTTTAGTCTCAATTCCTGTTTGCTTAATGTAAGAAGTCATTCAGCTCTTTCAACCTAGATGGTTATAAACTCTTTGGAATGCTTGAACCCTTGAAGTGAGTTCTTTCTTTTGATGTTCTGGCCATTGTATAATTGCATCCTTTAATTGGAAATCTGGAATTCCAAAAATGCTTTAAACTAATAAAGAGATCTGGATAGAGCTCTCAGTTTTGCAAAGCGATTTACACTGTCTGTTCGTTCAACTCCTACATCGGGCAATCTGTTTTGTTTGCCCAGTTGTTTTAAGGATGTGTAGTGTTTGCTCAACAGTTCAAGCCCCGGCTGTCTTGACTGCCTGATAGTAAATTCTCCAGACTTAAATGTAACTGCTGCGATCTTAAGCCTCTAGCTAGAGCCTTCTTCGTCAAGTGCATATGTACTGAAGTGATACCTTGGATTGCCTACTAGGCAGGTGCTAATACCATCAGTAAATACATGGATAAACAGGCTCTGTACCTGATTTTAGCCAATGAAGTTTGCTGCCATTTGCTCTAGCTTATGCTAGAACATTGTGAGGCTCACCGTAAGACTAATTATAGTCACATATGCCCTAAAGTCATATGGTGTTGTAGATAGCATGGTTTCCCTATAAATGTATATCAAGCTGTCAACGCCGTTAGGGCTATGTTGCAGTTCGTTTTATCTGTAAATTGCAAGTAAGTGCGCAACCCAATAAAACTCAAGGTTTGTTAATTGTTAAATCATTTCACATAGAATTTATAACTTTTAGCTTTATGTTCTTCTTCTTTGTGAAGGTACTATGAAAATGTTATACAGTGCACACTAAGGACCTCCTTTAGCCATCTTTCGTGTCTTATATTTAGAATACTGTGACAAAATGACAACTTTATTTTCGTTCTAAAACTGATACACAAAAACACAGTACTTGTTTACCGTCGTTAACACTATTTACTGTTCTTCGTGATATTGTCTTCTCGTAACCTTGACATACTTTCTGCCTTTCCTTTCTCTGTCTCACAAACAGCAGACTGTGCCAGTACAATCACTCACACTGCTTCACACTAACTAAAACTGCTTCACTGTCTTCACTTCGACGCGAGGTATCTCTCACGATTGCACACACACACACACACATACACACACACACACATACACACATGCCTAACAGTTGTCTCATTCAATGCCCTTTGTCTAAAAAACTAACTGTCCTCTGGCGTCCAGCAAGCTTTTATCCTAGGAACAACGTAGTTCGGATCTTTCTCGAAAGTGACCTTTTTCTAGAAGCTGTCGCAAATAAGCCGCCAGTTGATGGTTCGGGAACGTTCCGATACTCCTTGTTATACTGCCCTCTATTGCTGCCACATATTTAAAATCAGTGACCCAAGGTAGCTTGACCTTGAACGCCTTTATGCACGACGACTTGGCATGTGGTGTGAGAAAGCTTGACCCTGAACGCCCTTTGATGTGCAATAGCTAGCCGGCGTCACAATATTTTGTAATCACTTAGAAATAACAGTTATCGTTTCCTCTTATAAATGTTAGGTCATCGACGTAACCCTGAACATCATATCCTGCCACAGATAGTTTTTCAAGGTCCATAGTATGCATGACAACATTTTACCTTGGGTCTCAATAGTAATTGTATCATTTTATGGCTCTTTCATAATTCTACGATATTGGAGCATGGATATTATCCACGCACAGAATTGGTGTTATTCCTTTGTCTCGGCAATAGATCTTATGGATTCAAGCAAGTGTTCATCAAAGGCTCTTTGTATGATCAAAAATGTGAAATGTGAATTTCATGAGATGTAAGGGCTCTTTCAATATTTGCTATAAGAATATGTAGGCTGTCCAATTACAGTTGTCAATTTGATAGGCAATTTGTGAAAGTTGAAGATATTCTAGTCAAAAATTTGCTTCTAACATAAATGTCTTAAAATTCCTTTATGGGACGACATAACTTCGGTTGAGAGCCTCCTAACTTTAAGAATAAAGGTTCCGAAATATACCTAACTTAGAGAGAAGCTAGTTCTCTAACACTCTGTATCAATGGAATGTGAAAATCATCAAAACTCCTTTGAATAGAACAGGGGAAATAGCATCTTCCGAGTAAATGTTCCATCGGGCTTTTTCCCAGTGCTGATTCTCTTTGAGTGCTCTCTGAGTATTGCCTTATGGATATGAGCCATTGCAGGCATGTCATTTATGCTTTCAAAAAAGTTCCTCCAGAGCTTCCGGGGTCCAAATGATTTAGCTGTTGACAAGCCCCTTATATGTACTCACTCACTCACTCACTCACTCACTCACTCACTCACTCACTCACTCACTCACTCACTCACTCACTCACTCACTCACTCACTCACTCACTCACTCACTCACTCACTCACTCACTCACTCACTCACTCACTCACTCACTCACTCACTCACTCACTCACTCACTCACTCACTCACTCACTCACTCACTCACTCACTCACTCACTCACTCACTCACTCACTCACTCACTCACTCACTCACTCACTCACTCACTCACTTACTCATTTACTCACTCATTCCAGGGCTTCCCTTTAGAACTTCTTAGTTCTAGGTTGCACCTGGTCAGAGCAGTTTGTTTTCATTCCCTGTTTCCTTAGCCTCATTCCAGATATTGGTAATATTCCTTCCTAACTTGGTTAGCTGTTTTCTCCTCAATGGATTTGTTATTTCATTGTTGGACAGCTATTCTCATAAGATAAACTGTTTATGGGTATATAAAGTGGGGCAAATATACTTTTACTCGTACTCTCAGATCTAACTCCCGAAACTGACTACTTCGCAATGTAGGTATTTCCGCACTAGTCTCGCTTGATTAGTTTTGGCATCCTTAGTTTCTGTATATCTAGCCTCTTTTTCAAATCTTAATTTTAATATATGCGGTCTCTCACTGAGGCACTATTTAATACAAGGCGGTTGGTAATCTTATCACTTATATATCCTCTGGATAAGGTCAAAATCCTGTAGCTATTGCCTGTAGACAGTTACAAATGCGGATTCATTACCTATATTAATAATATAAATGTCATTGGAGATCGGGGGAGCTCAAAATGCGTTCGGGATCAACCCAAATAGGAAAAATAAATATTGAATTGAGTGCAGGTATTCCTGAACTTAAATTGCATGCCAAGTTGTCGTTGGACGTCCGTTTAACAGTTGGGTTGAACAGTCGACAAGTGACTGGAGATTTGGTGACTTTAAAACGGTACTGATCTCATCTTATATTTAACAAAGTTATGACTAGTATAAAACACAGCAATTTATTTTATTTTGTTCTGGAGTTCTACAGTATTAAAAGAAACGTATTGCATTTAGGTGGACTTAGCCAGACCCATAACAACTATAGAACCAACTGTAACTACAATGATCAGTGAGAAAAATAGGACATTATTCGTTATCAATGACTTCAAATTTTATTTTCGAAAGGCACTAACAATAAGTAATAATAAAGAAAGATGGGTGTGCTGCAAGATACTTTGTAAATGTATGTTAAAATTGATGAACAGTGCAGTGGGAATGTTGAACTATGATCATGAAAAGGACGAGAATCAGCCAATAAACAGGCAAAGACTGAGTAACATTTTGAAACGGAAAGCTGTTGCATATCCTTCTGATAGACGGGCTGAAATTATACATTCTGAAATTTCAAACGGTGACATTGACTTCCTAACGATTACAGACGTAGCTAAAATCCGTAACAATGTGCTCGTGCAGTCGTTAGATCGAAAGTCCCAAAATCTTTGGAAGTCTTGCATTCTGTTTTAAACGGGTTGAGTATTAAAACAAATAGAGATGAATCATTTTTATTGCTAAACGACTTGGCAAAAATGTTTTGTCAACTGAAGCAAAGTTAAAATGTTTAAGTGAGTGTGAAGTTATCTACACAGATGGCACATTCAAAATCTGCCCAAAACTATTTCTTGAAATGCATTACAGCCAGTGATGAGGTGCTTGGAGTTTTTGCTGTAGCGACTTATGAAATGGTTTAAGGTTTATGGTAACAACTCCAATCACTGGCGAAGAACGTTGAAGTGATAATTGCCTTTTACCTTTGTCTTTGTTTCGGCACCTCTATCATTTCCGAAATAATATCCCTGGAGATATGCTCTGTAACAGCACACTTTGTAAAGTTTTGGTAATTAACGGTGCTGACTACACACTCAGTTTCTCTGCAATAAACTAAGTTACAAATGACTGTTGGGAGATCTGTCACTTTGCCTCTAACCACACAAAGATCCGGTTATAACAGCAGGGGGAGGGAACATTTCAATGAAAATGTCTTCTTGTCAACTATGACCAATATTTTTTTAAACAAAATTTAGGTTTATTTAATAACTAGCTATAGAAGGTATTTAACAAATCCCCTGCTAAGCATTTGAGAGACAGCTTTCGCTTTATGGAAGTTTATCTGGATGCATTTGATATTTCTCTAATATACATAACGCCTCCGTAGCGCAGTTGGTAGCGCGATTGCCTCTGGCACGGAGGACCAGCATAGGGATTTTATCCCCTCTGGGAGGTCTAGCACGGGGTGCACCCAGCCTCGTTAGTCCTGGGGGACCAATTGAGGGAAAAGTAGCGGCCCCAGGTCGTGAAGGAATCGGGACGCTGACCACGTACCACCCTCCAATACTGCACCCCACCATTGACGCCTGCAGTGGGCCGAGGTAGGGGACGCAGCGGCTGGGGGTAAGGCTTGGCTCTTCATGGACTATAGTGCCGGGGCTTAGTTCTTCTAACGACACATTTATCGGTCATCTAGATCCGTTACTCATTTCGGAACTTTTTTTTGCCTGGAGTTCCAAAACAAGTGTTCTGATTTTCAAGTGGTTCGCCTTCTTGAACAATCTTTTCACTGTTCTTTTGACGCTCCTGTGGTATCTGATACGCGTTTTTGAACATTTTCAATTTTTTTGAAAAATTCTTCTGATGTAAGCAGTTCTTTGCTTTTAGCTTTTTTCTTCATGCATGCCAATACTTTTGACACAATTTCGCTGCTATGACTGTGTAATGTTTTGGATCGTAATTTAGAAAGCAGTGGCAGCATAATTGATTTATGCTATGAATGATTAATGTCTCATAAATTCACTATATTCACTTCTTGTCGCAAATATCTTACTATGTCTTTAATTATTGCACGCTGCACAAAAAAGCAACTGTGAATTAGCAAGGACTGTTGAAATGCAGACTTCCCTCTTCCCACCCCGCCTGTTGTGCATGGTTTCATTCGCAAAATTATATGAGCTGATGAAAGAGACAAAAGCTATAAGTTGGCCTACAGGACTTCCACTCAAGGTCAGGGGCCAAGATCGATGGGTACAATATCGTATCATTCAGAAAGGCAGGTATTTAACTTTGCCTAACATCACCAACAGTGACCTAAGAAATGCTGGTGCAATATCGTATCATTCAGAAGCAGAATTATTTACTTGCACTTCTGCGTCAGTGATATGAGAAATGCTGGTATTGGATCATTCAGAAGGACAGGTATTTACGGCGAGTCTACCTACATTATCATTAGTTACGTAATAGGTGCTATAAGGATGAAGTCAAGGGCCGGTACAGAGTCGACTCATTAGTCAACGGAGTGTCGATATGAAGACAAATGTGGGCAGAGCTGAACAACGACCGACCGCAGAAACCTTGTGAAGGAAACGAGAGGGGAGAGAGTGAGTGAGTGAGTGAGAGAGATCGGTGGCGCACCAGTTAACGCTCCCCATCAACATCACATTGCTATATACGGCAAGCAAGCGTTAAAAAGCTTGAACCTAATTTACATGTGGGCGGAGCTTGGCTAGCAAGAGGGTGGAGCCTCTATTTCTTGCTCGCTCTCGGTGATTGGCAGTCATGCGCTTAACCGTTGCATAGGAGAGGGGCGAGGGTCAGGATTTATGGGACATTCTGCAGGCAACCCACAGCAATGAGTTATTGTTACATCAAAACAATGTAACTGGATGTTAAAATGTTCTTTCTGTAAACTCTTTTACCTCTGATAAACGCTCTCTGATGCTGATAAATCTCGAGATGCGCTGTACACTTGACTAAGTATTAAATAACAAGCTCGGTTGCTGGGTGTTGCTTGAGGAGATAAAAGAACAACGACCGCCAGTTTGTTGATATCATGATCGGCAGGTGTGCACGCGGATGTGCTGGTTCCACCGATACAGTGTCATCCCATTGCCAACACAGCAGTCGGCAGGTACCTCTTCAGAAAACTCGGAGCGCGTTTTCTCCCGTAGCGTGTACTGAAAGTTCCTTCGGAAGACTTGGTTAAAGGTTCAGGTGCTAATTTCATTTTACCAGTCTACCTTAGAATTAATCGTTATCTCGCGCAATGCTCAATTATGGAGCAACTTCCTCATGTTCGAAGTTCTCGGTTTGACTCCCGCTGAGGGAGTGGAATTTCTCTCTAGCGGAGATTATCCCCCATCCTCTCCAGAGAGAGAGGGAGAGAGAGAGAGTGAGAGTGTATTTAATATATATAAATGGATTTCTATAATGAACAGGGTACGAAATCTGAAATATTGGAATATGAACACGAGAAAATGGAATGGAGACAAATAAAAGATTAGATACCTACATCTTGAAAACAATGTGGAACGAAATATTTAAAATGATCCAAGAAAAATATACTACAGAATATGAACGGAAATTCAGTTTTAATAATTAATGTATTTTCCCCGAAAAAGTATATTTATATTAAAAATACAGTGATATTTATTTAAAGTTATCAACTGGTTTTCCGTTGTAAGAAGAGAAAATCGAAATACCTAGAAGTAATTCCTGGATTTTTGGTTTTTCCCAGTTGATAGTATTGAACAAGTTGAACTGCATTGATCGTAATGAATATACAGAGTGGCACAAAAGTCATCAATTCGACTAAATCTTGAGGATATGTGGAAATAAAATTAATTGCAGGATGTCCATGGCAACACACTATACGTGTTCATTTGTTTGTGGGTCTTCTGTTTTTGGTTATTTTTGGGACTTTTGATTGGCCTCCACGTTCATATGATTTGATGCCATGATATTTTAGACTGTGGGGAATTCTAGAGGATATGGTGTTCCCCATACCGATAAGAAGTATAGATGAACTGATAATTTCCATTCAAAATGCATTTCTTACCAGCAATGAAGATAAACATTTACTGTCCCGTATCTGTGAATCAGTTGTATGACGTTGCCTGAAATATATTGAGCAAGGAGGCGAACAATTTGAACAAAAATGAATGTGTTTGTGTTGCCAACAACTTGAAATGTCTCTTTATTATATGTTCGAGTAAAAAAGAAAATCATCCTTGTTATGCCTTAATGTATGGGGAAACTGACTTCAGCGCCACCTGTATATTAGGTTATTTTTTATAGAATTTATCACTTTGTGATAAAATATTTGCGTTATAGTATTTAAATTTATATTTTGCTTATGAAATAGTCCATGTAGCTAAATACTATTCAACGGTCTGACCTTTGCAGAGAATTAGTCATTTAAGTCACACTTTTTATGATATTACTTGTGATACAGCATGCCTCTTGTAGGTTTGAAATTAAAGAGGACATTCCACTTAATAAAACTACACAAAAACTGAAAAATACCAAACATTTTTCGACCCTTTTTACCAATTAGTCTCCCCTTGAATAGCTACTGGGTTTAGGTCCGTTGAAGCCATGGTTTTCCTCGGAGGCCACCTGAATTTTACGCCTATCTATTACTTCAATTCGTTTCCTTCTTGGTCCTAATTACTATGCTTCGGAACCTATAACTCGGAAACAGGCGTCTGAAGTAGGGCTTAGCTTGCAGGCTCCTGTAGGCTACCTTAAGTTCTAAAAGAGGAGGTTGCTCGTATGAAGAAGGAAAAGCTTTTTCTCGTGTCTTTCTTCCTCTCCCTTGCAGGTGTTTTATCTAATGCAGAAACAGTAGCATGTTGACTGACATTGGTTCTTTTTACTTTCTCTACCAGTAAGTAGAGGAAGTACCTATTGTATTCCACACAAAACTTCGATGTGGAGATTTCACTTGAAATATGTTTTGAGAACCCTGAATCCAAAAAAGTATTCTTAGAAAAAGTTCCGTGTATGTCTGTGTGTGTGTGTGTATGTATGTGTGTGTGTGTGTGTGTGTGTGTCTGTCTGTCTGTCTGTCTGTCTGTCTGTCTGTCTGTCTGTCTGTCTGTCTGTCTGGATGTCTGTCCTTCAGTCTGTGGACAGCATAACTCGAAAACCAAAAGTCGGCTAAAAACCAAAGTTGGTGTTGATTTTCTTGAAAATGGCTCTTACGATTTTGATTAAAACGACATATATTTAAGATATTTTTATGACAAATGAAATGTATATTTTGAATTTTCTGGCTATAACCTATGTAGTTCTGTTTACTCTGCATCACTTTCGAATAACTCGTAAACCGTAAGAGATAGACAAAATTTTACTGTGCAAAAAATGTAATCTCACTAAAACACACAATTTATGTCAAAAAACTTTTTTTGGTAGAATGAACCATTTCGGAGATATTCCTTGTTATTTGTGTCAGTTTCGGAAAACAAACTTTCGTCAAAAGCAACATTTTTGTTCATTTTTTAATATGTTAACCGTGGAAAGAGTACGGAATCTCAAAGCTTTAAAAGATTTGACTATCGCTCAAAGCCTACTGTATTCTAATATTCCCCTTGCACCTACAAGGAAATAAGCAATAAGATAATTTCTGCAAATGTTTATCTCAACTAAACAGAGTAAGTTAGTACAAGAGTTGAGAAAGTCATGAGTGAGCAACACATTAGATTTTTTATTTTTATTTTCATTCTATGCCTATACTAAATTTTTTTTCAGTTTTTTTACTTTTTCTACCATGCCTAGTTAGGGAAGCTTTAACATTTCGCCCAATTTTTTTTAAAAATTTGATAGCGATATTTCCCTAGAAATATACCTACTTTTCGAGGTTTTTGAAAAAAGAAAGGAAGAAGCATTTCTGGAAAGCAAAGCTCAGCATCTTCCAAGGTTATGTCACGAAGAGCTTCAAGCAATTATTCACACCACAAGCTATCTTTTACATGGAAAAGTTGTCGAAAATGTAGATTAGCTAAAAAATGGCTCTTAATAATCTTGATTAAAATACCCTATGTTTAAGATATGTTCATGACAAATGAAATGTTATACATTTTGAACTATCTGAGAGCAGGTCTTGAAGTCCTCTTCATTCTAGAAGACTTCTGCACAACAGTAAGAAATAAACAAAACCTTACTACACAAGAAATGTAGACCTCGTTCAGGATATATATGCCTAAAATTGCATAAAATCGAGAAAAATATAATTTCATTTATTTTAATTGCATAGGTAATACATTTGAGGCATTCATGAATGGAAAAATTGCTTAATTTATCTCCTAACGCCATTCTAAATGCTCTACTGTACGGTTAATAATTCATTCATTCATTCATCGTCCGATATACCAGGTCTACCAGAAAGCTTTGCGCTGAATGTTATAAATAAATTAAATTCCTTTGAATTAGAAATGAGTTTCACTTGATAACCAAACAACACTCAAACCGTACACACACCACACACAAATATTATCGATCTCAATGAATTGGAGTTGGAAGGTTGATTAGGCTTGATAATCACTTATGAAGAGTTACAATCAAATCAATTTTAGGTGGTACAAAGTTCACCGAGTCAACTAGTACAAACTAACAGTTGCCCAAGTTTTATTGTCAGATGTGTCTGAGCATACCTATATTTTTAACTTGGAAATACACAAATTGCAATTTTTAGGAAAAAGCGGTTTGTAAGTTTGAAAATTATTGGAACCTAAACTAAGGGAAACCTAGAGCGATTTTAAAATCTGTTTTGAAGCTATTAAACTTCAAACTTATTCAAAATTTCTGTTCTAATAGAGCAAAATTGATGACATTTAGGCTGTAAATGTTTTCATTACATTACTCCTAGGTGCAAATATAGCTCAGAATTTCCCATTTACAATGATATGTATCCTTAAAGAACACAATTTTATGCAGAGTTAACCATTTAATTTTCCAAAGCTTATAGATACTTTTCTCAAATGGGAAATCGTTCCTTCTTTTTCTCTCCTCATCATGCAAGTGGAACGGAATTTTAAAACCATCAGTTAGCGACCAGGGTTAAAGCTTTTGACTACCGCTTAAAGACTACTGTATTCCTATATTCCCCTTCTTACAAGTAAATATGCAATAACAATTTCTGCAATTTTTGTCTCGATTAATATGACGTAGATAAAAGGATAAGCGTTTGCACGAAGAATAGTTTCTTCGAGTGCAACACATGATACTTTTTTGTTTTATGTAGCTTTAACCACTAATTTTTCATTTATTTATTTTTAGATAAAAATTTTCCACGTAAAGGGTAGCTTAGGATGGGGCTATTTTCTTCAAAATCTTCTTGTTACATCCTTGAAAGACTTAAATATCAACTTTGGCTTTTCATTTTTGAGTTATGCTCTTCATAGACTGACAGACTCACAGACACACACAAACACACACACACACACACACACACACACACACACACACACACACACACACACACACACACACACACAGACACACACACGGACCTTTTTCTAAAAATGCTATTTTTGGATTTAAGGGGTCTCAAAACATATATTCCCGGTGAAATCTCGACATCGAATTTTTGGGTGGAATGCAATACTTCCCCTACTTACCAGTACAGAAAGTAAAAAGGAATAGCGATTTAGAATTCAGAGAAATAGATATAAAGTATTTGAAAATTCAAACCAATAACAAAGAATATCGACAAAATGGTTAACTACAAAAATATTTTACTTGGCAGAAGTTGTGCTTTAACAAGATCTTGTGGAGTAAGAGTTTACATCTCTTATGGATTACCAATAAGTTATTCAGAATAAAGAACATTTCTAAGGCTGTTCCCATAAAATTCAAGATATATATTTTATTTGCCATGCGAATATCTGAAACGTATGATACTGGTATAGTAAAAATCATTAGGTGCAGTTTTAAACAACAAAACTTAGGAAAACTTTTTATGTAAAGGATAATTTTGGGTTGGGGAATTTTATTGAAAATCTATATATCATATCCTTAAAAGATGAACTTGATGCTACACTACACTAAGCACGCAAGACCATCTTAATTTATTTTTATTCTTGTCTTTTTCTTTTGGATTCAGGGAGTCTCAAAACATCTTTATGGCAAAATCTGTACATTGAATTTCTAGATGCAATGCAACACCTAGGCACTTCCGTTGCTTACTATACAGGAAATTTGAGTCTTGTGGTTTTTGCTTGATATCATTGTAACAAACAACTTAAAACACCTGTTGTATTTTGCCTTCGCATTTTGCTTCTATCCACGTCCATAAAACCTAATTTGAAATAATTTATAAGTAGAATTTTGCCTCGTTAAAAAAATACATTTTTATACGATTGGTATACCTAAAATATAAGAAATTCTTAGGAAATGGTTACGTATAATACATATTTACTTAACATAACCTTTAAAAGAAAAACTTTAACCCTAAATAAAAAAATAAAAAATTAAATTTTGGTGGATGAAATTACATTTATTATCTAGATTGTATAATAAATATTTATAAACTGAATAAAATGTTATCAACATTAACGTTTTAATAGTTTAAAATAAAACATTTTAACTTCTATTCCTCACTAATGGCAATTCCTAAATATCGGTTTTACTTGAGTTGAGAAACTTGGAGGTAAATATGACAACAATTTGAACTTTTCCTGTTTTTTAAGAAGAGTTTGGTTGAAATATCAACATGTTGCATTTTTATTTTCTGTATTACATACAGAAAGTAAAAGAAATATACTCCACCCAAAAATTCTATGTTGAGATTTCACCGTAAATGCATACTTTAAGGCACCCTGTAGCCCCCTCCCTAAGAAAAAACATTTTTGAATGTGTCTATACATATATACATACTGGATGAGTCTTCCCATCCTGCGGATTGGTAACCCTGCATTTTATAGACGTTGCGAAATGCAGGTGGTGACACCGCATTCACAGCCCGCTGATTAGGGGTAGTTGTTAACGTGCTCTGGTAGCGCAATGGTTAACATGAGGGAAGGTCGGAGGTTCAAATCTAGCCTGGGCAAAAATGACGTATTTATTCATTTCTGTTTATGTTTCGAGAGCGTTCTAGAAAACCATATGTTCTTTCGAATGCACTAGAACGTGGATTTACCTATATACGAGTAAGCACGACGTTCCAGCCGTTCATTCTTGCAGTGGTACAGTTTTTTCTAACATTTCGAACACTTATTACAACCGTATGAAGGAAATGGGCAAATAGTAAAGATTTATCTGTGTGATAGTCCGGCGTGATGTCATACTTTGGGAATCAGAGGGGTTCACAGCGATCATAATATGGACTTGCAAACGTAGACACACCTCGGGCTGCTCTCAGCCTGCCAACAGAAGGACGGAAGGACTGGATTTTGTAAAGTTACAATTACAATGTTATTTAGCACTTATTTATGATGTTTAGTAAAGTACATTCTAACCAGTAATGTGTGTCTTCGTGAAATTCATATAATTAAACTAATTAATGTTGCTATTTCTGTAAAAGCTTATCTCAATTAAATTGAAGTAGGTAGATAGGAAGGTGAAGTTTCTTAAGAACAATTTGTATACTCATTTATAAACGATGAAGAGTAGTCACTACATTAGTCCCCACGATTTTATCTTTACTGGAAACAAACGCAGATACATCTCAACTCTGTGGCTCATTAATCATCCCTTCTTTAGTGGTAAAACAGTGTCTGGGTGCTTGTACATGAGTGTGTATAGGGGGTAGGGGGAGAGCTGCAAAGTGGAAAACGAAATGTCGGATTAATAGCAAGTCTCATGTTTGTCAGGTTGTCAGGCAAATCAAGACACCACTACCTCTACTTTTTATTAGAGTACGGTATGTCTGACATTCAAGTTTTATACAATTACGACAGCACAGAAAACAGTCAAAAAGCTATACGGAGGAAAATAAACCTAGTCAAAATAAAGGTGTAATCTACGTTTTAATAAAAATATATTTTATAGCTTAGCCATATCTTGCAATATTTTCTTCTCTGTGTTTTAATTTATCCAAGTGAACTCTGAAGCGTTAAGTGGCCGTTTTGTTTGTTTCTTAAGAGGTAACTGGAGATATTCATCTATTTTTAAACCTCTCCATTGTAAAATGTGTGTAATAACTATCTTTAAAAGTTCCGTTAGATTGTAGCACACTGGAGCTGTTGCTTGCATATTTTTTAGCAAACTAGTATAGACTTATCCGTATCCAGCAAGATGGTAATCTCAATATTGCCATTTTGACACCTGGATCACTGTTACATATTTAATTAAACATTCAGTTAGTTATCAAAGATCATTTCAAATTTCATGTATGATGTGATCTTGAAACAGATAAAATTTCAGCTGTTATAAGATCAGAAGATTTTAATGGCGATATCGTAAAAACAATTTGTCTCAGTAATGCAAAGAAGGTATACTCATATCTTGGGTATAGGTACCTACTTCTGGTCTAACAAATATCTGTAATGACCAAGAAAAGCTGTTAGTTAAAAACTTTATGTAAAGATGATATTTCCTTAACTATCTGGACTAGAATCTTACAAAACTCCAGATTCTAATATGTATGTTTTTGTTTTCTTTAAGCCAATAAGTATATTTTTGTTTCAAAAAATTAATTTTTATGTTAAGTACCATTTTCAAATAATCATTAATGTACCTGTACATTGATGTTCGCTGTGTGCAGCTCCTTCGTTTCAGAAATTTTCTCGAGGTGATTGTGCTACACCCGGTATAGTTGTTAATCTCGTTTAGATATTTAAACTAAATGAAGGGATAGGCATGGGGGCACTTCAGCTGACTTTGTTTACAGATATAGACTCGGTTTTTCTCTAGTTGTGGTTTAATGTTTCTGCCTGTAAATACTGTCTTTTCATATTGCATTACTAACCTTTCTTACTCTTTTCTAGTGCTTAGCAAGAATGACCTATATGAGTAGAAAAACTCGTATGACTGTTGTAAACACTTTTTCCTACATAAACATGTGACAAAAATTTGAATTGTATTAAAATAATACCAATATAACTAATATGGAAGCATCTGTACCACCTACCTATGATAGGGTAGTATTGCAAGTACCAAAAATTTCGTTATCCAGTATTCACCAGAAATTTGAGTCCCTTAAAAACATTTATTTTTAGACAAAATTGTGTATGGATGAGTGGCAGGAGAGAGTGAAAGAGAGGAGAGCATGATACAAAAGCGAAAACTGGTTGAATACCAATCTTTCAAGGATGTAACAAAGAATTTCAGAAAATGTCCCAAAACTATTGTTTTTATGGATATGTCTTATTTTGTAAAGACATTTCTAATAGTTTAATTGAAATATTCATATTTGAGATTTGGTTATGAAAGATGAAACTGTGTTTCCTAAAATTTCTTAAACTAGCCGTTTTCGGAATATTCCGTATTTGCTATTCTATATTTTATTCCGTTCTCAAATGCTTGTTATTACATCCCGAATTTATTCCTTCATGCTAAATCTTGAATGTACCTTACCTTGTGTTTAACTAATCACTTATCGCTTAGTTTGAAATAATTTTGGGACTATTTAATTGCATAGAATTCTTAAATTATCATACACCTACAAATTATCTATCATCTAGCCATTCTTTTGTTTTGTAAAAAATATAACTTACTGTTTAGTCAGTATCGCCAATTGCATTCCATAAATCGCAAAAAAATAATTTATTGGAAATTAAAATCAATTAACAACAAAACAGCACTCCATTGTAACTTGGCAACTGTATTGTTAACAATTGTTCTTTTAATAATTTTACTTTTCAAGAAAAAATATTATTTATTAATGATAAAGACATTTATTTGAGATTATAAAGGTTTTCTGCTATAACAACAAGAGAAGATCGAAGTAAATGTAATTATTGGGTTTCGTTTTCCTCAGTTGAAATACTAAGTCGAACTATGTAATCCAAATAAATATATTTTAGGTTGTATTTTATACAATTTAACATTTTTGCGTCAAGTAGGTATTTGTGATACAGTATTTAAATATATATATATTATTTCTGAAATAGTCCGCATAAATATCATTTGACGGTCTGACCATCCCAGACGTCTTAAGATATTATTAGTGACAAAATAATCGTATCTGCATAGAACAATGTCTGTATATATGAATATTGTAATAGGTATAATGTATTAAGTGAGTATGTAACAAAGAAGGTCATGCGAATGTGTCACTAAATATCCTTTTCTTTCTCTTTTCTTATTTATTTTATCGGTTGTTCTCGTATATTTTCCTAAGTCGCTGTTTGCACCTGCTTATTCAGGCAAAAAACACAACTGTCTTGATAAATTCATCTAAAACATTAATCTGAGAACCATTAAATTGGGAAATGTTCAAAAGCGTAACATGTATATCCAATTGATTTCTCACTACAACCAAAAACAGGTTTTGTGAAATTATCTTGAAATCTTAACGGTCTTCAAATTAAATTTGTATACAAACAAATTCCTTGTTTTTTTCCTAAAGTGCTCTAATATTTCATTTTGTCTGTCGCAATGGAGGTGCCTCATTAATGCCCTGTAATTTGGGGTAAAGTGTGCTCCTTCCCTCTCATTGCCCTGCGGGTAAACTTATACCCGTGCCCAACTTACGCACCTGTATTCACTTAAACTTCCTTATTCAGTTTCAAGAGTCAATTTCGATTCATGATAATGGCTGTCATGCTTTTTTCCTTAGAGAACAAAAAAGACATTGCTTTCCCTAATTACCTGAACGGCGATTTGAGTAGAAAAAAAATTATGGAACTGGGCTCTTCAAAATCCGATATGTTGGTTGCACTCACATTACTTTCTCTACTCTTACACAAACTGTTCTTACAAAACTTATTTCTCTATCTACTTCATGTTAATCGAGGTAAACATTAGCAGAAATTATCTTATTGCTAATTATCTTGTAGTTCCAAGAGAAATATGCAAATATAGTAGGCTCGAAGTGATTGTCAAAGGTTTTAAGAGCAGGCCACTGTATGATGGCTCTGAAAATCAGTTCTCTTTGCATGACCAAGAGATAAAAAAACAAAACGAAACAAGTAATGCATTAAAAAATTGAATACGCTCTCGCGCTTTAACGAGATCTACCTGTAGATTGTTGGCTTATTAAGATTTGGACCGTCTCTTAAGGTTTATCAGTTAGGCAAACGTAGTCCAAAATGAACAGGAGTTCAGACACTACTCCCGGACAAATCAAAACAACTGTGTATTTAATTTTTCATGCAAATGTCTTAAACATGTTATTTTAATTAAAAGAAATCAGCGCCATTTATGAGAAAATCAAAATCTTCAACAATTGTTTCATGTGAAGAGCAGTTCCTATTGGGAAAATTTTCTACAAAATCTTCTTGTTTGATTCCTGAAGATGAACCGACTTTAGTTTAAAACACAGAAATCTGGGTATAATTATGTCTTTGACCATGTAGATATTGAAATAGTTTGCTATGTCATATTTATTTTTGTCAATCGGGATTTTTTAATTACGTTTGTTGACCCCATGCACTTCCTGATAAAGACACCTGTATTTAGAAATTGTCCCAAAATTTTAGATATTTGAGACTTCTTTCTAAGCCTTTCTTTCTATATGTGAAATATAGAAGCTTTGTAATACATGCAATGCTTCTGTAGTTTAAGGGCGTTATAAACCCTTAGAAATTGAAATAAAGAAGATAAAGAGGTCAATGTCAAGTGAGTTAGAACGGGAACAACAAGCAGTAAAAAGGTATGGAACTGTGATCCCGACTTAGAAATAAAGGTAAAAGCAAGAAGCGCATAAACGTAGTTTCAAAATTGCGCTGCAACTAACTTGTGAAAGAAATTTACACATAATTTTATATCCTGAACCTGGTTTATATCTTAAAATCCTAGATATATGAGCATCTGTAGATACACATATATCCTTAATAGGGTAAGGTAAGGTATTTTCGTGTTAATTTTATATTTTTTCCTGTATATTCCACAGGCGTCTGATTATAAAAATCCAACCGCACATATTAACTTATTGGAACGTAGTTTAAAGTTACATATAAAAATTTCATTACTGAACATACCATTAAGACTCTATGATTAATTTAATGTGTTGAAATGTTGAAGGTAATTTCGTGATAGGATTAGGTAAATTAGTGGCAGTGCTGAGGTGATTTCGTGATTGAAAGAAAACAGACAATATCGTGTAAATTTGACATTTTTAAACAAGGTCTCTTAACTTGTTGCATAATCCTAATAGGTAAGAAATATTATTTACTTTATTGGCCCTTCTGTTCTGAATCAAGACGTACTGTCCTATGATGCACATTTATCCCACATGAAAACTCCTGTGGCAGCATCTGATGGCTGACAACAAACATAGCATAGCATAAGACAAAATACACACTGCACCCATCTTGCGCCATTTTATTTGTTTTATATTTAGAATGCCTTGTTGAATAGTTTAATTTCAATATCTTCCATCAATTCGAAACATCTTCCTAATTTAGAAAAGAGGGTTGTTTCATTTTGCGAACCATAGAACACCCATTCTCTTGGAAGCAGCATAAAATGAGACATGCTAATTTTTTGCATTAATTGATCTCTGTCATACGAACGGTATCTTGACTTTTCCTTTAGCATATTCATCCTGAAATAATGTGGCCGTGAATTAGGTGAAGCAATTTCGTGATATTGCAACATTTAATTTAATTAAAAGTTAGATATACCTAAATATAGCAAATTAAATAAGGAATAATTTGTATACATTGGTCTTGATGTAGTACTCTGGATTCAAGTTATAAGTCAAAACAGTAACTGGGAAAACGCCTTTTTTGCAACCAGCAAAAAGCTAACAATTTCCTCCCAAAACATAAGCAACATGGTAAATGTTTGATTCACATACCTTGATAAATGAACTCAACACAGATTAATGAAGCCTTCGCAAAAACTGATAAAAATTGTAAGAAAAACAACACTTATTTCTTCCACAGTCTCCTCTTCTGAACAGGCACCGCAAAAATACCATGCTGCTATCTATAATACACAGAAGAATCAACAGGAAAAGTTGTATGCTCCCTCGGCAGTAAGTATGTCCTGTAAAAATATCTCGAACATACCTGTATCACCTTACCCTATCCTATTTGTCTGTCAGCGCCAACGTAGTTATTAAGAAACATTTTAAAACTAATAATAAATTCAACTCCTAACCCATGGATAGAGGCTGTGTATTGTTAGCAAGGTCTTTAATTGTTTGTATTATATCTGTCATATTAAAATTACCTGCCTACAAGAAAGTGAAGACGTAATTTTGTTTTTATTAGTTATGGATTCTCCAGATCTTTCAGCATCTGACACTACGAATTTGGAAGATTAAACACTCTAAAATGTGGACAAATTAGGTAACTTTAAGAGCGCGTGAAGATCTTACCGATAGTTCCTTTCATGTTTACGATCTAGCGAGGTGGTGGTGTGGTAATGTATTCGGGAGATCTCGGATTCGATCACCGGCGACCGCCCCTCTGACACATGGATTTTTCGTAACCAGGTGAATCCTGGGTTGGTTCTTCTCCTACCACTAGATTTCACGACGTCGTCGATGTCTTTTTCCAAAATGGACTAGGTTCAATAGTGCTACAAGACTAATTAAATAACCTTCCTACCCTTTAATGGTCCTCCAACATGGAACTTTCGGTTTAGGATTGCCCTGTAAGCTAAAATAGCGAATAGCAGGATGTCCGTTATAGCATTTACAAACCACTCTAATGTAAATCTCAACTTAAGAGTAGCAGTCTCTAAATTTTTATCATACCTTATTTTGTATAAGTAAGTGCATTTGCAACGTTTGGAATGTACTTACATATTACGTCGCATCTTTATTATCCATTTATAAAAAATGCAATGTATTTTGTTAAAAGTGCTCCTGGTTCAATACTGACAATTTTAACAATATTTCTGATTTATGAATATGTTCTTTACGGAGATACAAAACAAATTTACTAAGAAATGTCATTTTAAATTGACTGATTTTTATTAACAATTATTTACTGAAATCTGGAAGTTATTTTTATCCAATTTGAGCTATACTTTTAGAATTTATTATTATTAAAATTAAGATCGGAACTGACTATGAAGTCATTCTACCCCATAATTCTAATTATTTTAACAATTTATTAAAATGAGTTTAGTGACCTATACTTAAGAAGTCTTTAATATCAAAATGTTTAAATAATTTTTCTGTAACTCCTTAATACACACATTATGAGTGTATAAGCAGAAATTGTTATGAGCAATATTTTGTACATGATTTTAGAGCAAGTACCTATACATCTATAGTATCATTCTAAAGCTTCAATACTTTTCAGCTTTTAAACTTCAACACAATTTTTTGTTTAAGTAATACACGGTTTTTCTGCCCATAGCACATATTGAGTGCAATATGGATGTCAACATACATACAAAGTTTCAAGGAGGTAACTGATAAAAATGTTGTTTTGAAGAAAAGCATTTTTAAGTACTAAGTTTTACCTGCTAGAATTTGCCAGCAGCATACATATACAAATCTCATGTGTTGCACTCACATGACTTTCTCTACTCTTGTACTAACCATTCTTACAAATTCTTATTCCTATATCTTCTTCGTGTTAGTTGAGATAAAAATTTGTAAAAATTATCTTATTGCTTATTTCCTTGTAGGTGCAAGGGGGATATTAGAATACAGTAGGCTTTGAGCGATAGTCAAATCTTTTAAAGCTTTGAGATTCCGTTCTCTTTGCACACTTAACATATAAAAATGCACAACGATGATCCATTTCACGAAATTTTTCCAAAACTCACACATAACAAGGAATATCTCCGAAATGGTTCATCTTATAAGAAAATTTATTGAGACATAAATTGTGTATTTTAGCAAGATCTGCATTTTTTGTATAGTGTGACTTGTCTACCTCTAACGGTTTACCGGTTATGCAAAAGTCGTCCAGAGTAAATACGACTACAGGGGCTATAGCCAGAAAATTCAAGATATACATTTCATTTGTCATAAAAATATCTCAAACATATGACATTTTAATCAAAATCGTTAGAGCCATTTTCAATAAAATAAAAATTTTCCAAAAATTTTCCATGTGAAGGGTAGTTTAGGGTGGGGCTATTTTCTTCAAAATCTTCGTGTCGCATCCTTGAAAGACATTAAACTTAAATACCAACTTTGGTTTTTGAGTTATGGTGTCCACAGACTGACACACAGACACACACACGGACCTTTTTCTAAAAATGCTTTTTTTTTTTTTTTTTTTTTTTTTTTTTTTTTTTTGATTCAGGGGGCCTCAAAACATATATTTCCGGTTAAATGTCGACATCGAATTTTTGGGTGGAATACAATACTTCCCCTACTTACCAGTAGAGAAAGTAAAAATGACAGCACCTACCTTTTTTTTTACTGAACTTACAGGGAGTGAAATTCAAACGTAAAAATCCGAAAAAGTGAGTTGCATTGCCACTCTAACTTCAGTGCATGAGCATAAGTAATTGGCATGCGGCGCCGGTGTAGGGCCTTTAAAAAAAGGCCGCGTATGAAAAAAAAACTGCATCACCATGCAGAGGAAGGATTGGGATACTTATGATCATGGCTAACGGAAAAGACAAGCTGGGGTGCAAACTTCAGTGACGTAATTCTGCTATTGTGATCATGGCCCAATGAAGTAAAACCACAATGGCCTATTATATCCATACTCTAAACAACCAAAAACAATTGCTCGTCGAATTCATACAAAAGGTGCTATTTTATCATGATGGTATACAATGTTAGCCCTGTATCAACCAATTTTTTCCCATTTTGGATCCCACCCCCCCCCCCCTTAATTTGAGTTTCGGCTTTTACAAAAAAATACCTATATTTATTAAGCTATGGTGAGCTTGGTGATTGTAACACGTTTACTTCATACTAATAACTTTAGGATAAGTTTGGTTAGCACATATTGGAGAACTTATTTCGGAAGTTTCACAATAGAACCACAAACAGTTGCATCGCAAAGAGCATATTTTTAAATGCCGAAAAATCTCTAAAATATTACCACGAGGAAGTGTACAGCTTAATCAAAATTCATAATTTAGAAAATAATTAGCATAATTGAACCAGATTATGCAAAAACATTTGAAGACATTTTTGAAACATTCTGGAAATAAATCCTTAAATGCAATAGGTTGGAAGATGGGTGAAGAACAAAGATCTGCACGTATTTGAAAAAATAACGTCACGAGTAAGTGGGTATCACAGCAAAAGTATGCTAATATATAGGAAACCGAACAAAAGATAGGAAACTTGCCGTACGATAAGGATGACTAAGTGGTTTTGGATAACTGTAGTCAGAGATAGAAGGGAGCATGGAATGCAAAGTTTAGGGCTAAAGCTAATTCGGAATTTAAAAAAATAAGAGGGGAAGTAAAGAATAACTTTAGAATGAATAGAGTGGCTTAAAAATAATAAAAAGTTTTAGGGAAAAGGAAAACATAGAGGGAGTAGGTGAGAAAAGTGGTGCAAAAGACAAAAGAAGTAATAAAAGGAAAATTGAAGAAAGTTACAAACATTAGCAACATAAACAACTACGGTAAGCAATCTTAAAGCCTGCCCAATACAGAATGATCAGGACCCATGTTCAAGGGCAACCCAAGATTTAAATACTTTAGTACTCAATAAATTCAATTCAATTCATATATAATTACAATGAAACTTGGATAATTCTAACCGTTAGATTTCGAAATCGTTAATTCGAAGATTTTACTTGTTCCCTTGAATTTTGCATTAAGTGAAAAAGTTGTGCTTCTAAAGTATTGAAGTTAGAGGCTTCATTTTTTGCACAGGCATTACTAGCAACTAAAAATTGTGTGTACCAAATGTCATTCCAACATCTAATCCCATTCCTGATATATTAATTAATCTGTATCAATGTTATTATCAACATCTATCTGCTCCAAATGTTGAACAACAGAGTTGATTTTTTAAAATTGTATCTCTCATTACCTTTGCAACAAGTAAGAGGAAGAAAATTTCGATAAAGTGAATAGCTTTTCTTTAAAAAAAAAAAAATTAGAACCGCAAAGTGTAAAAATGTCTTATAAAGAGCGCACTATTATATTAATTATTTTTTAAAAGATATAAACCATATCAAAATTCCGAACAGACATTTTATTACCCGTATTCCTAACTATATTGGGGAAAAGTTTTATATCCCATCTTCTGTTGGAGAGATAGATTTTGAATATGAGAAAGTAACAAAAAATTGTTTCACGAGAAAAATGAGTTTAAAGTTGAAATGGCCCTTTTATAAGACAGAGGCACACTACTTTAAAATGACGTCCAAAATGTGTTCCCCCCTTCCCAGGGGATTAAAACTTCACAGAAATATTCTGTAAGGTCTCTTGCAATGAAAATGCAAAAATTGATTTTTTGACCATACAGGTTAAAATATCACTTGTGTTCCCTTAAAGCAATGTACAAATCACGCATGTGATTCAAATTATAGTTTTCTAAAAGTCGCTATCATTGAGAAATTGAAGAGTTTGAAGAAAAAATCTAAAATCACGAAATAATACGAGACGTCGCCGAACACTTTGTCACCTTATCTGAAGAATAAGGAGAAAATTTTAAGCAGTGCCTCGAGTGAAAATGGAAAGAGTCGATAAAGAGTGAGACAACTGCAAAATCCTGATGGACGTATAGTACCTGTGTTGTTAAAGTGTCAATTTTAGACTAACTTTTGTAATTCGAATTTTTAAATATTCCGAATTTTTTTCTTGTCCCTTCAACTCCGAATTATACAAGTTATCCGTGGGTTATTTAAATCGTTATGCAAGTTCATTTTCATTGCGGTATCAAAAATACGTTTCTAATGAAATGGGTTTAATAATAGGTCTAGTTTTGACCAATTTTAAATCGTTTAAGTTGGCGCAGCATTTGCAAACCGCTGTGTTGGAAGTCTCAAGTTAAGTGGGCACGGACTGGATGGCAGACCGCTCGCAGCGCTGTATAGCACGTGCGGCCACGTAGATAAAGGTTTCCACCGAATTGCCCAAACAGCAACCTGAACCGCAACGCCTAATAACAAGAAAGAAATCTTCTCTCGAACATTCAACACACAAAAGGTTTTGTTGATGCTCTTTTTTTTCACCGTCTTTGGACCCGAAGTCATGTTTCCTCGAAAACAAGTGACAGTGGTGCAGATGCGGTGGTCGTTACGGATGTCAAACCGTGGCGATGGAGCCACAAGAATCCCACGGGGCCGCGCGACCCCGCAACAAAACCCACAGCATTGTGTGCCGTCCGTCGTTTTGATTTCCTCTGGAATCCTGACCGCTCATGCATGCTGCTTTATTTTGTTTTCAGAGCCAGGTATAGTTCGCCCATTTCCCTGGTTTACACACACACATTCACACAAATGTGATCTTAGGCACACATGTTTCACGTGAGACATTTTCGTTACATATCGCTAAAATACGTACATATCTTCGCTTTTAGGGGAAGTTAAGAAAGGGAAGGGGAATAGAAACGGTAGCCTACGACTAGTCTCGTTATTATTGGGGTGGGAAGGTGTAATAAATTTGGGTGAAAGACAAGTCACATTTCTACACATCTCAAAAATCCGCTGAACTAATTTAGCCCCATACATTAAGGGGAGTCGAGGGGTGAAGTTTTAATTTTTTTTTTCTTTTTTCCAAATTCAGGTTTTACCTCGATCTTCCCCTCATTTTGATATAAGTTTCACAGAGGTACGTTAATCGTAAATACATTAAAATTATTATTGAAAATAAAACTGCATATTGAACTGAATAGTGTTTTAACGCCTTGTTTTATTTTTTACCCTTTATTATAAAAATTATTCCAATGGTATAATTTCGGCTTTCTCATCTTAACTGCAATTTTTACATGTGTCCCATTATCTCTGAAATTTATTGGTGTAATGTGCTGAAAGTTTTATCACGAACTTGCGTCTAAATAAACTTTATTTTAGAGCAAAAGGTTTTATATATCAGGCATGCTAGTTATTTCTTTTTTAATTTTAGAGTTCGTATATTTAAATAAAAATCTAGGCATTGTATTAAAATCGTAACTTTGCTTCTGATGAACAAGATGTGTTTTTGTTTCATGAGTCAACTTTAAAAATACCAATGAACATGTCTTAAAAATTTAGTTAAATAGTATTCTAGATAATGGGTCATCTGCCATTATTGGAGAGATAAGGCATTTCGACTCCCCTTAAGGTCTTTTCTCTCAATATACCTATATTGTTATTTAAGGTGTCTACTCGCCTACATACAGGGTAGAAGGAAAGCCATTACATTCCTTCTAATATGTGCTTCATAGAAGCATTACAAACAAAAAAACTTGAGTTGCCGATTTAGAAAAAATAAATGGTTTTTTATCCAAATTGGATGTGTAATTCCACAAGCATGTACGAAGATAATGGTTTGTTACTTGTAAGATGCGTAGAGTAACTTATTTCTGACATAGTAATTATGAGACATCACACAGGGTTTCGAAGTAATCAATAATTTAAAATATGTGAAGGAATACTGCGAGAAGTAAGTTGCCAACGTTGCGTTGAGGTTGGTCAGGGAAGTGACCTGGTTTGTGGATGTAAACAGCTCGGCACTTTCGCTTTCGTATACTGTTTTGGGGGCTAACGCTTGTGATTGGCCTATACTCGCACAGTAAACACGGAAGGACCAGGCAGGGATGTGTTTATGTTCTCAAGACGCACCGTTATAGGTTTTGTCTATGTACTGAGCTAGGGAAAGTGACACCCACACAATCTGCAGTGTTGTCAACTAGTTTTTGATAAAACAAAAATATAGGAAATAGATACAAAAACGTAAGATATAAAATGTGTTAAAATATCGAGAGGTACCACTGGTTTAAGTTAACGTAATGACTTCCCTTCCATCTGGTATATTCGTTACAAGTTTACAGTATGTCGTTTATCATTTGCGGTATAATTTTTAAGAAATGTAAAACCTTATTGAAATGTATCGTTATTGCTTTCCATCGGGTTTGAACTCGCGCCCTCGGGAACCATAGGCAGCATTCCCTTGGGATGTTGACTATCTTTTAGCGATAACATCCTATACATGGCTTCCCTCGTTAGGGAAGTAAAGCCTTTGACCCCGTATCGTACGTTTCCGGCAAGTAAGAGAACCTAAAGCCTAATAAAGAGGCCTCTGTATGAAGTATAACTTTTTCTAAAGTTCGTTAATCAAACTGTCTTCTACAGCAATAATTCTGAGCTGTAAATTTTAGCTGAACAAATACAAAAGAGAATGTAAATAATTAAGTAAGCATTAAGAATATTTTAATCTGGCATAAAAGATAAAAACGCATTTTTTACCGAGCAGCATTGCTCAGGCAAAAACGTCTGCGGCCCGCATTCAAGAGGTTCCGGGTTCAAATCTCGGGAGCCAACCAATCTGATCAGGTTTTTTCGTTGTTTCCCTCAGTTACTAAACAATTGTTTGCGTGTAGATAACTTCAAGCTAACTGTTATATTTCATTGACCAGATCACTGTTGGCTTCAATTCAATGTACACATATTTCAGTTTTAAAACCCTCATTAATAGTATGATTTATAACATTTTAAACTAGCACAATTTTGCACAAACGTGTCACATTCGTGTCGGACTCCAATGACAAATAGGAATAGTTCGACAGAGGTAAAACTGGATGCTTAACTGTTTAATTTTCGTGATATTCATATTTTCTTTTGAATGACTATCTGTTGTATGAAACTTATAAAGATGTAAATGAACTCTAATTATATGTTGTGATTCTCGCAAATACTTAAACCTTTCCAAAGAGTCGTTCGGCATGCCTCTGTGTTCTACAGAGAGAAGATTACGGTCGTTCGTTAAGCATAATGTCTTTGGCTGCTGAAACTCTTAAATTGGATTGCAGAAGAAACTAGAAACCACCAAGTTGCGGTTAGCAGCCACCAATAATTAACCTGAATGAACTTGACCACCACAGGCACTTCATTATTACTGTTAATTAGAGTTGGCAACTAGCAACCCTAGTCAGTCAGTTTGGATTGGCTATTTCCATGGTCACTCTGACCGTTAATTTACTTAACTTTAACAAGTTAGGGACAGGTAGTTGTCTTCTCTGTGAGGTAGGAACCTTAAAATATTCAAGACTCAATTTATTTTTCCCGAAAAAGTAGCGCCTCTCCTAAATATTACATTCTCATATGTACCATGTGTCACAAAAGTATTGTAGAAGTGTCTTATATTAAGATGGAAGGGTGGTTTTGAGGTATCTTTCATAACAAAGTGCGAAAATATAATCATTGTCCATGGAGTATTTTGAAAATGTGAATTGAAAGTAGATGACCCAAATTGTATTTTAAAATCTCTAAAATCTTTTTTTTATAATTTTTCTTGCGCCCTAATGATTTTAGCTATATAAAATCAATCCGAATGAAGATAACTTTGCTTAGTTATTCAAAAAATGTAGATTTTATTTCCAGCTCAATATGTCAAAGGTGTGACATTTTAATTATGTCCTGAGAGCTGCTTTTAAGAAATAAAATAGTGAAGTTACATTTTCTCCTTTCTTTAATTTGTAGAAAAGTTTAAGATGGGTGGAATTTAATGAAAATCTTCGTGTCATATATTGGAACATGTTTCGTTGTTGGTCTTTTAACTGGTCATTGGAAAATTGCAGTATTAATTTTGTCCAACTCTTCAAGGCAATCACTAAGAAGGGTTAAATAAAATTGTTCACATTCCACAATCTTGTCTCAAACCTTTTGCGGTACAGAATTCTGCTGAAATACTTTTATCCAATATGGCACATGAAGTGATCCTTGAATTCATAAGACAATCCAATCTTTTAAACGTAGTCCAAAGTAGATGAACTGGTAGTGTGTCATACATCTTTTCCTTTGGCTAACATTGTTTCAATCATTTGGTTAATAGCATGATCCACACACATATTTAGTTACTTCATATGAGGCACCACAATCACATCTTACAGTATTGTTGAGTACTTAGCTAGTTGGCGCTAAAGCACTGATCCAATTGAATTCATTGGATTTCTCTTTTTACACATTCCACTTATATGCACTTATGCATATGTTATCTGCTACAATATTTCCTCTCCATTTCCTCGATTCGTACCAGAAGGGAACTGCTTTGGCCCTATATACTCATTCAACAACACAGAGGGGCCTTACTCAAGTTAGTTTCAACTAACTGCCATGTAGTACGTTTAATTCTTTTAGATTTCCCACTACCTACGTAGATGAGCAAGTAAGCAGTTTACTATTATGTAAACGTGAAGGCCTGGAATACAGGACTGTTGGGTAATGAACTTGCACTTACGTACGCATTAAATACTTTCCTTGAATACGTTGCAAATAATCTTACATGAAATGACCGGATACATATATGAACATTAAAATACAATGTGTAAAATGGATAAATACCCAAAGATTTACCCAGACCTAACAAATGACAGCCCCATTTGACTTTTTCAACATGCCCTGTTTAACGGTTCAACTCATGGAATCAGCCCACCAGCACAGACTGCTCGGCCCTGAAGTAATTATTCCCCGGGTATGCAGATGTACCAGGCCTTGCCGTCAAATAATGCAACTTGGAATGACCTAGGTAAATCATTCAATGTGTACAAAAGTTCCAAATTTTAATACTTGAACTCATTAAAAGGTTCTTTTGAATAATATTGGAATTACAACGCTCTCACTCTGAACATGTGCTACATCGTGTTGGAGTGGCCTTACTCCAAAGTGCCTTGATTCCTCGTAAATGTTCATTCGTGGAAACATCAAATTCGTTCCCCATGGACTATACGAAGGATTGTTTCCTGTCGGCGGTGTCCAACTTGTTTACATGCTGTCAGCTTGGTAACTGCTCGTGTATCGGACACGGACAACTACTCGCAGGCGACTGACTACTGCCAGAGTCGCCCTCAACGATTGACTGCTGGCGTTGGTCTCGATGGAGGGGCCTCCCACTCAACTGACTGCTCGCAGTGCTCTCGATGGAGGGGCCTCCTACTCAACTGATTGCTGGCAGTGCTCTCGATGGAGGGGCCTCCCACTCAACTGACTGCTGGCAGTGCTCTCGATGGAGGGGCCTCCCACTCAACTGACTGCTGGCGGTGCTCTCGATGGAGGGGCCTCCCACTCAACTGACTGCTGACGTTGGTCTCGATGGAGGGGCCTCCCACTCAACTGACTGCTGGCGTTGGTCTCGATGGAGGGGCCTCCCACTCAACTGACTGCTCGCAGTGCTCTCGATGGAGGGGCCTCCCACTCAACTGACTGCTCGCAGTGCTCTCGATGGAGGGGCCTCCCACTCAACTGACTGCTCGCAGTGCTCTCGATGGAGGGGCCTCCCACTCAACTGACTGCTCGCAGTGCTCTCGATGGAGGGGCCTCCCACTCAACTGACTGCTCGCAGTGCTCTCGATGGAGGGGCCTCCCACTCAACTGACTGCTCGCAGTGCTCTCGATGGAGGGGCCTCCCACTCAACTGATTGCTGGCAGTGCTCGATAGAGGGGCCTCCTACTCAACTGATTGCTAGCGTTGCTCTCTCGATGGAGGAGCCTCCCACTCAACTGACTGCTAGCGTTGCTCTCTCGATGGAGGAGCCTCCCACTCAACTGACTGCTAGCGTTGCTCTCTCGATATAGGGGCCTCCTACTCATCTGACTGCTGGCGTTGCTCTCAATGGAGGGGCCTCCTACTCAACTGACTGCTAGCGTTGCTCTCTCGATATAGGGGCCTCCTACTCATCTGACTGCTGGCGTTGCTCTCAATGGAGGGGCCTCCTACTCAACTGACTGCTGGCGTTGCTCTCGATATAGGGACCTCCTACTCATCTGACTGCTGGCGTTGCTCTCGATGGAGGGGCCTCCTACTCAACTGACTGCTAGCGTTGCTCTCTCGATATAGGGGCCTCCTACTCATCTGACTGCTGGCGTTGATCTCGATGGAGGGGCCTCCTACTCAACTGACTGCTAGCGTTGCTCTCTCGATATAGGGGCCTCCTACTCATCTGACTGCTGGGGTTGCTCTCAATGGAGGGGCCTCCTACTCCACTGACTACTAGCGTTGCTCTCTCGATATAGGGGCCTCCTACTCAACTGACTGCTGGCGTTGCTCTCGATATAGGGGCCTCCTACTCATCTGACTGCTGGCGTTGCTCTCAATGGAGGGGCCTCCTACTCAACTGACTGCTAGCGTTGCTCTCTCGATATAGGGGCCTCCTACTCATCTGACTGCTGGCGCTGCTCTCGATGGAGGGGCCTCCCACTCAACTGACTGCTGGCGTTGCTCTCGATATAGGGGCCTCCTACTCATCTGACTGCTGGCGTTGCTCTCGATGGAGGGGCCTCCTACTCCACTGACTGCTGGCGTTGCTCTCGATGGAGGGGCCTCCTACTCAACTGACTGCTGGCGTTGTTCTCGTTGGAGGGGCCTCCTACTCCACTGACTGCTGGCGTTGCTCTCGATAGAGGGGCCTCCTACTCCACTGACTGCTGGCGTTGCTCTCGATAGAGGGGCCTCCTACTCCACTGACTGCTGGCGTTGCTCTCGATGGAGGGGCCTCCTACTCCACTGACTGCTGGCGTTGCTCTCGATGGAGGGGCCTCCTACTCCACTGACTGTTAGCGTTGCTCTCGATGGAGGGGCCTCCCACTCAGCTGACTGTTCTGGCAGAAAAGTGTTAATTAGTCTGTACGACCTGGTTGATGAGTCTAGTTAATGGTCTTAAAATGCTTTGACATAATGTCAAAAGTCCGGTCGAGTTATTCTTTCTCATTTTATTTTCTTTTAAAAGTAGTACAAAACATTCTGTTTTAGTAATAACGCACTCTGCATTCTTCTGTGATAGTACAACTCACAAGTGTTTTCCTCTTGTAACCCTGACTCAGGCCTTTCTGTCTGTTTTCACTTTCTCTGTGTCTCAAACAGTTGAAGTTGACGATACAGTCACCCGATACTCATCTGCTTCGTTGTTTTCCTTTTGACGCGACGCACACATGCAGCTGATATACACAAACACACACACTCAAACTAAAAACTGACTCTCGCCTCCTTATATGATGATGACGTAACACGGATCTATCTCGAACTTTACTTTTTCTGGAACTTCGACAGTCGGACACTTCTCGAATGATCTCGAAAATCCCTTTGTGTTACCGCTCTGATTGTTGTCACGCGTTCACAGACAGTCGAACGAGGCAGCTTGACCTTGAGCGTCTTTAGTGCATGTACTGTTTGTGATGTGAGGCAGGCTGATTCCGAACGTTGTTTGCACAGCCGCTGCCGTCGGTCGGCATCACAATATTTTGCTCTCTATATTAAGCAGTTTCATTGTTATTCTTTAGGGTTCTGCAGTTTTCCATTTGTTTAACGCCTTCTCTCCTGAAATTGGATCTAATCCTGCTCGAGAACTTTCTCCAACAAAATACTCCCTGCCCTCTGTTTAAAGGTGTTAAAATATTTTCCAAAGTGCTATGTTTTTATGTAATTAAAACTCTTGAAACTATTTGGTTTAGAAAATTTTCTGGGAGTGGCGGATACTTTCTATTTTTACACATGTTATATTCTTAGATACCGTCTTTTGTTTTCTAACTAAAAGACAATTTTATGAAGATAGAACATTTGATTCTGGAGGAAAGTAAGTGGATCTAGTTGTAAATTACAGAAGAGTTAGGAATTGTAATCAGTTCAAGTATTTAATCACAAGCACATCGGTACCCGTAAAAGGAAATTGACAACAGAGTCAACCAGGTTTACATAGAACTGGGAATGTCTCGACTACAGCATATAAGGAATGAGTATTAGCACAGATGCAGAAGATGCGGTGATAAATTGAATTGAAAAATGGATGTTGGTGGTAACAACATTACCACATGAAGATACTGACAAAAAGAATGAACAAATTCGATGTTACACTCACATGAGATTCCCTACTAGCTTCCACAAACTATTACGATAAAACTTATCTTCCATTTAAATTAATCTAGATGAACCTTTGTAGAATTAATTTCATACAAGATCTCTTTGAAGGTATATGAAGGACAGGGGAAACGGAATCGGTAGTGGGGTGTTTAAACGTTAGGGCTATATCCTGGCCTTAAAATGCTGTGCTCTTCTCATGGCATCGCTAGAAACAGCTGAGTAAAAGTGACAAAGAACTGACAAATTCAAACAAATAACACATATCTAGCAAATAATGCTATAACAAAGGTTATTTGAAATAATTTCTGTTTTCAAGAGATCTACATCTCTTGAAACCAAATTCCTTCCCAATGGAGAGAAAGTCAAATTTTTTTCCAAAAAATTCAGGATGTCATTAAATGCTTTAAGCAGATGCTACCTTAATGACAAAACTGAAGCTATTAACGGTGAAGCAATATAAATCAGTAGATATAGTACATATTTAGATATTAGGCTGCACTTATCCTTGGTGTAAGTTGTGAATATAAAGACATTTCTAAATTATCCAAAGTGAACACGAAAATTGCGTCGTAATTAAGGAACCAATATAAGAAATTAATAATCTTAGGTGCTATTTTTATCAAATGCTTTAGAACCATTTCTTTGAGGAAATAAAATTGTTCGGAAAATCACCTATGTAAATTGTAGTTTGGAGAGAAAATCTTTGTATCGCATATTCGGAAGATGCCGAACTCCGATACCAATTTATGGGATATTTATTTCGCTTTTAAATTAGGCTGCTCTCCCTCTCCCCACACCCTCCCCCCACACACACATAGATAAGGAGCTTTTTCTAAAAAGGCTTATTACTTTCTCTACTAGTAATTTCGATGTCGAGATTTCACCAGAAATATACCTTTGTTTCGAGAACCCCTTAAAAAAAAAAAGCATTTTTAGAAAAAGGTCCGTGTGGGTGTCTGACAGCATAAGTCAAAAACGAAAAGTCGGTTAAAAACCGAGGTTGGTATTTAAGTTTAATATCTTTCAAGGATGCGACAAGAAGATTTTGAAGAAAATAGCTCCGCCTTAAACTATCCTTTACATGGAAAATTTTTCGAACATTCTGATTTTCTTGAAAATGACTAGAAAATGACTAACGATTTTTATTAAAATGACATATGGTTAAGATATTCTTATGACAAATGAAATATATATCTTGAATTTTCTGGCTATAGCCCCTATAGTCGTATTTACTCTGGATGACTTTTGCATAACTCTTAACCCGTTAAGAGATAGACCAAATCATGGCAAACAAGAAATGTAGATCTTCTTAAAATAAACAATTTATGTCCAAATAAATTTTCTTGTAGGGTCAACCATTTCGCATAAATGCCTTGTTATGTGTGTGAGTTTCGGAAAACTTAAAACTTTCGTGAAATGGATCATCGTTGTTCAATTTTTTGTATGTTAGGTGTACAAAAAAAGAGCAGAATCTCAAAGCTTTAAAATGTTTGACTATCGTACAAAGTCTACTGTATCCTAATATTTCCCTTGCACCTAAAAGGAAATAAGCAATAAGATAATTTGTACAAATGCTTATCTCAACAAACACGAAGAAGATAGAGGATTAAGAGTTTGTAAGAATGGTTAGAACAAGAATAGATAAAGTCATGTGTCTTATAAACATTTATTTCCGGTGGAATCTCGATATCGAATTTTTGTTGGAATGCAATACTTTTCTCTGTCTACTAGGTTGGACGAGGTAGAGAAAATTAAAGTGAAAACTACAAAGTAATTTATCTTGAGTGCTGCATTAATTTAAAAGTTAAAGAAATTGCACATAATACTCATAACGTCGTGAAGTGTCATCGTTGATTTTTACGCAGTGTGTAGTTTAGGACCTTGGAAATGATTTTTCTGAAAGTAGATTTGAAGTTGAGGGAACTGGAGTATAAGGTGAGGTGGGCCGGGCGTGCTCTGGACCGTGAGCGTGGGAACTGACTGCCGGTGTTTGTCTCGAGCAATCTTGTGTCATTACTAGGCACTTTGGCACGCGTCCCTGCCACTGGGAATCTGTAAACAGTTCACCTCGGTAAATAACAAAACGGTACCTACGTCGGTTCCTAGCATCGTCATTCCGTTTGTTTTCTAGGCTATATTAACAAATGATTACTACTCATGAGAGTTGGTATTCCTCGAGTACGGGGCTTCTTCATCTTCTTGAAAAAACTTTTCTCTCTATTGCTTATCTGTAGTGAGTAGTGGAAGTGTTGAATTCCACCTAAAATTTGATACCGAAATTTAACTGGAAATTGAAATTTCGAGTCCTCCCGAATAAAAAAAAAGTTTAAAAAGGATTCCTATATTTGTCTGTCTTTCTGTTGTGTATGTATTTGTAAATATAACTCAAAAACGATAAATATCAAAGTTGGTATTTAAGATCAGAATCTTCCAAAAAAAGCGACACGGTATTTTTGCCCCATTCCGAGCTACCTTTTATGAGGAACATTTTTTTCTCTAATTTTGGATTTCCTCAAAGCTGACTCTTAACGATTGATTAAGATGCATTACAGATAAGTCACGTGACAAATATTACAGTACCTTTGGAAGATTTTAACTGTGGCTATAGTACCAACCCATGTAACTTTTTATTGGATATCTTTGAGTTTGATGACTAGTCTCTCTCTCTCTCTCTCTCTCTCTCTCTCTCTCTCTCTCTCTGCACCCTCGTAGATATAATTAACCTTATTATTAAGTTATTTTGACTTAGTCATTCTTCATAGGTCCAAAAGCTTTTTTGTCTCCCGTCCTTTTAACTAAAACTCTAAAATAAAAAGAAAGTTAGAGACTAAAAGCTTCACTTATCTCAGAAAATCCTGTAAGTTCTTGAAAATCCTGTTGACATATGTTTTACGATGCTTCCATCATATTTTCAAAGCTTATTTAAAGTTTTTCAAGAACTTACAGCAATTACTAAGATAAGTGAAGCGCCGCCGTGGTTAGAGCGTTCGCCTACCACCTAGGCGGCCCAGGTTCGATCCCAGGGACCCCCATGTGGTACTCGTGGTGGGCGAAGCGGCGTCAAAGCGGGTTTTCTCCGGGTTATCCGGTTTCCCCGCCACTCATTCCACCAGTTGCTCCATTATCACATTTTCAATCATCCATTTCACCTGCATTTCAGTTAGTGAAAGAAGGCGAGAAAGGCCCTAAAGTCATTACTCCACTATCTCCTTTCCTTTTATCCATTGTACCAACACTTCTTCCCAGCCTCATACCAGGTATCGGGTTGACCCCGTCATCCTGAATGTCCTCTCGGGTCCAGAATTCCTCCATTCCTCTATAGGCGCTCACCATGGGGGGGGGGGGGGAAGGGGGGGGGGAGGGGTGTTATCACACGAAGAATAGCATAGCATAGCATAGCTTTCTTCGGAAAGGAAGTAAACCTGCTGTCATAGATTTAGGCAGTAAATGAACCTCAAGCCTGATAAAGAGGCTCTGGGTAAAATGAAGCGGTTTTTCACTCCCTATGTAGAAAGTGACGTTGTGAACCACAGCAGTTAAGAGCATCCATAAATACTCAATTTCAAATGTTGGGGATAAAATTAATAAAGAAGACCATATTGTAGAAAATTAAATAAAATTTACACCTAATAGGAAGAAGTTCACGAATGTATATAAAGGATGGAAGGGAAGTCATTACATTCCTTCTAATATTTGCTTCATAGAAGCATTACAAACAAAAAGTCGAATGACATTTTGTTCTTTGATCAGTCGATTTAGAAAAAAAAATAATAGTTTTTGATCCAAATCGGATGCGTAATTCCATAAGAATGTACAAAGATAAGTTTGTTGCTTGTAAGATGCGTAGAGTAACTTATTTCTGATATAGCTTCGGTAGTAATTATGGGACATCACACAGAGTTTCAAAATAATTAATCACTTAAAAAACGTGAAGGAATGCGCCGAGGTGCTCTTTCAGACGTGAGGTAAGTCGACAACGTTGCGTTGAGGTTGGTCAGGGAATTGACTTGGTTTGTGGATGTAAACAGGGGGAGGGGGCTTTCGCTTTTGTTGGAAGCTAACGCTTGTGATTAGCCTACACTCGCACAGTAAACACGGAATGACAAGGCAGAGTATGTGTTTGTTTACAAGACGCGCCGTTACGGTATTTATGTACTGAGCTATAGGAACCGTGACACCCACACAATCTGCAGTTGCCAGGTTGTGTTCGATGAAACTAAAATATCTCCGTAGGAAATAGAGACAAAAAGGTAAGCTACAAAATGTGTTTCAAACACCGAGCTTTACCACTGGTTTAAATTAATGTAATGACTCCACTTGCACCCGGTATGTATACTCTCTTGTTAAGTATCTTAAACTAAATCGTTATATTTAATTTTTAGAAAATGAAAAATAAAACAAATTAGGCTATTGTCATTTTCTAGCACTCATTATTAGCTCCCAAATCTGGTTTATTTATTACTGCTTTTGATTTTATTGAGTTTTGTATCTTAACGTATTTTCTTTGGTACGGAGGCATTTTATGATTTATACAATTTCTTGGAGTGTTCACAGTTTAAATTTTTAGCGTCGAAAATTTATCTTTGCATCTTTAGTTTAAGCCTTAGAAAGTTTAAGGGTGCTAGTGTTTCAATATTTCAGACATACTATTTTCGTGACCTAACTTCGTTACTTTTTGTAACGCTCCTAGAGTCGGTATGGGTGGCCTGTGTGGTGCATAATTTAAGACTTTAGCACCTGAAAAGAAACTGTTTAAGTATTATGTAGGAACTCCTGTACCATGGAAAAGTATCATGTAAGTGATGGTCACGCACTTAATAACATAATTTAGTAATGGGAGCATCAGAAGGATACTTGAGCAGAAGTGGAAGACAGCGTGCACGTCGAAAACAATTGAAAAGTGTATCCCAAATACCTGCTATGTGCTATTTCAAAACAAATTACCCATCTGTGTAACATTGCTAATTTCACACAAGGCATGGCTTTGAGCCACAGTGCTTACTTTAGTTCAGGTATAGGTATTTAGTTTAGGTACAAAACTTAAGCGGGACCTTCAGAAAGTAAGTTATACATGATTATAATAGGTTAACTAACTTTTATTCATTGCTCCACAACACTGCGAAGTGGAACGGATACATGACACTATTTTTCAACAGTCACCAAGTCTGTCTATACTATACCTATATCTTCTTCGTGTTAGTTGAGATAAACATTTGTACAAATTATCTTATTGTTTATTCCCTTGTAGGTATAAGGGGAAAGTTAGAATACAGAAGGCTTTGAGCGATAGTCAGATCTCTTAAAGCTTTGAGATTCTCTTCAGCGATGATCCATTTCACGAAAGTTTTAAGTTTTCCGAAACACACACATATAACAAGGAATATCTCCGAAATGGTTGACCCTACAAGAAAATTTATTGAGATATAAATTGTGTATTTTAGTAAGATCTACATGTTTTGCATAAATTATGAATTGGTCTATCTCTAACGGTTTACCAGTTACGCAAAAGTAGTCCAGAGTAAATACGACTACAGGGGCTATAGCCAGAAAATTCAAGATATACATTTAATTTGACATAAAAATATCTCAAACCTATGACATTTAAATAAAAATCGTTAGAGCTATTTTCAAGGAAATCAAAATTTTCGAAAAATGTTCCATGTAAAGGGTAGTTTAAGGTGGGGCTATTTTCTTCAAAATCTTCATGTCGCATCCTTGAAAGGTATTAAACTTAAATACCAACTTTGATTTTGAACCGACTTTTCGTTTTTGAGTTATGCTGTCCACAGACAGACATACCTACAGACTGACACACAGAAACACACACGAACCTTTTTCTAAAAACGCTTTTTTTTTTATTCATGGGGTCTCAAAACATATACTTCCGGTGAAATCTCGACATCGAATTTTTGGGTGGAATACAATAGGTACTTCCCCTACTTACCAGTAGAGAAAGTAAAAAGGAAGAAGAATCGTACTGTCCTGCACGCCTCAACTTTGGAATAAGCTTTTAGTTGGCACGCCATTTCTGTCGCACACTGTGTCACACTATTATCAGTACCGCACCAGAGTTATGCAGTAATTTTGGAACATGAACTCTCATCTGACAAAGCGCCATTCTTGATGTGCGATGGTCTCAGTGTGGGACATGTGTAACTTACCTTTTGAACTCCCCTCGCAGCTAAGTTTAGCATTTCTGACTTTAACAATAACGCATATTAGTTATGTGACATGAAATATCATTAATTAAATATGATCTACCTACCATGTCTATTGAGTGTACACTATGTTCACTATTAAAGTTTAAAATGAAAAAAGTCGGTTAAAAACTAAAATTGGTATTCAAAGATACGACACGATTTTGAAGAAAATTTCTCCACCGTAATCTCCCTATAGGTACATGGACATTTTCGAAAATTTTTTATTTTCTCAAACTTGGCTCTGATTAAAATGAAATATGTTTAAGGTATTTTATGGCAAATAAAATGTATATTTTGTGTTTTCTGGCTATAGCTTATGTAGTGTTATTCATTTTTTATTACTTTTGTATAACTACTAAACCGTAAAAGATAGATCAAATCTTACTATACAATACAATAGATCTTGTCAAAACACGAAAGCTATTCCAAGTGCATTTTTGTGGAGTGAGCCATTTCAGAAATATTCCTTGTTATTTTGTGTGAGTGTTGCAACATTGAAGTTTTCTCAAATGGATGGTCATTATTCACTTTTTATCTCTTGGCCGTGCAAGGAGAGCGGAACTTTGAAGCTTTAAAAGATTTGAGTATTGCTTAAAGCCTATTATAGCCCCATATTCCCCTTGCAGCTACAAGAAAATTAAATAAGATAAATTCTCAATTATTGTTTATCTCGACTAACATCAAGAAGAGAGGACTAACAGTTATAAGAATAGTTAGTACAAGAGTAGAGAAAGTCACGTGAGCGCAACACTTCAGATTTTAAATATAACTCCTAACCAACAGCAGGTTTTTGGGCTACACTCTCCAACTGGAAAATATTTTAATCTGTAGCAAACATTACTTGTGTGCAAATAGTTTACTTACAAGGTGAACGTGAATAAGCTGCACTTGTTATGCATTTTAAGGGCGAATTTGCCTCTATTCATTCCTATGTAAACTCGGACATTGAGAAGTTAGAATAATACCCCGGACGTGGATTCGATACGCGCTTCCTATACATTTGTCTGTGCCTATTGGGAAGGTAATCCAGCGTGTAGAAGGCAATTTGATTAACATGCCTTTGCGTAGGTATACAAGCAGCCAACCGTACGGTATGTTCTACACAACACATTCATCAACATGTTCTCTGATTTTTACTTCATGCACGGAACTGTAAAACCAGCAAGAAAGTGAGCAGAAGAATAAACATATCACACATCTCTGTTTGTTGTTAACCATTATTGTTGGGTATAGCTGAAAGTCTGAAGTGAGAAATTTAGTTTTTATTTATGGACGCTCTTTTAGGGATCCTGGGAACGGAAGAATGGCATAAAAATTATAAAATTTTTATGTTTATGTATTTCATGTTCTCCAAACCTTCAGTGGACAGTGACATTTTTTAGATTCTGCCTCTTTTAACGTCTAGCGCAGGCTTTAAATGCCATGTGCGCTACATTTAAACGTCGCTTTTCTGCTTAAATTTTTGACAGTTCTTGAACAAGATATGGGCCAAAAAGGGCTCAAAAACAACAAAATACAGCGGAAAGAAGTGGTTAAGCTATAAATCTGAGGAGAGAGACTACTAGAGTATGCTCCACTTACATGTATGTGACTTCAACTTCAGGTTTGGTTTCAAAATCTGAAAATTTGTTTAGCTTTAAAAAATTAAACACATAAAAATGTTTAAAAAAGATTTTCAGTGTCCATCAAAGCAAAATAATAAATTGTTTTAAAAGTAATTTTTTTTATCTTGTTGCCAGAAATTGATTGTTTTTGGGCAGTTAGAGTTTATAAAATAATAAAACTGGTGTGATATTTTAGCACGCCGTATGTTGAATATTAAGGCATTTTCTCATTGTGAACAAATTTAATAATTAATTTCATTAAACCTATAAAACAGATTGTGCTGGAACTATGTGTGGTAGTTTATAACATAATTACCCTTAAGTGCGCAAAATATTGATTTCATACCTATAAAAATATAGAGAATTCAAATTTCAGTCTGAAATTTCAGTCTCAGGTGGTACTCAGCCTGCCATTGTGAATTGAGCGTGAAAGACTGCTTAATTTTGCCCAGAGGCCTCATTATGAGACTTGAGGCTATTTTAGATACCATAAATCTATCACTGGCTTACTTTCCGAAAGAAGCTTGAAAAAATCCATCACACTCTGCCGGCTTTGAACCCGCGTGCTCGGGAACTAGGAGGTCGCTTGTTACCCCTAAACCACAGTGGACCATACTACTGAAGCAGTGTAAAATATGCAATTTATCGAATCTCCAAATGCTTTAGCTCTAATTTACAAAAGCATTAAAGTGGTAAATGTAAATTCTAACATGTTTTAAAATATAATCTAGAAATTGATTAAACTTATGGAAACAACATAGTATTCTAAATAATTGCGCTGTAGAAGATATTTGGAAGAAGTTCAAATATACTAAAGTTTATCTCCTTATATTATGTGTACATATATTGCACAATAAAAAGTAAATGCACACATTAAGACAAGCATTTAGACGAAACATAATGCTTAATCTGATTACCTATAGAAAGCATAGATAAAGAAACGCATTTCACTCAAAAATTTGATACCCAGATTTTTACCAGAAAGACACCATTGAAGCTCCCTGTATCTCTCTCTCTCTCTCTCTCTCTCTCTCTCTCTGTGTGTGCGTGTGTGTGTGTTAGTATGCATATATGGGTGAGGAGTGACTGAGTGAGTGGGTCAATGAGTGAGTAAGTGAATGAAAGAATGAGACTGAACAGCATATCTAAAAAAAAATCTGATGTGTTGCACTCAAATGACTTTCTCTACTCTTGTACTAATCATTCTTACAAACTCATATTCCTATATTTTCGTCATTTTAATACAGAGACACCTTTCTATAAATTATCTTATTAATTCCTTGTAGATGCAAGGAGAATATGGGAATACAGTAGACTGAGGGACAGTCAAAAAAAGCTTTCAAATTCCATTCTGTTTGCACGGTTAACATATAAACAATGAATAGCGATGTTCTATTTGACAGAATTATAAGTTCTCCAAAACTTACCCAAATAACGAGCAATATCTTCAAAGTGGTTCACGTTACAAAAAAAAAAAAAAAAAAAAAAAAAAATATTTTTACATACATTGTTTTAACGAGATCTGCATTGTTTTGTAGATTAACATTTGGTCTATCTCTTATGGTTTACACGTTATACAATAGAGTTATATCATCTAAAGCAAATAGGACTTCATGGGCTTTAGTCAAAAAATTCAAGATGTACATTTCATTTGTCATAAAAATACGTTAAAAGTATGGTATTTTAATCAAAAACTTTTTGTTTTTGAGTTATGCTGTCCACAGACTGACACAGTCACAAGACACATATACACATACACACATACACACACACACACACACACACACACACACACACACACACACACACACACACTCACACACACTCACACACTCACACTCACACTCACACACTCACACTCACACTCACACTCACACTCACACTCACACGCACACTCACACGCACACGCGCACACACACACACTCTCTCTCTCTCTCTCTCTCACACACACACACACACACACACACACACACACACACACACGGACCTTTTACTAAATATCTCAACATCCAATTTATGGGTTTAAAGTAAAAATCTGATGTGTTGCACTCGCATGACTCTCTCTACTCTTGTACTAACTATTCTTACAAACTCTTATTCCTCTTATCTTCATGTTAGTTGAGATAAACTTTTGCTTTAAGCGATAGTCAAATCTTTATAAGCTTTGAAATTCCGTTCTCTTTGCACGGCCAAGGATAAAAAGGTAAGGAATGACCTTGCATTTGAGAAAAGTTTAAGTATTGCAAAACACACAGGTAACAAGGAACATCTCCGAAGTATTCACTCTAAAAAAATTGGACATAACTTGTGTTTTAAGGAGATCTACATTTTCTGTATACTAAGATAAGGTGTGTTTCTTACGGTTTACTATTTACAAGAGTAAACAGGACTATGTAGGGTATAACCTAAAAATTCAAAATATGCATTTCATTTACCATAAACCATTTTAAACATACGGCATTTTAATTGAAATCATTAGAACCATTTTTGAGAAAATCAAAGCTGTCGAAAAATTGTCCATGTAAAGGGTAGTTTAGGATGGAGCAATGTTTTTCAAAATTTTCGTGTTGCATCACACACACCACACACACGGGCACTTTTCTAAAGCTGTTTGTTTTATTCAGGGGGCCTGAAAACATATATTTCAGGTGAAATCTTTACATCGAAATTTTGGTCCGAATACAGTACTTCCTTTACTATACGTAGTAGGGAAAATAAAAGAGTGCTGACTTGTATTTAAGTACAGAATCTTCGAAGGATGTCAGAGGAAAATGTCCAAGAAAATTCCTCCACTCCAGACTACTCCACATGGAAACACTCTCGAAATCTTTGATTTTATTTAAAATGGCTATTATGATTTTAATTCAAATAGATGCTACATGCATGTATGACAAATAAAATTAATATCTTTAATTTTATAGCGGGAACCTCGGATATTACTACGGCTGCAGAATATTGACCCTGCAGGCTGGCTCGGCGACTCGGGGTCTGTCATTCGAAACCCGTCTAGCTCTATGAACTTCTCCTCTCTAAGAGCAGTTTGCGGTTCTACTTACTTCCTCCGTCGAATTTCGTTGTACTTTGTTTTCTCTAAGTAATGATTGCTAAGAAATTTTTTCCCTGGCCGGTAGACGAATGTTCGCGTGGTTCCTCACGACTTCTATTCCATCATTTCCCTTTCATTCTGCTTTGTTCACGGGAATGGTTGGTTGAGGTCTCCTGGTGTATGGCAGTGGTGAACGTTTGCACGAATGTTTACTCAAAGGGGAGGGTACTTTCCGTGGAACTAGCAGCCTGTATGATCATCGCCCTCTCTAGTCTTTGAACCTGGAATTTTTGGGACTTCCGTGCGTCTTCCTTTAAGTTACCTCAAGGATAGAAATCGCAGATCACCTGGAAATGTTTCTGCAAATCGCACTTTCACTTGGCGAGCTGAGTTAATACGTGCAAATCATATATAAATACACGCTGTGCAATGGAAAACAAATGCTGACCCATAATGCACTTTGTGACTGAGTACAGCACAAAATAGTAAAGCACACTGGTAATAACTCAACTACATGATAGTGCGTCAGCTCAATACTGCACTTTCAGAGCAGAGAAAAACAAGTCAACCACATGATCTTGTGTACAGTAACTGCGTTATCCTGCACATTGGAAAAACACCACGCAGCGGTTCAGCTGTTTTTGGGTCTCTGTATTTGTCTGAAAATTATAAATTCTGAACTAAAAATCCTACTTTTTATAATTCATACCGTAGATGTAATCTAATACAAATATGTTACTACCTAAATTTCATACATTTTGCTCTAATAGTTTACCAATTTAGATCAAATTTCTTTATTTTTTCTTATGCTAGTAAAAAGTACCTCTCCAGAAAACAAACATTTAAATTTTGGTCTAATGTTTTAACCCTAGTCGTATACTTCTTAAAAACTTTCTATTTTCCCTTCAGTTTAGGCTCAAAAATGTTTAAACTCACAAATATATGCTTAGACACTTCTAACAATAAAATAGTGCAATTTTTATTTGTTACATTTCTGTGTACTTGTGTAACAAATTTCATTAGAGGAATAAAATCTGCACCACAAGAAATATTTTACAGGAAGAAACATGTTTAAAATATCAATAGTGAGAAAACACTGATAAAACATTTCAATGTGCAGCTTTAATTAAAATCCACGTGACATTTAAATATGTAATAGGCCATTTAAAAATAGCGTGCATAGGTATTTTTCACATTCACGAATTTCTCAATTATTTTATAGAATTAAAAAGAGTTTCTGTTTTGCTTGAATTTCATGAAATTTCTGTCACACATATCGTTAATACTATGGCGAACCTTCGGTCATTCCTTTAAAAATTTCTTCTTCTCCTGCTTCTTTTTCTTATTATTATTGTTATTGTTGTCGTCTGTGCACCCATTTATTTTCTTGTAGCTATCAATCTTATCACCTCTAACCCCAATAGAATATTCTAGTCAAAGTTTAAGTTGTCGAAAAATAACTGCTCTTTTCCATTACATGCCGCGTGTATTTGCGACGTGGTCGTGAAAGTATGACTATTTCGGGAGCGAATGGCGGAAGGTTATATTATAACGTGCATTTGGTTTGGAATAACAAACAAAGATCAGACGTTCCAAAATGGGTGTATTCAGTTAGCCATCAGCTTGGAAAAAAGGCCGCGAAAAGACCGAATTTGTTCAAGTAAAACGCCTGGCTGGCTTTGGGCGGTTAATGGAGAAAGAAACGAAACTGCGTTTAGAGTAGCTTGACTTATTTCCAGTGACACGTGTAAACCAGGTTCGAGAAGACGTCACTGTTCCAGAACGTGAAATGTGTGTAAGTTCCGCTATGATATTCCAACAAAGGCAGTGTATTCTCGTCACGTAGATATGGATATTCAGCACCTAACGCAAAGATAATGTTGCCGAGTTTGGTTCCGGTACGGCACCTCAACAATAGCGGTGTCTCCTCTTTTTGTTAGGTTTAGGCGTGTCGAGCCCAACCGATTTCGCAATGAGCAGAAAAGATGAAAACCTAATTTACCGCTTCACTTCACGGCCCCGCAGAATCATAGCCCGCTCACCGCTTTTTGTTAATGGGAACACAGCGTGAGGCCGGCTGTTAAATATTAGCAAAGGGCATATGGATGGCTCTAAAGCCGAGTTCACACTAAACTCAAAGAAAAACTATTGTTCCCCTTCATAGTATAGCTGTACCCAAATTCAGGAATATCTCGCAGGTTCTATACGTTAAGTTATAGTGAGCAAAATCTTACACATTTTTCGAAATAAAAGGCTGTAAAATATAAATGAACATTTTTAGTAGTTTGTTGTAAAAACTAGTAACAATTAGACGATGACTACTGCTGTTTTTATTGCTTCAGGGTGGCTGCAACAAGTTCCTTTCAATTATTTTTACCTTCTCTACTGATAAGTAGAAAGAAGTATTGTATTCCACCCAACAATTCGATGTCGAGAATTGGGATCCCCTAAATCCAAAAAAAGCAGTTGTGTGTGTGCGTGCGTGTGCGTGTGTGTGTATGTGTGTGTCAGTCTGTGTGTCTGTGGACAGCATAACTTAAAAATTAAAAGTCGGTTAAAAACCAAAGTTGGTATTTAAGCTTAATGTCTTTCAAGGATACGACACGAAGATTTTGAAGAAAATAGCCCCACCCTAAACTACCCTTTACATGGAAATTTTTTCAAAGATTTTGATTTTCTTGAAAATGGCTCTGACGATTTTGATTAAAATGTCACATAGATATTTGTATGACAAATGAAAGGTATACTTTGAATTTTATGACCACAGTCTTATGTAGTTCTGTTTACTCTGGATAACTTTTGAATAACTCGTAAACCGTGATAGACAAATTCTTAACATACATAAAACTGTAGATCTCACTAAAACACACCATTTATATCCAAATAATTTTTTGTAGTGTGAACCATTTTGGAGATATTCCTTATTATTTGTGTCAGATTCGGAAAACTTGAAACTTTCGTGAAATGGAACATCATTGTTCATTTTTTTATATGTTAAGCGTGCAAAGAGAACGGGATCTCAAAGCTTTAAACAATTTGACTATCGCTCAAAGTCTACTGTATTTTAATATTCCCCTTTCACCTACAAGGAAATAAGCAATTGCACAAATGCTTATTTCAATTAACACGAAGAAGATAGAGGTATAAGAGTTTGTAAGAATGGTTAGTACCAGAGTGGAGAAAGTCATGTGAGTGTAACACATCAGGTTTTTTTAAACTTTGTATAAGTACTAATATAGTAAGAAGAGTAAATATTGCATTCCACCCAAAACTTCGATACCAAAGTTTCACCGGAAATATTTGTGTTCTGCTGCACCATGAATTCAAATAAAACATTTTTGCAAAATATTTACTTGTATGTATGTGCGCGTGTGCGTGTTGAAGCAATATTCAGTCGTACATTGGAAAGACCATTTGAAACAACATTCGCCAGTCGTCGATGCAACAATTTTGAAGCCGAGTTAAACTTTTGTAAGTCGCACGATGATAAGACAGTCTGAAGCAACAATACCTTACACAGCCTAATATGTCACAAAGCCCACTGATTCAGTTCCTTGCCACCAATAGAGCAATGTAATTTCTCTCCCTGGGTGTGCGCGGGTTTTGTTTGGAAAGGATGACGCTAATTATGGTGATAGTCTTTTAAGAAATGTTTCCAATCTTTTCACTCTTTGTACTGAAACGTCGCCGACCAATGTCGAGTCAACAGTGTATTTCCTATGAACTAAAGTGACACTACCGAAACCGTTAAACTTAGTCAGGTTTTTAAATTCTCGAGACTACTCCCTTTTTATGATCATTTTCTCCATTCATTTTTGTATTTAAAATTGTTGTTATGATTATTATTTTTGAAATAAAATTATATTTTAAATTATTAATTTTAATATCTAATTCTAATATTTCGGTATCTGTGTGTGTGTGTGTGTGTGTGTGTGTGTGTGTGTGTGTGTGTGTGTGTGTGTGTGTGTGTGTGTGTGTGTGGATGTGGGGTGGTTCCGTGTGTATGTAAACAGCATACTTCAAAAACTAAAAATCGGCATCATCCAAGGATGCAACACGATTTCCAATGTTCCCCCTTCAAACTAGCCTTAATATAGCACAATTTTGATTCTCAAAAAGTAGCTCAAGCGCTTTTGATTTAAATGTCATGCTTAACACATTTCATGACAAATAAAATTTGCATCTTGAATTTTTTGGGAATAACCTGTTAAGCCTTCTTCATTCTGGATGAACTTTACAAAACTGGTAAACTGTAAGAGCTACACAATATTATACTGAACAAAAATGCATATCTCTCTAAAGCACATGATTCTGTCAAGTGTATGTTTTTCTGAAGATAGCCATTTCAGAGATATTATTATTGGTTTAAACTTCTCAACACGTATAGTGATCTGAAACAGGAAGTAGTTATTTTTTTTAGCTTATCTCTTGGCTATACAAAGAGAAAGGAATACCAGCCATCACAGAGCGACCATCTCTTATAAGATTTGACTGCCACTTAAGACTACTGACCCATTCCCTTGTGTCTACAAGAATGTACAATAGAACCATTTCTATGAATGTCTTCCTCGATTAACATGATGTAAATAGAGGAACAAGCATGTGTAAGGACAGTTTGTTCAAGAATAAGTAGAGAAGATTTTCATTCCATGTATCATCACTGTCACCGCCTGCGGTGCCGTATGTAATAAAAGCGGGTATTAAACACTACAAAAAGTACTCTCTAGCCAATTAGTAAGCAAACCAGTGAATCAGGCAAAGTAGAAAATCTCAACATGGAGGTCAGAAATTAGCGGAAAACAATTGCATTAATGTAAGGAGCGTTGGCCGGATGTGCCGGTGGAGCATACTAATAGTTTAGAAGAGGTTTATAGTTTGGATTCTTCAACAATCAAATGACCCCAGGATTGGAATTTTGTCTTTGGATTGGCTATGTATGAATGTGGATTGTCTTTTTTTTTCCTCGGAGAAGGTATACAGAGCAAGTGAAAGACGTTAATTAGTAATAAAATCATATAAGGCATATTCTGAATGAATTAATTCAGTAGGCAATACAGATTTAAGTTTGCGAATTGCCTGGGACATAAAATAATGCATCAGAAAACCGCAGTTAGACTTCACTTTCTAAAGAATCTGAGGCCTACATTATTTACAGCATTGAAACAACAGTTTGCAACTTATTTGTGTAACAACTGGCTGGGTTTGATTATGAGTTGCGTCAAATGTAGATCTACCAATTGAAAGGCGAGTAGGAAAAGGGATATCAGAACCCAAAGCAGCATTTCTTGTATTCATATTAGATGTAAACAAGGTTTTAATTGAATTGTTAGTTTTCACAAGAGAAAATGTTAATAAAATAAGCTAATGCAAGCAATAAAATATAATCTAGTTTCTTTCCTTATTTTTTATTCATTTTATGAATATATATTCTTATTATAGTAGGTATATTATAAACGAGAGCAAAATGGCAGCATTTAAGATACCAGTATATTTTATGAAACAAGTGGTGGTGGCATGAGTAAAGTTTAAAACATTTATAAAATGCTTTTAATCTTCTATGCTACATGTTATTGTTATTGATGCCCGACATTTTAATAATGTATTAGTTATTCGAATGTACATAAGAGAATCGATTGTTGCGCCTTCAACTGCAAAATTATTGATTTTATTGTTATTTTGGCCTTAATACAATGACACAGAGTATGTGTGCTAGAACTTATTAGAATGTTATTCACAATATTGACACTAATGATTAGATAAACAGAATATATTTATTTCATGTACGAAAATTCGTAGTTTTGCTTTCAGCTGCGTGGGAATGTGCGCAGATTGCAAAGTATTGACTCCTACATGCTGTTGGTTTCATTGTCGGTTAGCAGTTTTGTTACGAACAGATGCACCTTTGGTGGATGACAGTGTCATTATGAAGAGGTGGACATAATGTGGTTCATTACAGTGGCGTATAGCTGCCACTTTATGCGATGGTTGAGCATAAAAATAGCAACACTGCACAGCTCTGAAATCTTAGAGCTCAAAGTTATTCCTTTCGCTGATTTTGTTGGAAGCCCTTAGCTCACTGAAACTTTTTGGAGATTGGAATACTTAGGTTTTTACCCTCAAAACCAAAGTAAAAATTTGTTTAACTATCTTATATGATACAACAGTTATTTACAAGTTTGTTAGTATTCTGTATTCCTCTCATGAGAAAAATCGAAAAAAGCAGCAATAGGAACTGCTATCTAAGTCCTCGTCAAAACCTTCGCGTTGTCTCGTTATATTCCTAACACGTAAGAATAATTTGATTACATTCCTGTCTTTTGAATTTCTTTGGTTGAGGGTTTAATTTACACAGAAAATACTGTAAACTAAGGTTTAAGTTAGTCACTTTTTGCTACTCGAGGTCGAAGAATACGACGAACTTCAAAACAGCATTCGCAAAAGTGCGACAACAATATGACGCAGAAACAAACGATAGACACAACCTTTCAGCAAGCCGTATCAACCGGCCACAAAACAAACTATAGCATGTCACTTTTCCTCCCAGATAATGGAGTTCGACATGGAGTGTGTGGATCTATATGTGTAAAAGTGTATTTAAAAAATTGTATTTCATTTAGAGATTAATGTTGACTTCAATTCAATATGCATATATTTCAGTTTTAAAATCCTCATTAATAGTATAATTTATAAACTTTTCTACTGGCAGAACTGTCCATAAACATATGGTTTGCACAAATATTAAGTTTGGTTTGTGCGACACTGTTTTATTTTCTAGCTTAAACCCTGTTTTGCAGTATCCATAGTCACATGTAATGCGATGAACCCAAGCATATGAATGCGACACTTGCACGCTTTTGTCTTGTTGGTTCCAATGCGCGAACTGCACCTACCCGCGTGCACTGCCCCTGAGATGCGGGTGGTTCTGTTAATGGCCATGTAAAGGATTGCAAGCGCCTAAAGGCAGGGAGGGCTGGGCTCGGCCACCTTGATGAAGCTCTGCTGCCCATTGTTACTTTGTGATGCCGCTCCAAACAACGTGACGAACTGAGCAACGCTTTCTTTTCCTTCCCATTATGTCCTGCCTTTCTTCCTTCCATTGAGGACAAATCCGTGTCCGGGACTTCCTCCTTTTACCACCAAAGTCGTCCATATTGATGGTATAGTCCTTGGTCTCTGAAACTTGTCCTGCAACCAAGGCACAAGTCATGCACATTTTGTTAGTCGATATATTAGCATTGTTGTGAGGTACTCAGCGGTGCTTGGCTTTCAGGAGGTCCTAAGTTCGATTCCATGGTCCACCCGATCTGATCATGGGGGTTTTGTGCCTCTAGGTTTCGTGGCGCACGGTGGTGCCAGATAGATAACGCGGATCTTACTCAAGGAAGAAGAGTGCTACCCGTGGACACTAGATGGGTGGTGCATCGCCCCATCTAGGGAACTTTACCAGTAGATCGGGTCTTCGAGCCTGGAAGTGTTAGGAATTTCAGCTCGTCTTATTGGATTGGATTGGACTGCGTTCAGTGAGTTCACTAGTAGCCATGAAGTCCTCTAAACATTGCACATGATAAGGAAATGTACAGTTTAGTACACATGGAAATAAACATTAGATCTGAATAATGAAACTAGACATATTCCATGCAAAAGCGAAAAAAGAAACATAACGATTGAGAAGAAAAAGTGTGGTTATGGAGAGAGCTATAAAATATTAGATCTACACGAAAGCAACTTGTTAAGGCAACGCTTAGAATTTCAAGGAAAGGATTTGAGCAAAAAGGCTTGAGTTATTTAGTCCAAACTAACTTATAAAATAGTGGATTGTGGAAAATTTGTAGAAGGGAAATGATAACTGGTTAACAATAGGAGAATACAGTAGGCTTAAGCGATAGTCGTCGGTCTGGGTGGCTCAGTTGGTTACACACTGGCCTACGGATCCCAAGGCCGCGGGTTCAAACTCGGGCCAGGTCGATGGTTTTTAAGTGTGCTTGAAAACGACAGCTCCATGTCAGTAGATTTACTGGCATGTAAAAGATCTCCTGCGGGACAAAATTCCGGCACACCGGCGACGCTGATGTGATCCTGGCAATTGACAGCGTCGTTAAACAAGAAAATAATTTTAAGCGATAGTCAAATTTTTAACAGCCACTCGCTCTGTAATGACTTTGAAATTCCAGTGTCTTTGCATGCCGGAGAGACAGAGAGAGAGAGAGAGAGATTGTGATAGATAAAGAAAATAATACCTACAACTAAGGAGTTCCTTTTGAAAAGCTTTTAAGTATTTTAAAACTGGAGGCAATAACACCATAAAAATTGTTTATATCTTACTTTTACGACTTATGCAAAAATAATTCAGAATGAAGAGAACTTCATAGGCATTTGTCATGAACATTTTTAGACTATTTTAATCAAAAGTTTTACAGCCATTTATGAGAAAATAACACTTTTCAAAAAAAAAAAAAACAAAAAAAAAACGCTCCATACAGCATAATGCTGTCTTGCTCGATACAGATTTCTACCTTTGCTCCACATATACTTCAGTTTTGGGCTTACTATACATGTAAAGGGTAGTCTGAATGGGGGATTTTCTTGAAAATCTTCATGTCGTAACCTTAGAAGTTGTTGAACTTAAATTCCAAGTTTAGTATTTAACTATGTGTTAGTTTTTTGCTTGTGCTATTTACAGACATACGGGCGCGCGCGCACACACACACACACACACACACACACACACGCACACACGCATGCATACACACACACACTGCGAAGAAGCATTCCTTTATCTAGAAAGAAATATATACCTGCCTAAGAAATAAAATTAATGTAGAGCAAACCTTACTGATAGAATAGAAATATATCTGCAGTACTATCGATATGTTCCGGATGTCAGCCCAGCGTATCATCATTTGCACTGCGCCTGGTGGGAAGAAACACCAAAGAGTACAGAAGAACTGGTATGAAGGAATAAGCACAGTCAGACTGGAATAATGACAATGGGGTAGGAAACTCTGGAAAACAGGAACAGAAGTAACTGCTGGAAAGTGGAGAGTATGTGTGCAATCCCTTGGTGCTGCTGAAATTCACGGCAAACTTTAAAATGCGCATGAAGCTGTCTACATGGGCACCAGTGGTGTTAGGACTTTGGTGAAACATTTCAATGATGATGATGATGATGATGATCCAAAACGAGCCTTCGTGCTGCCTCCACAGAATGCAACAAGGAAAGAGTTGATGAGCTCATTAGAGAGGACAGGCGTGTCACTGTGGATGAAATCTCTGTAGGATATAGTGTGATACAAGAAAGCTTAGGTTATCGAAATATTTGTGCCATTTCACTTCTACGACCATTGATCAAAGACTATAAAATTCAGAAGAAGAAAAACAAATCCTCGTACAACCCTTCTTCAGAAATTTCAAAACGAAACGGAGTTCTATCGTAGGTGCTTTAGTTTAATGTAGTCAGGGTTAGAAGGGAGAATGGGATGAAACATTTAGAGTTCAAGTTGAACAGGAAAATAAAAAGCGAAAGTTCAGTGAGGAAAGGAAGTGGAAGAGAAAAATGAAGGGCTAAGAAGAAAGTGATTGATTGTGGTGGACGGTATCATTAGCAAATGACTAGGAAATTTAGGAAAGCAATAAGAGGAAAGGGGGTAAGAAGAATGTTAGGATGAAATGAGTCATTTAAAAACAAAGTATTTTAAGGAAAAGAAAACATAAAGGGAGTAATTGAGAAAACTCTGCAAAAGATAAAAGTAAAATTGCAGAAAGTTACAAAGCTTACCAAACGTTATAAACATATAAAGCTTAACACTTTTAAACATTGTTATTCATTAGTTCAAGTATAGCCCTCATATACAACATGCACGTTTACAGTCTGGCTCGATGAATTTGTCTGATAGATGCAAGATTCAAGAAGAGCAATAGGAAATGCAATGCAGTAGGAACAATACCATTTATAGATGCAGGTAATATGCAAAGTAGACTTATGGGGGTCGCAGCCCCCGCTGTGAGGTGCTAATTACAAGGTGACACACATCGCGCCGGAAGCGGAAGCTCGCGGTGGCTTCCTTCAACACTTTGTTACATTGTCTCTAAAGTGCAACATTAACTTTTTATGTCTTTCCCTTCCGTTAAATGTACGATATGAGAACAACGCCCCCGGAGTGTTTACAACTGCCGGACATCACACACCGTTACTGTCTATAGAAACGGAACACGACTTGAAGAAACTCCGCTCTTTAATGATGGATGTGCAGTAAATCCAGATGTTGCTGCGTTCCAACACCTGCATATCACAGGATTAATGTCTTAATATTACAATTTTTGACAGAGTAAATTGGGATAAATGGACTCAGTAACAGAAAAAATATTGCTATCGGCAACCGTTCAGAGCAATGGGATGTTTAATATATCATCATTCATAAACATTCGGTTATGTAACGGAATATCAATTTTTAAGTGTTACCAATGGGTGTTCACTTAAAGACTAGGATGGATTAGACTAGAAACGAGAGAATTTTTAATTCTACATCAAATGTTACACTATATTATGTTATTCTGTTTCTGAATAGAAGCTCACTTGTAAATCTGCTGTCATCAATGTGCTTGTCTTGCAATAGCGAAGTCCTTCCATTCGAATTTTTTTTTAAATTATAAAGCTTGTATAACTAGGGCTTAGGACTCAAGAAAGTAAAAAAATATGGCCCTAAAGTTACTAGAATAAGACGTTGAAAATACAATGAGTTCTATTTAATGTAAAAAGAGCTTTATCAAGATATTCCAAGGAGGTTTAAATATTTATTTAGTATTAATTCAATTTTTTTCTGTAATGTTTGTTAGTGATATTCTACAAGATCTATATTCAGGTCACTACTGCGTTGTATTTCTTGCTCACTGTATGAATCAAAGATTAGAATAGCAGTTTAACTTATTACATCTACGTCCATAATAATCAGAGATGCCTTAGCTTACTGGATTACAAAACTTGTACTTTATATTCTAATAAAACACACTGTCAAAACATAAAATACACGTTCAAGTAAACGTAAAATTCACTTTAACGGCGATCACTCATATATTATTTTTCTTAATAATATGTATTAAAACAAAAAGTTTCTCCTGTAATTGATAGTTATTGTAATATTACAACCATTACAATTTGTAGTGAACCATGAAAATTAGCTTCTTCACTCATTTTTACTTTAAATTCACATATGAAACCAGCATTCAAAATCACAGAGTATAACAACAATGTTTATTCATGTTCTGTGTTTTCTCCAACTCTTTTTCCGAACTTTTTGTTTCCGTAATAAATATATTTAATTAAATATACTAAATGTACGATATATGCTAATATATTCTTAATGTAGATAAAATATTGTAGACAACACATTACAAAATTGGGATTGGTAACTCACGGTTCTCCCTTTGGTCATATTTGAACTTGAACCTCTCGCTACTGAAGCTCTACACTTAATACTCTATTCTTCTTCTAAAAGGAAAAACATTACCATACATACACTAAGGTTAAACACACCGTTATTTTATGCATACATATATAGTAGATAAAGTATTACATTCCATCCAAAACTTGATACTGAAATTTTACAGCTCCTTGAAGAAAACAAATTTTTAAAAAGTTTTTATGTGAGTGTGTCTGCGTATCTGTTTTCACTCTCACTCTCTCTCTCTCTATCTCTCTCTCTCTCCCTTTCTCTTTGTATGTGAGTGTTGTGTTCGGAGCTACAAATGTGAACTTAGCTATAAATAATCTTATTTATTTGTTTCCTTGTTGTATTGCGGACAAGTATATATTCTTTGATTCTTTCCCAATAGTGGATTGTTTTCTACAGAAATCAGGAAAATGCTTGTTCTTTTCATATCTGATGATATCTATATGTGCACTGTGTGTGTGCCCAATGTGGCTGACCTTCGTGTTGCTAAACCACGTGAAGTTATACGTAATAACAGTGATGCTAGTGACCAGAGGCATATGTTTAGCATGCAGTAGCCAAATCTGATGTTACCAAGTAAAATATTAAGGGAAACGCTTAGTACCTACCTAGGTGCCTACATGCTCCAGTCAAAGTAGAGCTGTGCTACTGGTGACCGAGGTTCTTACGTCTAAACAGACATTGACCTGGTGGTTACAATGCCAACCTTCAAATCCGGAGGTCCCAGTTGGATTCCCGGCTAAACGGTAGAAATACTTATTTAGCTAGGATAATCCCTATCCTCCTTAGAAGTATGAATGGGAGTGTGAATGTGTATGCGTGTGTGTGTGTGTGTGTGTGAATTTAGTGTAATAAACGTAAGTAATACCAACCCTCAGATTAACACCACCATAAAGTGGCTGGAACATCATCGCCGATGAGCAATAGTTGCTAAGGAGCCGCCGATAGACTCTATATATTAAAAGCAACATATAAATACAGCAAACAATTTCAAATAGATTAGTAAATGTTTGCAGAGCTTGCTGATCTGTAGGATACGCAGAAGCCTATTTTCGTACCGTACCCTTACGCCTGTAACAGGGCGACACTATCCCTATTATGGGCTCCAGTGTCTGACAACGTATCCAGGAGTGTACATCGCAGTGAATGAATGGACAGTGCGACCTGCAAGTACAATGTGTGGAGTGGAAATTGGCCCTCAATCGAGCGAGGAAACCCGACTTTATCCGAGTAGTAACAATGTTTCTAGCAGCTCTCGTTGGCAAACTTTAGTTGCGTCACTTCTGTGTGTGTGTGTGTGTGTGTGTGTGTGTGTGTGTGTGTGTGTGTGTGTTTTCTTCTCTTGTTCATTCATTACCATATTCAAAATATTTCCGAACAATGCGAAATGGGGTTACAAGGTTAGCTAAGGTCTATGCCATTAGACTGCTCCTAGCTCTTTATTTGTCACGTGCACTAGTCACCTCTCATTAGCTGCTTTCGTGGATTACGTTCTGCAATGCAAAATAGTTCCAAATTTAAGATGATGATTTATCTTTATATATTCGAAGATAATTGTCAGCTTATATTAACCGCATGAGTTAAATACATTACGTAACGGAGTTAATACATCCGGAATGCACCTATGTAAATTCTTATCGACTAATAGATGGTAGAATCCTTCGGTTTAAGCCTGCCTTTCAGGATGGCGAAAACAGGTGTATATAGCTTATATTACCCATTCTTTGCATTCCACGTGGCTTGTTTGATATCATTCGAAGGCATGCACTAGCTAATCACGGCAAAGAGGAAGGTAACGCAACGCGGAAGAATACATGCATGATTATAGGAAGCGGGGTTTAGTTGGCTCAGGCGATGTACTTCTGTGGAGTAGAACCGATTTTGATCTTGGCATAATGATACAGAGAATATATAGCTATAATCTTGAAAAAAGTAAAGTTTCAAAAACGAGATGACATTGAATTTATAAGAATGTTGTTTAGTATCTTTATTTTATATGTAAGTTTATTGTGCAGTTGTTGAAATTAATTTGCGGAATTTGATTTGTGCTCTACTCGAGGGTGATAGTAGATTTAGGTTAATTTGTGTTAATTTAAGTTATCCGTGACATCGTATTCCTTTACAGAAATTTTTGGCTGTGTAAATTTCATATTGCTTTCAGTCATGTCCGACATTTTTATTATTACCAAACTGGAACTAGTTGTTATTCGATTGAACATACTAGAATTGGCAGTATCGCTTTCAGCTGCGTGGAAATGTGCGCAGATGGTAAAGTATTGATTGGTACATGCGTATCTTTTCATTGATGCATAACAATATCGTAATGAAGAGGTTCATGAGGTTCATTACAGTGGTGCATAAGTGTTACATTAAGGCATGGGCGAGTCTTTAACTCGCGAAAATGATTTTAAATGTCACGCTCCCCAAAACCGTTTCACTTTTTCAGAAGTGTACTACGTCGTTTTCTAACTTAGGCAGATAGGAAGTGAGGAAGTAAAGAAGGAGGTAAGGAGGGAAGGAGGAAGGGAGGAAAGGAGTGAGGAAAGAAGGGAAGGAGGAAAGGAATGTGGAATGGAGGGAGGGTGGAAAGAAAGAGGGCAGGAAGTAGGAATGAAAGCACGGAGGGAAGGAAGGAGGGAATGGGGGAAGGAGGGAAAAAAGGAGGTAGAGGGAGGGTATATGGAAGGGAGGAACTGAGGGAGGGAGGAAGGAAATGAGGTAAGGAGGAAATGAGGGAGAGAAGGAAGGAGAGGAGGGAGGAGGGTAGCAGGGAGGGAATGAGGGAGAAAGGGAATGAAGGAAGGAGGAAATGAGGGACGGAGGGAGTGAGGGAGAGTAGGAGAGAGGGAGGAAGGGAAGGAGCGTGGAAGGATGGAAGGGAGGGAGGGGGAGGGAGGCAGATAGGGAGAAGGGGAAGAAGGAAGGGAGGAACATAGGGAGGGAGGAAGCGAAGGAAGGTGGAAGGATGGAAGGGAGGGAGGGGGAGAAGAGAGGGAGAAATGGAGAAGGGGAAGAAGGAAGGGAGGAGCATAGGGAGGGAGGAAGGGTGGGTAGTCAGGAAGGAAGGAAATAAGGGGTGGAGGAAAGGAAGGTATCATCCTGAAACTGGCAAATTGCTACACGGCACTGAATTTGTTTCGAAATCATTATTTCATAATTTCAAGGGAGAGCAATGTTTGGAACACGTCGCAACTGCGGCTATTCATAATAGAACTCCTCATAGTTATTTCAAATAGAGATCATCAGCATAACACAGATAACCCTAAGGTTGTTTGAGGAAGCCTAATGTAAATAGATGTTAGACTTATTAGACTGTAAGTTTAGGTTTCACATTTTAGTTGCCGTAATTATAAAAATCTTTCAGCTTTGTTTGCCTTTGTATAAAACTGTATGAAGGTCGAGAATAAATATTGAATTAATTTCGCAATTACAATTCAATATGTAAAATACATCAGATATCGTGCTATTATTTGATACCTGCTATTGTGTGTGACAATAAAATAAAATAAAATTGTTTAAAGTTTTTACTCTGCAAGTGTGTTTTAAATTATTTACGTATAAAAACATACCTACTTATCTTATTTCAAGAAATACGACACAACAAATGCAGAAACCACATTACTACCTATGAGGCCAGTAAGCCTTAAGTACTCATGATTTTCTGTTTGAGTATTGATTTACATTTCACTTAATTTATTCCAACTACCTTTTAAAGACCAATACCGATAAAGAGGAGTAGGTGGGTATAGTGCTTTCAAACAAATCAAAGAAAGACGTAATTTTGGTCAACAGGAGCTAACCAAGGTTTCCTTACCTTTTCATCTAGGATTAGACATTTTGTTTATTTATTTTTACTGTTTAAGGCATTAATATTCTGGTGTGACGTCACAACAGGTGCTGCGACGATGGATGAGTGGGTAAGAAAGGTGTGAGGGGGTTTGTTTGGATGTGGGAGTAACCATTGTCACTATTATTTATTTATACCAATCAACTTGCTGTTGGTGTCTTTAAACACGCAAACCATGTATGGGCTATGTATCAGTTCCGATTCTACCTCTCAAACCAGTCCCTTTTTGCGTGTGCATTTTTTTTCTATCCTCTGCTAGGCTTGGTAATTTTTTTTTTAACATTTATACCGTGACAATGAATTAATTGTTGTCCTTATAATAATAGCATGTATAATATACCTTTTTGCACAATTCTCGGTATCACCGAAGCTTTTGTTTCCGTAATCACTTGACAAATTATGTGTGTCTTGGACTGTATTTGTTATTGTTGGGTTAGTGATTTCAGTTTCAAGGAAAAACATGAAAAACCAAGGTGAAAGTAGGAACTCGAAGGTTATAGAGCTCGAGTCCCCTGAATGAGTCTTGTCCGTTACGGTGTAACCAGTTCGGTTTAGTGCTATGTGCTTATCTGAGCCCAGACTTCTTGTGTACGCATGATTCATATGCTCAGGTATCAATTAATGGCAATACTCACACTGAGCAAATTGGTATTTAATGTCCTCCATGATAATACACTCAGGCGCTGTCGATTCACACATCCCACTCTGTTTAAACCTAGCCTTTTGGATCAAAGAAACATTATTTCTTGAATCCTGTCGGTAATCAAACCTTAAACCACTCAGATAGCTAGCAAAGCTCTACTACAGGTGCCCTCAAAGCTTAAAATGCCACCGGTGCAATCCAACGTTCCTTGCACCGTGCATCGTGTCGACTCGGTTAAGCTCGGCTCAGCTCGTGCGCTGCAGAGCGAAGAAGCATTGATAGACAGTTTTGCTTATCAGTGAAATAGATAAGTGCAATACAATTATCTAATAACAGAGCGACCTGCACCAAAGAAAGCAAAAAATGCAGAAAGTTCACTTAAATCAGAATGGAAACTTTCTTATGTTGATAAACCAAAATGCCTCATTTACGATCGTATAATAATTGCGTGTGTAAGAAACTCATCTGTTGTGAGTAGGTGCCCAGAAAAACATATGAAATCATAGAGGACGCTAGAGAGGAAAAATTAAAGAGTACATCTTTCTGAAGAGCATTCCTTATCCAAAAATGAGGTTTGTGCTAGTGCTTTTCAGATCATTAAAACCAAAGACCAAATTTAGTCGTGAAAATCAAATTAACTAGTTTAACACCGCGCGCCGAATGTTAACATTACACAGTAAAGAAGAAACAGGACTGGAACCCTGGAAACGGCCGTTTTTAATAAGTTAGTCTTTGAACATCTGCATCCAAGACTAATGTTAATCCAACGTGAAGGTCAAAACCAAAGAGCAAGATATTGGAGACAGCATCGTCCAGCTCAAACCTTAACAGTGTTATAACATTCGTAACTTATCAGCATGTTTACTATACAAACATCACACAAAAACCTTTGTTGTATATATTATTATATTTAGGAACTTCAATTCTAAAACGCCATAAAACAAACCACTCCAAAATTTTTGTTCACAAACTCCTTGTGCAAGTTCACAATAGACTGTGTCGCCAGTGCTAAGCGTTCTGCTTATGAAGAAAGCCTATGGCAGCGTGTACCGTGCTATTACCGGAATGAAATTTCCACATCGAGTCAACCCTGATCCGAAGATAAGATCTCGGGGTTGAACCATTGGCTGTCCGGTATGGCAAAGGCGGTACTTGAGGGCGTTCCGGGGTTCCAAGAAATGACCACAAGCGTAGGGTCTCTATCCACCTAAAGTCATTGGCTACAAAACATTTCGTATCCACTAAGTAGGAATATAAAAGGTGATTTATAGCCTCTGCAGTTTTGTCCTGTGTCGTTATGAAACGAGCATAAAATAAGCAGTGATACTCTAAGTAGCACACACCTATTGGAACTAAAGAAATATGAACACAAACCTTTTGCTATCACGACAACTTGGTTGACTCGAGCATCATGTTTCCTTCTCCTTTTATTTTATTTAATTTATTACCTTTATTTTTTATGTCAGAGTAAACTACATTTTCTCATTTTGACGGCAGTGGGGGTTTAAAATTAACTTTAACAGTGAAGAAATTAATAGCTTATGTAATAAACGACTAAAGCAAGCACAAATAATGATTATGTATGTTCTTAGATTGTGGTACGAGTGAACGTTTTGGCTTTGAGAAATAGAAAATGTACAAATTTTCACTAATTATTATACTAGAAAAAATGTTAGACCCGTTTTTTAGAAATTAAAAATAAAATTTTCAATATGAAAGGGCCACTAAAGGGATTTTTAAATCTATTATTCCAACTTTTATTTGTAGTACTGTTTGTTTATTACATTAACGGCAAGTTTACAATCTGTTCTTATCAGAACATTCAGTGAATGGGTTACAAGAAGGTAATACCTATCTGGAACACTAAAGGTAGCTAAAGTGGAAGGTTCAAAATGTTTCAGAGCTGTAGACGGTCAATCAAAGTATTTTGTCTGGTAGATCGTTATGTGGGCGGCGCCGTGGCCAAGCGGTTAGACCGTTCGCCTACGGCCCAGGTTCGATCCCGGGACCCACATGCGGTATTCGTGGTGGACGAAGCAATGTCTTGGCGGGTTTTCTCCGGGTTCTCCGGTTCCCCCCACCAATTGCTCCATCATCACCTTTTCAATCATCGATTTTGCCTGAATTTCATATCATCCTCTTCCTCGCTATCATATCTGGTGCTGGGCTGACCACCCGCTTCCAGGTCTTCAGTCCGCCCGGTCCATAAATTCCTCTGCTCCCCGACAGGCGTCTGACTCTAGGCACTGCCTTGTAAGTCCTATGGGTTGTAAGTCCTACATAAGGGGAGGGGGTAATCAGGTAAAGAAAAAGAGAAGATCGTTATATAGCGTTGCGTTGGAGACATACCATGGTGCTTTTGCTGGACAACACTTCTGAGTTCAAATCTTAATAGGTTGTCAATATTGGAATTATGGCGGTTCCCCAAAGTTAGATGCAAGTGTAATGATGATCTTGTATATTAATATTTTGTTGTACAGACACAGATGAGAATATTGCTCAGTAGCCAATGTAATTACTGGTGTAGCACTGGTTAGCAGCATATTCCACTATTTGTATTGATTCAGTGAAGTAGAAAGTACTCTACAATACTTTTTTGTGGCAAGTAATTCTTTTAATACTATCTCTGCGATTAACATGCTAACCTCCAAATCCAAAGGTTCCGATTCGATTTCCGGCTAGAGGATGGAAATTTTTCTTTGGCCAGGATTATTCCCATCCTCTCTTAGAGTCTGGAAGAGAGAGTAAGATAGAGAGGGGAGAGAGAGAAAGAGAGGGAGAGAGTAAGAGAGGTAGAAATATAGAATTTTTAAGACACCCAGATATTAACATAAACACTAAACGAACACCATGAGAAATTGCTCTAAAGGCAAAGCAGTGATATGACCTAGAGGTAGGGTGTTACACATTATAGTCTTAATGCTAAATGAAAGCCTGTATACGTGCACATAAGATAATTAAAAATCTAATAAGATAGTTTAAAATTTATATGGGCTATAGTATTGTACTTAATGACGTGAATATAATTATAAAATAATTAATAACTAATGTTAAAACGACTACGTTAGAAAACAAGCTTTACAGACACCCTGTGTTGAAACAAGTCTATGAAGAAGGCAGTGACACCAGCAAGAGGCCAACTTCCTATGTTTCGCTGCACCTCCAATAAACCTTACAATGTGATCTTCAATATTCATGATTTATATCTACTACATGACAGTTTGTTTGCTTTTTCATACTAGGCTGTCTGATATCGAAAAACTTGAATTACATTATTTTGGTAGAAATTCATTAAAAGTTACAACATTTCTACGAAAAGTAATTATTATCTACAAGAAGTAGCAATGTTCTTTTGACCGTAACGCAATAACTGGAGTGTCAGTGAGAACGTTGAAGAATGTCTGTCGGCTTCACATCACTCATTCTGTGAGAAGCGGATGTTTCTTCTTGACGGATGTGGTTTTCTTCAACTTCTTCCTTTTCTTTTCTCTCTAGATTAGGATTATGCTGAAGCAGATACTGCAAAAGTTTGCCCCGAGCACTTACAACATCTAGGAAAATTCCTAGAGCTAATCTTCCAATTGTTTCTGGATAGTATGTGAATCAATAGCTATCATGTTGGTAAGTTTTAGTTTAATTACTTGTTAATATCAAACATTTTTAGATGTCTGTGAGGATAAAAACAGGTGCACTCCTATGGTTATTGTCACAGAACATGTAGCACTTTGCTGGATTTTTTAAGAGATCACAGAAGCTAAATTAATTGTGGTTGGTTCATTTTTATTAAACACCTCTTGAAACCTCTTGAAACTTTGTCATTTTCATTTTTGCCCATTTTGCAAATATTACACAAACAGATATATCGCTTCAAACTGTTCGACGTTTCTTTTCTCTTACTTGACATCGCTTTTAACATCGATTATCATATCGGTGATTTTTTATCTCTTGGAACAATTGCAATGGTGTTCATTCGCTTAGGGGGTTATTGAACGTTGGGTTTCAGTTACCGTGTATTTTTTTTTCTTTTTTACATTAAATTTACACACATTCACACTCCTGTTCATACTTACAGACTCTTGGGAGGATAGGGAATAATCCTAGTGGGAGAAAAATTCCCACCCTCCCAGCCGGAAATCGAACATGGGATCCCTTGCACTGCAGGCAGGTCCTCCACTGACTGAGCTACGGGGCCAGCCTGTTCAAAGTTTTAGTGTGTATTTTCCATGCATTTAATTTACGCTATTAGTGAGCCTATATTAGTAATCCCCAGATATTTTGAATTTATCTAATCTCTAAATGTCTTGCAAATGTTTAAATGGCATCAAAATATAATTTAGGTGTTTAGATATACGAAATCTCCCATTCTGATTTCCATCTACATACTTTACTGGGAGTGCCTCAGTTTTCAATATTACACAACAGCGCCCAACTCTCCTCTGAGAACTCCCCCAGAAGGAGTACCTACTTATCACGTAGGTACCTATCCAATATCAAATTCAGAAAAATAAATTCTCATTTGGACAGTAGAGGAGGGCCTCTCAAAGCTTAAAATCGCATCGGGTGCAATCTAACTTGCAGAGCTTTCTTGCACAGTGCATCGTAGTGACTCGGTTAAGTTCGGTGCAACTTGCACGCTGCAGAGCAGAGATGAAGAATCGAGGATGTCTGAGTGTTGATATACGATTATCAGTGAAGTGGATGAGGCACCTAATAATAATACCTAATTGTGGAGGAATTTGCTCCAAAGAAAACAAAGATAACCAATTTAAAGCTGAGAGGGAACCACCTAATTTTCTTAAAGTTTGATGACAGAACTAAATGCCTCATCTGCAGTACAACAATTACATATGTAAAAAAATCGTCTCTCTAAAGACACTAACAGACACATGGTGAAATCATAGGGGACGCTAGAGAGGAGGAATTAAAGAGGTTGCTATATTTTACATAAAAGCATTCTCTAACCAAAAATGAGGCTTGTACCAGTTTCCAGATCATTAAAATAAAAGATCAGATTTAGTCATGAAAAACACAAATTAACCAGTTTAACACTGTGCACCACACGTTAGGAATAAAGGGCACTGATATTGTGGAACGGGGAGACAGTTAAGGGAGTGAGTGCAAATTTGCACCCAGGTGAACCTGTCGTAGTCGCAATTTCCACCTTGCGCTACGCGATGCCCGGTGCATGCACCCTCAGAAGCCGTACATAGGGAAAACTTCGGGGTAAGTAAGCCATCGTATGACCAAATGAGCCACTTAGACCGACACTATCTTTGGAATTAAACATACTAGCTATTGCAATATCGTTTCCGTATGTAGCAACCAATTCGCGACGCAATGGGCAACAAAGAGTGCATTCTACTCTGCGGTGGACTTGTATTTACTGGTAAACTATTATTTTCGTCAATCTGCAAGGAATAGTGCGCAGTTGCGAGATGCCTCTGTATTTCATAGAGGTTTCCTACAAATCTTAGAGAGATATAAGAACGTTAAGTTAAACATTATGTATTCATTGATCTCTGGTTTAAATAATCACATCTGTAATCTTTCCACCCGGCATAATGTAGAGTTATAATTTTTCTGAATAAATTCACTCCAGTTTTAGTCTCGCCACTAATTTATTTAATATGAGAATTACAAAAAGGGGATTCTATATTTTGACTTTAATAAGTTTTTACCGTCTCGCTGACTGCCACGGCACGCTGGTCTATAGAGTTCTCGTGAGGTGGGTTCAGAACCATCGAGAAAAATCTCGTTCTCTCAATAGCACGTGTGCAATTTACGAGTACTTTAGGTAAAGCGCTTCTCCATCCCCTTATCTCTTCAACAGTGATAACCTCGTGTCATAGTTGCGTCACAATAGTTGGCGCACTATTAGTAAAACGTGAAGCTTAATTCAAAATTTTGAAATATTTCTGAGAGTAGTTCATATTAAAGTAGCGTGACAAAAAATCATTCTTTTGAGATGCTTCCTTAAATGTTTGGGCATATAATTATGTAGCTTCTCATTTTGAAATTGATTTAATATTTTCATTTTACAACAAATGTTGCTTCGTAATTCATAAATACGTCGTTTTATGCTTCTGTATTTGTGTGATGCTTAAGTCGTTTATAAAATGTGTTAGAACTAAATGACAAACAATTGGAGAAGAGGTTGTTAAATTGTCTTTGTTTCCACTCCCCAGCTTTGTCCAGAATGCAGGTCCGTTCTGTCATTTACACTTCTCTCCCCATTAACTACATATTTAAATGCCATTAATAGTTCACTTGATTAATAGAATTTTTTTTAAAGGATAGGCTACCCATTTGCTAAAGGACTGACACTATTATTTTATTTAGATATTTCTGGATATGTTAACCAATCGCATTCCAAAACTAAAAACCCCATATGAGTGGCAACCTACACGCGACACTAATATAGTTTTACAAAGAATAAAATTGAATTTTTTGTTTCCAATCTCGTGTGGCCTCCCTGAGGCTGTTTCAGTTTTTTGTCCTTTTAGCACCCAGCTTCGTGAGCTCCCCAAATCAATTGAGTATCCACGCAACAAAACATTAGGAACTGTTTTTGTGACTAGTTAATAAAAAATGCCACTTTTATGGTCAGGGTGGAACTCATCGCAGGGTAGGCAACCTTTAGCTTGACCTCTTGCACAGATTTGCGGATGGTTCGCTACTTGAATCTCTGTCTCTGTCTGACATTTCGATCGTGTTTTGTTTCCTGGAGAACGGACGGTGCGGCGCTACATGCTAATATCCGTAATTGAAGGGTCGGTAACTAATATTTTCGGGACGAAATGACAGGCTGCCTAGTTGGAGAAAATAACACGAAAACGGGGCCCCTTTGCTGCCGTACAGTCGTGATACAATCTTAGCGGAACAAGGACAGATGGCACACAATTTATGGTGAATACATTTCCTCGATACGTGCTGGATTGTGTAGCATTGGGATGATTCTAATGATGCAAGTACATTCCTAGCTAAAAGTGCGTGCAGGTGGTAAACCTTCCAGGTCAGGGGAGTCTGCGCAACCTTAAATTCACAGAGTCAACGTTATTTTTAAAATTAGGTTTCGCGAAACAAGTGTAACCTGTGTTTTACTCTTAGGCTTTTAATTTTACGGTTTTACAATCTGAATTCAGATTTGTATTCTTACACTCTTTATTTTTAGCCTTTTAACCCTTAACTGTTTTAACATTCAGGTTTTAACATTACCTTTTTGATGTTTTAATTGCTCTACCGTTTTACTCTTTTGTTAGCTTAGCCTTTTAACAAGTTCGAGACTGTTTTAGCCTTTAAAATTTGATTTTGGGGCCGAAATGACATAGGTGTCGACGGGTCCTTAAACTCCTCACTCGCTCACTCACTCACTCACTCATTAAAACTATCTGTGATAATACCACGAGAAGGTTTCATATGACGATAATTTTGCGAGCACTCCCCAAATAAGAAAACCTCGAGCGAAATAATTAATAATTCATTTATTTGAAATGTTTAATATTGATAGTGATTTAAAAGTAAACAACTTACAAGAATAGCATTCACACATTTTAATTAACATTTATTTTCACAGCTGGACTACAACTAATCTAGTAGGCTGCGCAAACAACAACAACAACAATTTTAGCGCTTAATCCAGGGAAATGAGGAATTAGATATATGATGAAATTTTGCCCACTTCTGTTGAAGCATTTTGGTAATCACATTCTACAAGGTTTTCGTAGCCCATTCCTTATAGTTATTACCATTTGATTTTTTCATGTTTACAACCCAATCTCTTATGTTATTAACAAACCGTTCAGTTGGTGTTTCCTTTATGAGTTGGTGACCTCTTTCGTTGCAAAACATCTGAAATTGATTCCATACACATGACCTGCTCTTTTCTGTATTTTTGACTTCGCCTCTTCAATTAAGGTAGGTATCAATTTCCTAACTAGAATATTCGGGAAATCTTTTGTCTGTCATTTTTGAATAGCCCACTAATTGTTTTTACTGGGAATTTATACTTCGGATGTTCAGAAAAGTAAGTTTAGGTTGGCGAAACCGCAAGGAGGAGGTGATGTAACCAAAGTGATAATACTTACTACGAGCAAGAGGTGAAAATCCAGCATGAGGGAATACTCTACAGAAGTACTGTTCTATTTAATCCTTAAGGTGCATTGCAAACTTGTTTTATGGGTTTTAATTGTATAGAAAGTCTTTCAGATTTTGTGAGTTCTGCAACTTTTTCTGAAAATTTCCAACTTAACATGTAAAGTAAAAAGCTAAGTAAGTGAAAACTTGTCTATTTACAAGAGAAATTAATGTTCTTGGAAGTATTCTTTCGGAACAGAATCGATAACTTTAATTATAAAATGTAAAACATTCTACGGGAAGCATTTTAAAATTTCAGTTGAATATTACACAAAATTATAATGTTTCTGAATAAAGACGAAATATTTTGCACTTGTCTTCCTATTATGTTACGCATTAGATATATTATAATTTGACATGTTTTACTGCAGATTGCCTTAAATGTAGCAGTGTAGCATTTTGTGATGTAAAAGAATTTTCCTGCATAGAAGTTTGAAAAGTGTCATCTCTATGGTGTGGGGGTAGCGTGACTAGCTTATATTCAAGAGTTTCTGAGTTCAAGCTTCGGTTATAGTGAGTTACCTGGGTGATGATTTTTACCAAGGTTTCCGTTACTCTGAAAAAATAAATTTCCGGGAACTCCATGATCTATGGACCCCGGGTTCATTTGAGCATCACTTCATTCATCGTCCGATGTGACCTAACCATTTAATGGACGTTAAACTTAAAACAAAAATCTGATTTATTTTCATTTAGCAAGTAAACAGGTTTTATGAATATCAGGATGTCTCATAAGTTGGTTTTGCTCGTAAGTTTCATCTATAGCGCCTGAAAACCCTGAACCCGCTGTACGCTCAAGTTATCATAGTTGCCTAACCATGCCATGCCTTAGAGATCAACAACCAGACACACTATTGGATACGCCAGTGTGTGTTTGTGCCTGACGTTGGATGGAACAGCATGAACTTGTGTTTACAAACTATGGGAAACAAAAAGCAACATCTGACATCTTATTCTGTTTTACTATCATAAGGACAAAAGCACTTCGCAATGCCGGTAGAAAATTTGTGCCGTCTAGGGGGAAGATGCAGTAACGAATCGAGCATGTCAGAAGTGGTTTAGTCGATTTCAAGGTGGGAATTTCTCCCTAAAACAAAACTTGGTAGCCACTCTGTTGTAGCTGTGCTGCGGGTGAGGTGCGTTCTCAGGCGTTCTTAATGACTGAAATGTAACGAGAAAGGAACGAACTTATGTAAACAACATTATATAACTACAGACAGGCATATTCTAAACCCCAGATTCTAAATAAAGCATGTAACCTTTTGAGAACAAGTATTGTAGTGTGAAAAATTCAATGCCAGGGACAACAAATAATATTTTGTTAAAGTCGTCATATTTTATGAAAATTGTTATATATTTTCATACTTTTTAAGATTTACGATTTTTTTCTTTTAAAATACATTCCACTAGCAATGAACTGATATCCTATTCCGGTAGTTTTCAACGAAACACGTTTAGAAAATCTCAGACATTTTTGCCAGGAAATGTGTCTAGAAAAATTTTAAGGTCCTCGTATAAGGTGTAAGGTAAGTATAGTTGTAAAAATGTAGCATTCCTCTATGTGGAATTACGTCTGAAGTTAAATGCTTCTTTTCGCAAACCGATATTTTAGTGATATTAAGCAAGAATAACGAAAATATTACCTTTTTATAAATGTAAGGGTTTAATATACCTACACCATGTAATTAATTGTATTTTATTTAATATTTTATTGTTAAATAGGGACAAAATGCTCTAACAAATATCTCACACATTTCGTTACCTTATTGTTTACTTTCTTTTTATTTTCTTCACAACACTAATAAATCTGGCCTCAAGTAACAAGCAGTAACAATATATAACACAATATTAACAAACCTTACACAAAAAACTGCTGACCAAAATTTAACACAGAAATACTTCATTTTACTGACAAACACTGCTTGAGAACAACCATAGCATAAAAAAAACTAATAAAAGCTTCTAATTTGCTGAGACAATGCTCTCAGAGATATTCCCATCACATGGCATTGAGCCAACGTGACAATATTTTATTATTAAATTTAGAAGATCGGCTGGGAAGTCAAGAAAAGAGAGAATAAGAAGGAATAATTACGACGCTTAATTGATATTGAAAAGGATGTAATCGAAGTGATTAATGGAAAAGACTGCAATGGTTTGGGCATGTAACCCGAATGGAAGATGGAAGATTGCTAAATGAAGTGATGGAGTTGGACATCAAAAGGAAGGAATTAGAAAAGAAGATCAAATGGAAATTGGATAAATGAAGTGAGAAGGTGATGGGACTGCTGGAAACATGCGTTGGACAGGGAACAATGAAGACAGATGATAAAATAGCGGACATATCCTATGTACTAATTTGTATTGTTATTATGTGTAAATTGTTCTTTTGTTTGGTGTAGGAAAGCTACAGCATTGCAGAAATTTTTAATTTAAAAATATAGGTACAAAATATATTTTTTTGAAAAAACTTAAAATTTAATTTTTTGGACTGAATATATATTATTTTGGGATTTTTTCTTCATTTCCATATTAGGGCAAAATTGTTATATTGGATAAATTTGACTTCATATATTATATGTGTGGTTGTAATCTAAAACTCATAATTACTATATGAAATATCATAAACACTAAAACAAAACTGAGAGAAAACTCTTTCCCTGATCACACGACTGCTATACATTCTATGTAATTATTTATTTTGCTAAAAGTGTGAATTTTGCTTTTCTGTATCAAAATGCAACGAGGAAATGTCACGTGTTGCTACCTAAATACATAGTCATTAAAAGGCTGTAACGCTGGTGTTAAACAGTACGCTCTTGAATGTTGCTGAAGTGTAGGCAAAGAAGAAACAACTTCCTCATCAGCATATTTAATATTTGCACTGTCAGGACAGCGTATACTGGTATATTCTCAAAATTTACTACTCCTGGAGTCAGCCATACATCAAAGAGAACCATCCCTCAGCAGGTTTCTCTGCAGACTATTGCACAGCTGCTAATTTATTCTGTTTCATATCAGTACATACGAAATTAGAACAGGTTCCATTTGACTCCATCACCACGTGGGCAGGAATCAATTAACCTCTATGCTACCGGATATGGCTATAATTTAATTTTACTATAATTTCGTTAAACAGCAAATTATATGAGTTATTGTTCCATCCAGCTGCTTGGCGTTACAATTGCCTGAGAATTAATTAAATTCGGGTCGCTAAGCAACTTTCCACCCGGTACACCATTTTACCACTTAATTTCTAAATTATGTCTGTGATTATACATGCGCACTCAAGGCGAGGCAGACAGAATGGAGGGTATGCCTCAATCTGAGTCGCATTTACAGCTACCACATATGTAGCCACCATTTTTGGTAGCCTACCTTTCTGTCTGTATCATATTTTCCTCAGAGTACAAGTCTCATACATTATGCTCTATTTCTCAACCAAAAGCCAAAGCTGCAAACACTGTGAGACAAGTCATTTCATGGTCATCATCATCACCATTATCACAACCATTGTCATCATCACCATCATCACCACCATTATCATCACCACCATCACCACATCATATCATCACCATAATCAGCATCATCGGCCGAACCATGGTCGAGTAGTCGGACCATTCACCGCTCACCAAAGCGGACCGGGTTCAATCCCAGGCGACCGCATGTGGGATTTTTGGCCAACGCGTTTTCTCCGGGTTCTCAGATTTTCTCCACTGTCTCATTTCACATTTATTAAAATTATTTTGTTGTTTAACGACGCTGTCAATTGCCAGGATCACATCAGGGTCGTCGTTGTGCCGAAATTTCGTCCCGCAAGAGTTCTTTTACACACTTAAAAATCATCGGTCTGAGCCGGACTTGAACCCGCGACCTTGGGATCAACCGGTGCTCCATCTTCATTCCATGTATCATTAGCGACACCACCTGCGGTCCTGCAAGTGGTAAAAGCGGGCGTTAAACACTACCAAAAATCATCATCATCATCATCATCATGCCGTACATTACTACGGTTTAGACAAGGCCTGTTCCATTACCACAAAGGTTCACAATTCTAATTGAAATTGGCCTTATATTTTTCGGGGGCGTTTAATATGGCATCATCCATAGGTTTACAGCAGGCATAAGTTACAGTCACTTTTATCATCGAACTTTAAAACAGCTTCGCAGAAATGCGACAACTATCTGCCTCAGAAGCAAACGATAGCCTCTATAAACACAACCTTTCAACAAGCCGTAACGATCTGTCACAAAAATAAATGCTACAGCCTCTCCTCCCAGCTGGTGGAGTTCATTTCTGATCTGGTCTGCATGATTCACTCATTCTTGTCAAATATAGCTGTATGAGTGCTTTTTAAGAAGTGATGGATAAATTTGTTTTAAGGAAGTGGAAGTACTGTAATGTATGGATCCATATATGTAAAAATTAATTAAAATATAAAATTTTACTTAGAGCACATTAATGTGTTTAATTCAGTATAAGCATATTTCTCTCACTCACTCACTGACACACTTACACACTCACTCACTCACTCACTTACTCACTCACTCATTCAGTTAATCAGTCACTCACCAGTCACTCCTGCACCTTCGCACTCAGTGAGCCATTCACTCACTCACTGTCACTCACTCAGTCACTGTCACTCATACAATCAGTCACTCACTCAGTCACTGTCACTCATACAGTCAGTCAGTCACTGACTCAGTCACTGAATCACTCATCCACTCCCCATTCACTCATTCACGCACCTACCCACTCAGTCATTCGTTCACGCACCCACCCACTCATTCAGTAGGTAATTCAATCACTCACTCAGTCACTCAATTACTCTCACACCCATTCACTCATAGACACACTGTCACTCACTCACTCTTTGTCATTCACTCACTGTCACTCACTCAGTCACTCACTCGGCCACTAACTCGTTAGTCATTCACTCAGACACTAACTCACTCATGCATCCACTCATTCATTCAGGCACCCACTCATTCAGCCACTCATTCACATACCTACTCACTCACTCAGTCACTAAGTCACTCGCGCATCCACTCTCATTCACTTAGGCACCCGCTCACCGAGTTACTCATTCACGCACCCACGCACCCACTCACTCATTCTTGCACTCACCTACTCAGTTACTCATTTAAGCACCTACTCGCTCACTCAGTCACTCACCCATTAAAGCACCCACCTACCCACTCACTCAATTGGTCACTCATTAACCCACCCACTCACTCACAGACAGTCACTCAGTCACTACCCATCACTCACTTACTCTGTCACTCACTAAGTACTCACGCATCCACTCCCTCATTCATTCAGGCACCCACTCAGTCACTCATTCACATACCTACTCACTCACTCAATCACTCTCTCAGTTACTCACGTATCCACTGACTCAGGCACTCACTGAGTTGCGCATCTTTTTCACTTACTCACTCATTCAAGCACTCACCCACTCAGTAACTCACTCATTCACGTATGCACCCTCTTACTTATTCAGTCACAGACTCACTCAGTAACTCAATCACTCAGTTCTCAGTTACTCAATCACTCATTTACTCACTTAGTAACTCAATCACTCAGTTACTCAATCACTCAGTCACTCACTTAGTCAATCACTCATTCACTCACTGACACTCACTCAGTTACAAAGTCACGCATCCACACTCATTCACTCCCTTAGTTATTCACTCGCGCACCCTCTTACTCATTCACCCACTTAGCGCGTGCTACTGGCTTACATATCTCTGAAGCCCCACGACCCTCCGCCCCCCCCCCCCACCCCCATCCGGAGCACGAGGATCTACAGAGAGTAAATTCCCTACATGCATGCTGAAACTTCCGACGACACTTGGAACACTGAAATGTTGGGACAGGAAATTCATCATCTGCCTTCATGGATTTAGGCCTTTGACCTGTTTTCACCTCAAGAATTGGAATCTCTCCATCTGGTGAGTGGACGTCCCACTCTTCTTCTACCTTTTGGTTGGTATTGGAGTAAAATCTGTGGCAATCTGTGTTATGGCATTCTTTCTGTATGTTCTAGCCAGTTTGTTCTTATTTAGTTTATTCTGTCTTTTATATTGTATATTTGTAACTCTTTCCTGATTTCCGTGCTGTGTTTTTTTATCTAAAAGTGTGTAACCTGCTACTGAACGTAAGAACTTCATTTCGGCTGTATCTATCTTTCTTCTATCTGATTTAACAAGTGTCCAATTATCAAATGCATATGTCAACATGGGAACTGACAGGGAATTCGGTGGATGTAATTATTGTTCCCAGCATTCACCCGGGAAGCCCCCTTCCGCCCAAAAGAGTACCATGGCTCAGGGAGGTCGGCTCAGGGAATCGAACACACTGCCACCTGAGCCATCCCGCTCAGTAGGTTTGGTGTAGAAAACTATATATGGAGTCGAAGTGAAAAGGAGCAAAATATAAAAGGGGTAACAGATCTTTGGACACTTATCGCTAGTACGCGAGGCATCTGTTTTCCTCTGAGTTATTTGCTCTCAGCGTTCACATGTTCTGTTTCCACTTCCAATTAACAGGCCAGGCAGTTAAAAGAAGCATTGGATTTCTGAAAAGCTTATATGAGTTCACTTAACTAGCCCAGCTTTGATTGCTCCTATTATTTGCTGCTTTTAGAGAGGTCTCACGTAAATGCCCACTGAACACACTCAGTGGGTGTTATGGTGAATTGCCGAAATTTCACAACAGCAAACAGTAATAGGAATTCATATGAACGGACACTAACCCAAACGTACCTTCGAGATAAAGCTACACGTCTCAGAACCCCGTGGTTTTGTTGTGGCTCGCAACGGCCTCCTCTCCACGCCCCTCCTACTCTTTCTTAGGGCACACGGAAGGCACAAATTGCACCCAACGCAATTCGCTGCCAATGTTTGCTGTTTATTATGAAAATGAATATCCTGTTTCATCCCTGCCATTCAGTAAATACACTTCGTAAGTGCGAGCTATATTTTATTGCCGAGGCTAGAATCGCTAATATTGCTGATCTCGCGCCATTGCATCACGATGATGAACAATGCATGCAGCTCCTGTATGAGCTACATTTATTATAAATACGCAAGTTATGTGGAGAGTGCAATGCCGCCCTTCACCCAGTTACGAAATGGGATCGAGCTATTTTCAGGTAGACAAGGTCATGAACAGTTTACGGAGTCCATAACAAAGGGCACTTGCTTGGAGAAGGCTGGGTTACCTCCTGCCCAAGTACTCCTATTTACACTCACGCATTTTCATACGAGCAAACCGTTGATGCTCCAATAGATGAGCATTTAAATGCCCAACAGTAAAGTCTAATTAATATTGTTGAAATTTTTAGAAGCTCAGAGAGAATGCATTTTTAAAAACTGGAATATTATTTTCAATGCACTTTTAAACTGCTCAAGATATGACATAGTTAATTCTACGACCGTGAAAAGAATTTACATTACATTTAAATGTTTAATTTTCTTTCCTAAACAATGTTACAAAAAGTAACATATTATACTAACATTACTAAAAGGATTACATAATACAATAACGATCTTTATGTGTAAACTTAAGTTAATCACATCATAAACAAAATTAATAAACTAAATAGGGCACTATCTTGACATTCATAGCTCTTTCATTGAATTATTGCTACAGAGTGCAATGTTCAAAAATTTTTTAGTATGAGTGTCCTCAACTTACATGCTCCCTGAGAAAGGTTGGCAAGTGTTTTAGGTCGCAACTTACAAACGCAGACAGACATACGCTTTTGTTCTAATGGCACATTGGAGGGGAAGTGAATTAACCTGCTTTATGACCTCTCTTTCATTGACACGAAACAAATGAAAGGGCAAATGTACTTTAAGATACCTCCAGTTTATGCGTTCGACAATAAAGGTACCATGGATATTAGGTTTGGCATTACTGTTACACTTGGAGATAGATTCGTGTGAATCCCTCTTGAAATGGAATAAGTTGCACTCCTGGAGTGTGCTCAATAGTTTGTTCCACCATTATAGACATTGTAAAAAGAATCATATTATTCGTGCAGCTTTTATAGTTTCTCTTTACATGAAGCTTAGGGAGAAGGAAAATTAGTTCACTGCTAAGCTTATTCAGGATATACTCGTACATATATTTTATCATGTCAATACTGTATTTCAACTTGAAATTTTATTTAGCATTGTTATTTCTATTTCTGAGCACTAAATAGAATGATTTCAGGATATGATCTTTCTAGTTAGGGAATTAAATGTAAATTTTCCCGCATTCTTAAAACTTGGCTTACTTGTACTGAAAGTTTAGTACGTATATTGTGTCACATACTGTTCGCAACGGAAAGAAAATTCCTGAAAATCTTACCGTTATGTATTTGAAAACAGTGGGACAACAGTGAATGTAAGTGACGGAGAACGCATGCCACACAAGGAGTAAACTATGTAAACAACATGTGCCTCACTGGTAGCGCCTGCGTGAACAGTTAGACATCAGTGTTTGGTACTTCTGTAAACACAGAGTCGCTCAAATAGAATTGTACACAAATTGAATTCACCAAGTGTACCAAAACCAAGCAGGTATTCTTCGCTAAAGTATTAGGTGCCCCTATTCCCGTTTTCTTTGCTGGGGAAAACAGTCGATATTCAGCTAATTTTCTTCCATATTGGAGCTAAATACTCTCTTCCATTCAGGTTTTGGGCCTGTTAGGGGCTCAAAGCAGGATTTTCCAAACATCGTTTGCTAGGGCGACCCAGACAATGTTTTCCTCTAGGGTGGTAATGAAGCACAGCTTTAGGGATCCTCCATTTGGTATACATACTCCTTCCAGTTGTTCTGATACTGTTGGACTCGTATTGAATTACAGGAACAACTTGTAAGTGCTTTAGCACGTCTTCATTGCGTTTATGGTCCCATCGTTTGCAGCCAGTTGTTGATCGCATAGATCTTATTTCATTTGTTGATATATCCTGTTTTCATCTTTTCGTCTCAATGTCCACGCCTCGCTTCCGTAGCACAAGATCGGTCTTGCTAAAGTTTTGTAGAGTCATAGTCTTGTATACCGCTGTACTTTTGAGGGTTTCATTATGTTATTTACTATCCCCATGGTTCTGGTGTACTTAATTGTATCTACTATATCTACTTCATCCACAAAGGATTCTTTATATCCTAGACATGAAAATTCATTTACTCTTTCGAGTAGTTTGTTATGCAGATTTTAGTAGGGACTGCGCATTTTCCACAAAGGCCACTACTTTTGATTTATGAATATTAATTTCCATATCATACAATTCACCCACTTGATATAAATTATGAACCGAGTATTGAAGGTCGGTCTCTATAGGTGCTATGAGGTCCAAATCGCCTGCAAAGACGAGTACATCTGCTTGTATATTACTATTTATTTGTATGAATGCATAACGTGTTTCACTCCATTCTTGAATAATTTTGTCCATATATATTATAAATAGAAGGGGTGAGCAGCCACAGCGTTTCTTACCCCGGTTGTAATTTCTTGCCATTGAGAATTAGTTGTTTATTTTGACAGCTATCGCGTTTTTCTTATACATATTAAGTACGAGAATTTGTTGTGGAACTTTATTTAAGCTTTGAAATAGCTTATTCCTATCCACTCTATCAAAGGCTATTTTGAAATCGATAAAGGCAATATGGATTTCTAAATTGAATTCTCTAAGTTTTTTCTATTAACATCCTCATTGTAAAATACCCAACATAGAAAAATATTCCTCTTCTAAAGCCATTTTGTTCTTCTCCAATTAGATTTTCACAATGTTTATACAGTTTGTTATTGGTGATGTTGGCGTAGGTTTTAATAAACTGATACCCCTATAATTATCACACAATTTTTAATCTAGTTTTTAAGTAAAGAAATAACAATATATTTAGTTCACATTCCCGGAATATCATTCCTCTTACATATATAATTAAGAAGGATGAAAAATCTAAGTTTAAAAGTGAAGTATGAATGTTTGAACAGTTCAGTGAGTCTTCACCGGGAGATTTATTCTTCTTCATATTTCTCAAAACTGTTTCGAGATCATCTATAGAAATGATGTTTATATTGTTATCATAATCACCACTGTCATCAGAATGTGGCAATTATAGTAAGGGTGATAGTTTATTGGACCATAAATCTTTAAAATATTGAGACCATATTTCTAAGGGAATGACATTAATCTTTAAATTATCTTTGATTTCACTCTTAAATTTTTTTAGAACCTTGTACGTTTATGCCTGAGGTCTCATTTTCTAAGAACTTAATAAACTCTTCCCAACTTTGCCTGTTTTTCCCTGGTTTATTATTTTTGCAATTGCTTTTTTCCTATGGTAGTTAATTTTATCTTCTTCACTTCTGGAGTTTAAGTATCTATTTCTGATACACTTCTCTTTTCTCGTGTATAATTTTCTAAATTTCATCATCCCATTTTCTCAGAATCTTTTCTTCCACCATTTTTATTGTCTTAAGATTTCTTTGCTGTTTGTTCTAAAATATATCTATGAAAATTCCATTCTTCTTCAATGTCTTCACTTTCTGGTATGATAGTTTCCATTCGTTTTTTGAGAAGTTTCTAAGAGCATTTAGTGAAATTTAAATAATTTTTCTTCTCAAACTTTTTCGCTTCATGCCATCTTGGTTTTACATTTATGGGAGATACCAAAAGATAATGGTCCGATTCAATTTCTGGACCTCGATATACTCTAGTGTTTAAGACCATATCTGCTAATTTATTGTTACATATTATGTAATCAATAATATATTTAGCATTTCTAGCTTCCCATGTGAATTTATCTCTATCTTTGTGTTGAAACATGGTATTCATAATTTTTAAATGATTAAATATAGTGAGAAGCTAAATTTTATATATATTAGCAATTTATATATCTTACTATACTGCAGCGAGAGCTATAATACAAGAGCAGAAAAGAGGGAACTCCACTGTTTGATGTAAGCACTGCTTTCCTATGCAGTGAATTAATGTATACATTGTGTAAATTGGTGATATGCAGCAATCGTTTTCCAAGTAAGATTTGCAACACATGCTTACTGTTTTTTCATCTTTTATTTTAAAGGTAACCATTGATTTGCTACCTCAGCTCCAAATTATACCGAGTTACGACCGCTGGCATACCACGCTGACAGTGAGTACACTTAAATCGAACTTACTTTAGTAAAATGCTTTCTTATTGTATTAACCTTCTTGAGTGACTTTTACACACTATATTGCCTCCTAATCGTATTAGAACCCCTGCAAGATAAAACATTTATAAATTAACCCATAACTTCCCAGTGTGTCCATATGGACACGGTTGTTAAATAGTTTTATTCTTTTTGCATTGTCTGCCAGTTATTATTTTTTGCATTGGCAACCATGCATTCTTGTCTGGGAGGGTTTGAACTCTACACGCATTCTTGTAACAATTTATTATTACTATTATCAGTGTATCTGTGACAGTCTATATTGTAGGTAGTGCTTTGATTGTGGTAATGGAGCACATTGATGCGAAGTAAGTATTGTTTTGTGAAGAGATTCTTTGTTATTCCAAGTAAAACTGGGTGTAGTATATCTAGATAAGTTCATCAATTGTTTCGTTACTGAGAAGTGGTTAATCAATTATTCACCTTCTACTTATGACGTCAGTATTTCAGTCGTGTCCATATGGACACACTGGGCAGTTACAAGGTCAAATATTATTTTGTTTCTATTTCTCTTTGATTTCATAACAGAGGCCTCGCTGAATGTTTAGAACCAGGTTTGACTGTGCAGGATGTCTTAGATGTCTTAGATATCATATTTGAAGAAACCAATGTTCCTCAGGCTGATGGAATTTACATAGCACCCCCCGATCCAGCAGTTCTCACAGACGAGGATTCTGGTGATGAGGATGAAGGAGGAATTCCAGATAATCTTAACGCTCGACAACTCCGGGCTGAAGCTGAAATAAGATTGACAAATTCACAGATTGAAACAGAGCCAAGAAATTTTGATTATAGAAATGGAAATAAGCAGAGAACCTGGCTTCATTGGTTCACTTACTTCAAATTTGAAGCCTTTTCCTGATTCAAAATTTTGCACATATGTTGATATGTCGCCTGTGGAAATCTTCGAGTTATTTTTTTATGATGACCTCGTAAAATTCCTAGTTGAAGAGTCAAACAATTATGCACTGTTTAAGAACTGCCCAAGCCCTAATATAACCTGAGAAGAAATGAGATGTTTCCTTGGCATCCTCATCCTAAGTAGTTATAACCCTCTTCCTAATAAGAGATTATATTGGGATTCAAATTCAGACACAATAAAAGAATTTGTATGCAATGCCATGAGAAGGAATCGCTTTGAACAAATTCTCAGATACTTGCATTGTAATGACAATAACAAAATTGATGAAAAAGACAAGATGTGGAAGATTAGAACCTTTATCCAAAGAGTAAGAAACAAATGTAATACGTTTTCTGTTCCTCAGCAAAATCTCTCTTATGATGAATCAATGATCAAATACTTTGGTAGACATTCTTGCAAACAATTTATCAGAGGAAAACCAATACGTTTTGGGTATAAAGCATGGTGTTTATGTAGCACATCTGGATATCTTGTAAATTTTTCTTTCTATCAAGGAAAATCACCAAATCCAAATACAGCATATGAAGAGCAGTTTGGTAAGGCCACTGCTCCTCTTATTCAGATGATAGATGATTTCACAGTGGAAGTAAACCAATTGTCATTCCATTTCTTCTTTGACAATCTCTTTACAGGACTTGCTGTTCTGTCTTTCCTAAGAGAAGAAGGTTATGGAGGAACAGGCACTATTAGAGAAAACAGACTTCCTAAATCTTGCCCCATTGCTTCAAAGAAAGATTTGGCTGAAAGGGAAAGGGCCCATTTCGAATATTCACTTTGCAAGGATGATGGTGTTATTGTTACAAAATGGATGAACAATTCTGTGGTTGCTGTAGCATCCACATGTGAAGGAGTGGAACCTGTAACATCTGTAAGAAGATATTCTGCAAAAGAGAGGAAGACAATTCAAGTACAGCGCCCTCAGATTATTGCAGCTTATAATAAGCACATGGGGGGAGTGGATAGGATGGATGAAAACATTGCCACGTGCAGAATAAATATTAGAAACAAGAAATGGTATTGGGCTTTACTTTCTTGGCTAATTGATGTATCTATCCATAATGCCTGGCAATTGAAGAAGGGAACAGGAGCTAGGACTACTCAGCTGGAATTTAGAAGAGAGATTGTGCAAGTGTACCTAAAGAGGTATATGAATCCTCTAAAAGGAGCATGAAGACCTTCTACCAGTCCTCTGTGCGTATACAAATTGCGTGTTCCAAGTGATATAAGATACGATGGCATCAAACATTATATTCAGAAAATTGAGAAAAAGAGAAGATGTGTAGGATTGTATTGCAAACTGAAGTCATCAGCAGTTGGCACAAAATGTGGGAAATGTGACGTAGGATTATGTCTGGAATGCTTTGAAGTATACCACGAGTGTCACTAAATGAAACTCTTGGTAATTATTTTTGTTGTTATAAATAAGTTTATAATAATGATTTTGTTCAAATGTTGCCTTATCTGTGTTATATACTGCTTCTTGAGAATATTTGTAGTTGAATTTGAGTGATACAGAAAACATTTAAAATATGCGTCTAAGTGCCCAGCGTGTCCATATGGACACATTCTGTTTCAGTCACACTAAAGGTGTTGAAGATCAAATAACACATTGTATGCAATATTTATATGTATAAGAAGGCAATAAACAGCAAATATACAAAAATATCAGATTTTGAAAAATTCGGGCAGTTAAGGGTTAAGTAAGAAAAACATAATACAAAAATAACACATGGGGTAAATAGAAAATTAGAGGCGTACGAACCTCTGTGCCTACTGCTTTGTATTAATTTTCAGGAGACAAAAGGTTGTAATAATAAAATATGGTTCTTTTATTTCGTGAATTCATTTAAGCGTGGATGCTTCAAAATCAATTCAGTCTTAACTTTCGATTGAAAAAAAAAAAAAAAAAAAAAAAAAAAAAAAAGCAATAACTGGTGGAACAGTTTTAAGACATTGTCTTGAAATGAAGTAATTATTGAGGTGCTGATATTCCCATGTAGTATGTTTAAAATCATAGGAATTCTTAATTACAGCTTGTAGATCCTATAGAAATGATTATCTCTTGAGCCATTAAGATTCACATTTTGTCTTCCGAATCCCAGGATCAGGATTTCCGGGCACCAGCACATGGCATAGGATCGAGGGCACGTGGCCAAACGCATATTGATACTCATACACGTGACAGTGTCAGGCTCTGATTGGTGCTTTATATCTTCCTGTATTGCAACAAAAAGAGATTCTCGTGGCAGGCACCAAGATCATGCGAAAGAGATAGATATTGTAGTAACAAGAGTGAGGTAACCATCCCGTGCTCCTTAAATTTGGTTCATCCATATTGTTGGTTCTTTCAAATTCTGAATTTAATTCAAGTGCCAGCAGTTTGGGGTTTTATGTAAGTCGAGAGTTTAATTCTAATAACTTCAGAGATTGCGAAGTGGTGTTTTGTTTTAGAGTAGCTGTTTGTAAAACATTTAAATGCTACATGAAAATAATCAAGTCTTATTCGTGACGTAAAACAGTCTAATATCAGAAACTCATACCAAACGTGAATCTGAGCAACTAGTTTTCTTGCTGTCTTATGCTTTGGAAGGCCTCGAGGGAGGTGAAAGTATTTATATAGGAAAACCGAAATGCTAGTTTGTGGGCTTTCTATTCTGTTGACAAGAAAAATATTCTGGCCTTGGCTATTCTTCCTAAACACCATTTTGACTGTTTTTAAGCTGTGAATTCCCCATGAATTGAAAAACCGTGATTTGAATATACACCCACAAAAGCCTTGGTTAGAAGGTCACTGTAACTGTGAATAAAATATTAGTTACCGCAATTGAACCTGTAATCTTCATTACTTATTCGCCATTCAGTCCTTTCTCCAGGATTGACGATACGTAACTCTTATCCGGTTTAACTCACGATATTCTAAATAACAGACGTTACGTTTCAGTGCAGACATTTCCCAACAACTATTATTTAATTTTCAATTGTAGTAACTAAACTGTACGTATAATAGCCAGGGTTCGAATTTAATGGTATAAAATGTTTGAAAAATACTTTTTATTTTACCTGATTACCCTACCCTTATGTAGGACTTACTCCCTAGGACTTAGAAGCCAGTGCCTAGGGTCAGACACCTATCGGGGAGCATAGGTACCTATGGACCACCTGGAAGCGGATGCTTAGCTACGCACCAGGTATGACAGTGAGGAAGAGGATGATAGGAAGTGCATGAATGGAAAGGTACTGATGGAGTAGTTGGTGGAATGAGTGCCGGGGGAAACCGGAAAACCCGGAGAAAAGGTACCCTTATGTAAAAGTCATTAAAACAAAACTCTACCTTTGTATTAAAATGTAAAAAAGTAATCAAAGATGTAAATGGCAAAAGAGGTACAAAACAATGACGTAGTCGAAAAAATCTGAAATAGAAAACGGCATAAAATGACCAACAAAGGTCTAATAAATATGCATTTTCATAATCTGGGTCTCACAATAACGATTCATGTACAAGTGACCAATGCCTATGGTGCATGACGTCACCAAAATCCGGGGATCTGGTAATAACAGTTATCCATTATACCTTCCTGTATCACAGAGAGCAGCGAAATGAAGAAAATCATCCTATGTAGAAACAACGACACGCAAATTTCGGTAACCTATATACTGCGCAAGAAAACAAAATTAAAAGATTAAGATATTAAGAGAAAGGTCCATGCACCATTCTAATAATTGGCTAGGAACATTAGATAACGCCGTTGTTATCCAGGGAGCACATGTTGAGAGGGCTTAAATGGGGCTTAGGGTGTAGCTTGGAGAAAAAGGGTAAGTACGTTTGTACCCTTCAATTAATAAGAGGAAGTCTTTAAACAATGCCCGAGTGTTTTATCAAGGGGTTTTAAGATAATAACTTTGTAATGTCTAACGAACAGCTATTCATTAGTGATTGATAAAATTGACTACAAATTGAAACCCATCAGATAAACAAAATAACGTGCAAACGTATTTTGAGAATATATCGATGGCGTGGGGATGGAGAACTAATACTAAGGTTTTTTAAGGCATGAATCAGATAAGATAGCTCCAAATAATAAAATAATCGAGGAATTGTAGTACCAGTTATCTTGGTTATAATGTCTCATCCTGCGAGAATTAAGAAATTAACGTTAATAGAAAGTTAATAAATAAACAAAGAAAGAGAGGGAGAGAAAGAGAGGGAGGGAAAGAGAAAGGGAAAGAAAGAGAGGGAGAGAAAGAGAGAGGGAAAGGAAGAGAGGGGAAGAAGAGAGGGAGAGGAAGAAAGGGAGAGGAAAAGGGAGAGGCAGAGACAGTGAGAGCGAAAGGCAGGTAGAGGGAGAGAGAGGAAGCGAGAGGGAGAGGAGGACAGAGGGTGGTGAAGAGAGAGGAAGAGGAAGGGAGAGAGAGGTTGAGGGAAAGGTCAAGAGAGGGAGAGGAGGAGAGAGAGGGGAAGAGAGGGAGAGGAAGGGAGAGAGGGAAAGGAAGGGAGAGAGAGGTTGAGGGAAAGGTCGAGAGAGGGAGAGGTGGAGAGAGAGGAGGAGAGAGGGAGAGGAAGGGAGAGAGGGAAAGGAAGGGAGAGAGGGAGAGTAAGAGAGTGAAGGAGAGGAAGGGAATGAGGAAGAGGAAGGTGAAGAGGGAGAGAGTGCCTCTTGACTCTTACAGAGTGATTTGTCCAAGGAAAGGTTGTTTTCGCCATGACCTTTCATGAATTTGCCCACTTTTGTTAAGTACATATTTTCCGTCAGTTTTATTTGCCCCTTAAAAATATTTATTCTGATTGTTGTATTTGTATCTATTCCATACTTGCTCACAGTTGGATTTCTTACGCTGTTATTTCATATCTAAGATAGATCACGCGAGCTTTGAACCGGACCTAACTCATAACTTCTTTGTTTACATTACGTAGAGGAAATTCGCACATAGCGGTACCGGTGCCATTCTTTCAATACAATAGTCTTTATGTTTAAGAACTAATAGTTCTTACATGGAAGTGTCGTTTCACTTAATTAGTTTAATTATGTAAATTTCATAAACACAAAAATTGTTCATTGTTAGAATATAATTTAATGAACATCATAAATAAATGCATAATAACACTGTAATTATAATTTACAAATATAAGGCATCATTACATAATATTTTGCTATTTAAAGCTATTGTTTTATACAAAAAAAAAAGCCAATAAATTGTTGTGACAGTTTACGAAATGCAGTACGCACATACAGACTAGATAATGTTTGCAACCCATATTATGATCATTGTGAACCTCTCTCATTCCCAGAGTAATACATTTAACAGTGACTATGACGTCACTCTGGACCATCACAAACATAGACATTTACTATTTACCCGATTCCTCCCTACGGTAATAATTATAATAAGTGTTCGAACTGTTTCTATGCAAAAACATTGTGCCACAATGAGCACAAAACGGCTGAAAGTTCGTATTTATAAGCAAATCCACACTATTTAACCTTTGAAGGACAAAAGGGACGATTTAACCATCAAGCTTAGGGGATGGATCTATGGCGTAGAAGTGGCAGTTCTTGAGACTGCCTGTTTAACATGTTTGTACAGGATCACATTGTCCACCATGGCATGTTGTGTTTTAAAATATCTGCAGTAAGCTGCATTTAAAGCGGGAAAATAGTTGATGCTTTAAACAATACTTTGCTCATTCGCGTTAGGTGTCTTCTCATACTTTACTCCAGTGGTTGGGAGGGTTAAGCTGAATATTCCTGTCCTCCCTCTCTATTCCTGTGGCTAGGTAATAAACTCTGTAATTGGCAGCTCAGTTTAATATTCTCAGCTGTTGTACATCAGTAGATGCAATAGATAAGTACATAAATTAATAATAAGGCGATATGAGAGCAGATGCGCTGGAGATATACTGATAGAGTGACAGGGGGCACCTTGCGGCAGCCTGACTTACCGTGAAATTAATTCCAATACACCAGCCGCAACCAAGAATAATTTCATTATTATTCTTCAAGCATGATGCCCTTAGCGATCGTGATCCTTCTGTAGGTGTGGAACTTAAACACCACAGCTCTAGTAGTCTTGACTATTTTTGAAGCTAGGAAATTTCAAGCAACTATCACAAAAGAAACTGATAGGTATCATAAAAGCTGTGAAGCTCACTTCCTAAACTTGTAGCGGGATAAATCAAATCAATTGCTAAAGCAAATTCTTAAACAAAATATTCGCCAACCGATCATTCCGTGTGGCAGGTAGAGGCGTGTATCAACTAGAATTTGCTCCAACTCAGGGTAAAACAATCATTAAGGTGACGACGCAGACAATGCTGGACAAAAGGCGAAAAATCCTTTTGTGCCTTTTGTTAGGCTAATAGGGACGCCATGTGCAGTGAGGCGGAATCCCCTTCTGGAACTCCCGCCACAACAAGGCATGCCTATAGGTGGAAATTCGGGAACCGCGCGTACAATATGAATTTCCACCAATCACTGCAAACTGCGTGGACAGAAGGTAAGGGTATAGTCAGGGGAAATGGGAAAGTTATAAAACCGGCGAACACGCATTTTAAAACCCAGTCATACAATACACCCCGAGCCCCAGTCCTGTGATACACCCCAGTCATACAATACACCCCGAGCCCAGTCCTGTGATACACCCCAGTCATACAATACACCCCGAGCCCAGTCCTGTGATACACCCAGTCAGTCATGTAATACACCCAGAGGAGTCCTGTAATATACCCCGCGAGTCCTACAACACACACCGAGAGCCCTACAACACACTCCGACATTATTACAACACCCCTGCAACATTAGTATCAGCGCCGGCCAGTACCGCGAGGAAAAGTTAGTGACGAAGTCAATAACAAAGGGTATATGGTAGGAAGAGTAGCATTTACTGTGGACAGGAATAAAAAAAGGTTTCACAATAATAACTGTGGTTATTAGTTCTTCAACACCCACGAGATAAGATCTCAGCCTAGGCATCTGTGTGAGACCTTTAGGACGACCAGCCGCAAACTACAGACGTAAGTTGTTGATAAACTTTCCTAAATATTTAGACGGGCGTTTAAGAGAAGTCTAGCTCGCTTTTCAGTTGACTTTTCAAACTACAATTTGAAATTTGTTGTTAAACCCCTCGTGATATTGATCATTCTAGTGCGAGTTTGTCTTCTTGCTTGATGATGGTTCAACTATTGAACAAATTAAGGAGATGGAAATGCTTAGGCAACCCTTGCTCTGATAAATACGTATCTTCAAAATGTTCATATATAACTAAGGCTTCTTTAGCAAATTATAGTTATTGAAACCACAGGAACAAATGTAAATGCACGAACAGTTACCTAACAATTGAGTTGAATAACTTTGCTGGTTGTCTTTTGAAAGATTGATGCACGTAATGGCAGAAACAGCAATTAATTTCAGTGTAGGACAGAACCTGGTCAGCATGTTAAGGATGGCTCTCGGACTTCTGGATAAATGGCAGTGATCGCAATATAGGGAAATGTATTTTAAGAATGATTAGCATTTGGGAAAATTTACGTTAAAAAAGTCACATTAGGAAAAGTTAATAGAAAACCTCCTTTCACAGACTGTGCAGTGAGGATAAACGCAAAAAGGACAAAATCCAGAGGAAAAAAATACAAATACTGCTATAAATTCCGAATGGAATAGTAAAACAATCAGACAACTTCACATGCTTGATTGTACTGTAATCAGTAATATGGCCTCTTGTCAAGAAGTTGAACAGAGGGCCGCAATGTCAAAGAGATTTAATAGACATACAACCATTTACTCTGGAAGCCTGAACAGCAATATTAAGCTCTATTGACGAAGTTCTTTATGTGAAATCTAAGCTAGTATAGAGCGAGTGTAAAATTAAACGTGGTGACGAAGTGAGGGGAATTATTATAAAGACAAAAGATTAGTGCAAAATAAGCAAAGATCTTGAAAGAACAGATGAACGTAGAATAACAAACAGATAGAGAAAAATACGAAAGTTAACTGGAGCTAAAATGAAAAAACCTATTAAGAAGATTCACTGGAAGGAATAATGAAAGAGGAAAAGTATTGAAGGCCGAAAGAAACATCCAAAAAATAGTATTAGTATAAGCGATCTATGAATGGAAATAAGCACGAGTAGGAGAGCGGAGAGGATAGCGAAAAAGAATGCAATATATTTTGTTATTCTCTCAGGTAGACTGAAGCGCACATGCATACGAAACTCCCCTGGGTAAATTTCTATGTTTACAGAAATGCTAACTTTTTTCCTTGATCTCTCGATGTTTTAAACTTTGGTGTTTACCGAATTTTTATGTGACTGTTTGATACACACAGACATTAAATTACCATATACGAATTATCACCAGGTCATTCTTTTGTTTAGTCAGTGTCGGCAACTGTATCTCATAAATCGTTGAAAAACAATTTATTGCACATTACAGTCAACTAACAATCAAAATAGCACTTCATTTCAATATTTTGTTCACTGTGTTTCTAACAATTGTTCTTTTAATAATCAATGTATTTTTCCAGAAGAAAAGTTATTTGTTAATGTTAATAATGAAGTGAGATTTACTTCTGATTATAAACGTTTTCTGTTTTCTGTTATAACAAAAGAGAAAATCAAAATGCATGTAATTATTAGGTTTCATTATATTTTAGGTTACTTATTATAAAATTTAACATATTCTGGCCAAATATTTGTGATACGGTATTTAAAGTCATATTTTATTAATAAAATAACCCCGATGAACATCATTCGACGGTCTGACGGTTAGATCAGATGTCTTCTGATATTGCTTGTGATGATTTCATGGATTCATTGCTAAGATTTTGAATTAATGCGAAGCATTTTTTAAGAGCAATCCTTTAGTTGAGCAAGAGGACATTGTAACCGATAACTTCTAGTGTAATAAATGCAACCACAAAATGACTAAAAGTCATTGAGAAACGCATACCTACTTTATTTCCTCTTTGGAAAATTAATATAAGGCACTGAGAAACTATGAGAGGAGGACATAGTAGAAAGCCTCGTGTTTTGAAGCTGAGATAATAAAGTTATAAAGAACAAAATTCAATAAATCAAAAGACAACACGATGATTCACGTTCACAAAGGATACAGCAAGAATGAAAACTTGTCTTACTTACATGTTCAAGGAGTGAATTATTTGCAATGCATTATTGTATGCAGATTATTCAACGGCAGTTACAAAAAATAAAAGGGATTATTTCGTCCACGCAACAGACTTTAGGACGGTGAAACAAAGGCTGTGTTACTGTTTGTGAGATAGAAATTAAGCCATTAGTGTCAGCAATGATATAAATGTGCAGCGTATATGTTTAGCTTGGTACGCCAACAAAAGGCATACCTATTAATTTATCATATCCGGTCTGTTTCAGATTGCATTGGTATATTGTTAAATCTAAGAGTATACCTAATATACTGCAATGCATTTTGAAAACAATTTTTGATATTCCAGTTTTGAATGCCGATTTCGCCATAATGTTGGGGTATCTATTTTCTTCTGTCACATCCAGATCTTTCTTTTAATACAAATAAAATTTTCGTAATAACTCATTAGCGACACCACACACACACACACACACACACACACACACACACACACACACACACACACACACACACATACACACACATACACACATACACACATACATACACACATCTTTAAAATATAATTGTCATGCTTAAAGCGTGATGTAATTGTAATTACAATGTAATTCTAAACATAATGTAAGTTCATTGTACAAGAACTACCAGCAATTAATATAATTGATTTTATATATTTAGGGAATGACATTTTCCTCTTTTGGGGCTTCTTTCATTGTCATGAGAAGTATTTTCCATTTTCCGGTACCAACAACTGTTCAACCCACCATTTTATCTTCTTTCAATGTCTTTCAACTCTTGATGAAAATATTGACCTATTCCTCGCCTTAAAATCCAACACAACAATCAGTCAACGCAAGCATGCATGAAGTGTAACTTCAAACTTATGTTAAAATCAGTTTTCTCATTTTTCCAATATGGTGTTCACAATGAGTTTGTGATCTCAACTCCTGTTTCCCGAGACATTTTTCACATCCTTGTAACTGTGCCAAAACACTATTATACACTAACTGTCCTTGTCTAGAGCACATAAAAACTGGCTCATTATTCTCAATTTTATGAAACAAAATCTTGATTTTCTTGAAAATCTCAGGTGATAAGAACAAAAAAGGTATTTCATAGTTCAACGTAGTGCAGAAAATCTAATGACATTTTCTTACTTTATAAGCAACACCATCTATAACAACAATGAATGTTCACCTGAAGTTTAAATGTTCTTTCCCTGTAAAACTGTAGATAGAATGACAGTATATAGCATAGCATATATTCCCAACATAATTTCTATGATTTAATGTGGTCTTTCTGTACATTTTATTCACTAGAAATGAAGTTCAGTTGCAATACCACTAGGCGGCATGTACGAGTATATTTCAATTTCTTCAAAAATATGGCTTAGAATGTTCTTTCTATATAGTGTTCGTATTTTGTTCAAGTTTCTGCGGTGTCCACTTACGAGTGATAATCTTAACAATTTGGTGGTAATACAACATTAATTTGAGTAATTATCGCTTTAGCTGCAAGTTCATGTTGTTACGTCTAGTTATAAGTGGCAGGGATTTACAAGCAGATTCACAAATCACATGAAGAAAACGGCTCCTGTTCCCATGCAGATCACAGGTTTCCTTGCTTGTTAATCATGAGCAGCTAGCTCGGTGCTTCTAGTCTAAAATAATAACAATGACAAGGGCTGCCAACTTAACGATGTAGTCCGAGGATCGTCACGTATGTGCAAGCCAAGCCGGCTCAGCTTGGAGCAATGGAGCGAATCGTAATTCATCTCATCTGTATGAGAGAGTGTTTAAAGCCGCACAAAAAGGCAATCCTGTAGTAGGCGTGGCAGTGCGGCTTAGATCTTACTGCGTTTAAACTTCCCTTGGGTCATGACGCCGCGAACTGCTCTTTTGTTTTTCTCTCCGCGATATGAAATTCGCATCAAGCCTGTTACGAGAATGTCGTCGCATTAGCCATATCATTTGGTTCCGGTGGAAATTTGCTCCTAGCTAGAATTTGTTTTCCCTTGTCTTTTAAGCACGTTCGCAAAGAAGCACGTAAACCTACTTGCATAAATAGATATGCTTTAGTTTTACTCTGCATTAGATTTCCAGCACCCATTCCACTAGTTTGTCTTTGGATTATTATAGTTTTATTTACCACTTCGTTCATCTTTATCAGTTATAACGGTGGTTGTCAAAATTATACTTTATAGAAATCCTCTCGCTTCATTGTTCATCATTCAAGTGACAAACTCACATTGCCCTCAACAGTGATAATCACGTTGCTGTTAAACCAAAAAAATACTTTATTCAATTTTCTCCGAAAATAATGAAACCTTGTGAATCACGTTTTTGCCTAAATTCGTTTATGCTTGTCTGGAAGGTGATGCCGAAGTTATGGGTTAAATAAATAACTCATTAAATGGATTATATTATATCATAATATATCATTGGATTATATCATAATAAACAGTTATCGATAACGGATTCATTGCGAAAACGTGAAAACAGAATCATTTTAAATACTAATACCGGATAAATGTGCTATATAATATTAGAATGTGTAAAGTATGTCAGACAAGTGAATTAGTTAAATGGGTAATTAGCGAAGTGCTGAATTTCGTGAGCCAGTTCGTAGAATTCACCGGGTAATTAGATGCGAGTAATGAACGGAGCACAACCAGCTAGCCAGATACATTGCGGCGCTTAGACGCGATAATCTAGAGAATCTCTGGGAGACTTTATGTTCCAAGTCAGGGTGAAAATCAAGAGACCTTGAAATTCAGAAATTAAGTTGCAACATGGCATTGGCAACTGTGAGTTGCGGGTTGAAAGGAGCTAAGGAGAAAGGGGCAGGGTCAGTGCTTGCTTGGATCGTCGGAACGTCTAGATGCTTTTGTCACTTGCAAAAGATTTCCGTTATATTTGTTTAAGGAGCAGATTATTTACTGAAATCAACTGCCGTGATTTACAATACCGTCGGAAAGTATGTTCTTCTAAGTCTCCATATAGTATAACAATTACGTTTAACGTGAGTTATTAGTTTTTGATCGGTCGGCAACATCTCATCTTAATTAATTGAAAAATTCGTAAAAAGAACAGCAAAAATCCCTGTCATCCTTTATTAAAACCTCAGTGCTATAGCCAGAAAAAGGAACCAGCCGAGGACTCCAAGACATTGTCAAGATGCAATCTTCACTGACACCCAAAACAATTTGTCATTCCATTATCAATGCGCGGCTTCCAAATAGATGCATCATACCACCACACCAACGTGGAGCAACCAATCCTTTTCCGTTCCAAAAGGCTGCGGTCTTTAATTCAAATTGTTCGGTGAATGTTTTCGAAATATTTCTAGAAGAGAAGGAAAGGGAGTCTAATATATGTAATGTAAACATTCCACCAGATAATTGGTATACCTGAATAAGTTTTAGAAAATAGGTAAGTTATTTTCTGGACGAACAGGTATTATCTTAATTTTATGCAGAGCATTTTAGATATCCTCAGATCTTTAATTTTTATTGTCATCCATTTGAATAAGTATTATATGGTTTAGACACTAGCTTATATCTCGAAGTCATTCGGAATTGCACGTTTTCACACTTATACACACGTGTACAATGGTCTTCCTGGGCAGGAAACAGTCACCTACATACATTTAATATTAAGGCCAACGTCAAGGATGGAAAAGTCTTATGCCTAATGGTGCTCATTGAAAGCCACGTGGATACAATGTGCGGTACCCAATGTTAGCGCCATAAGCATAGAACAACGAGAGATACGAACCATGATGAGCATAAGCAGTTCCTGCACCGTGTAAACGTGTTCTAAACTGTAGTTTCTACAACAATGATTAAAAAGATTAATTAACTTTGCAACTTATTGATAACAGTCTGGTAACAAAGACCCAAACGCGTGAGAAAACAGATTTTCCAACGCTAGCGTAGTTTAGACTTTCGGCCGTCGTAGAAGTGAACGCATGCAAGGAAGCAGAAGCCGCATTAGTAGACAAAACATTCGTCAGACTGTGTACATAATTGTGTTGAATCATACTCTGTTATCTAATGTACCTTTCACGCAGATGTATTTGTTATTCGACGTTTTTCTTTGTCCTACTTGAATTTACCATCATATGAAATCTGCGTATTCATATCTCTAACACTCTCTATATATGCAAATAGCACAATATCTACTCGCTGGTTATTATGAACAGTTCGTATATTAATAAAATTCTATTACAAAATGAGTGTTAAACTAATACATTGTCACTCAGTCAGGCCGAAGTAATTCACGTAGGTCTATATGCCTTTTTAAAGAAATATGCTTTACATATGTAGGCTATAAAGCAATATACATGTAGGTTGTAATAATAACATGCAGATATTCCGATGGATAAAGCCACATGTCTGAAGCGGGTGTATTCATAATTCCGTCTCGCACGGCTATTCTAATAAGCTTGTTCAAAAAAAGATTCCACCCACCAGCAATGGCTTCGAACTGGTTCGTGTCGCCATGTTCGCAGTCTAACGTTCAAAATATACCTACGTTATCCTTTTCAATCTATTACATTCTTTCCTCTGCTAGATACTTTTACTGGCATCATCTACTCATGGCTAGTTATTACTCTTCAAACAATGGTATTTACATTGGGTGTTAAAAGTAACTATGATATTCTTTACCCTTCCAATGTAACCTTTTCATTGCTGCATACTCGGAGAGGCTTAAGCTTATATAATTAAGTTTGTTGCCTACGAAAGCCTTAGCTGAATGCTTTCTGCGCGTGCCATTTGAAACGTGCGCAATGTTATTTCATTTGTTTCATTTAATTTGCCATTGAGTCATCGCGTTGAACCCACAATGTTTATATCGACTAACATAAAGTAGATCGAATAATTTTTTATAATAATTGATTGTTGAATTGGTAGCGAAAGTCACGTAAATATAATCCATCAAATTTTTAAAATTCTATTGCACAAAATCTTGTATTATTAAAATTTCTTTGCTCTAAGTGCTTACCGATCATAAACAAGCTGGAATAATTGGGTAAAGGAATTATGGCGGACACAAAATATAATGGCGGGTGGTAGTAGGAGTTGGTCAACACTAAATCCAATCAGAGGCTTCTATAGCTGTGAAATCACACTGTGAAGCTGGTGGTGTAAACATAATTTGTTCCCACCAAATGTATTTGCGCAATAGGAAAGAGAATAGTAGTTTATCGGCTGCCATTAAGTTTTGTGTCTGCCATAATTGATGTTTACTAAACACTATTTTGCATAATATCCTACTAAACAGCAAGGTGAAGGTTCCAGGCATAAATTGTCCAAGAACGCTCTCCAGTTGGATTACATAAAGAAACATTAATTGAATTTATAAACGTGTCACATTATTTTAACCTTCACACTTTGGATCTAATGGAAGAGTTTTTTCTTGTGAGTTTCAACCAATTTTATGAACATTATCACCATCTTAAAAGGCTTTTCTTCACTTTATTGTTCAGGTTGTTTTGTATACCACAACAGTTGTAATATCGAACACGGTTGTTCCTGCTGAGAGACATTTCTTGGAATTCTCTGAAGAAGATTATTCCAAAATGTCAGGTTGCACCTTTTAGGACCTCATAACCCATAGAGGTGTAACCGATGAACTGCAGCCTTGGAGGAACCCACTTGAAATATAGGTATAAAAGATGACCCTTTGACTCGTACACATAACGCCATTAACGCGGTTTCTCCATTTAGGCTACAAATCACGAGTTCAATCAAAAAGCAGTTCTTCTTAATGGAATCATGATTATAGTTCTTTTCCAGCTTCGTGGGGATTTGGTAGGAGATCTGGAAACAATATCCGTGTTCTCATATGTCTCGTCGAGGACACGGCGCCATAAGGAAGGAGATTAATGCAACATCTACCTTGAAAGTTGAGAGGGAAGTAATGCAATTCGTCCTAGGTCTCTATTACACTGCTATATTTCTGCGTCACACAATGTGATAAAGCCTTTGATCATATGATGTGATGTCATTTAATGACATTAAAATGAATATAGCATGTGCTGTAACTTAATTGCATTAATACTTATTGCGTTAATACACAATATTTAGAGGAAAATTCATACGCCCTAAACTACTCTTTAAATGGAAAATGTTTTCAAAAATTATGATTTTTCTCAAAACTACATATTTTTATGGCAAATGAAATGTATATTTTGAATGTTATGGCTATAGCCTATATAACCCTCTTTACTCTTGATGAGTTTTGCATAACTGGCAAACCGTAAGAGATAGACCAAATCTTACCATACAAAAAATGTAGATCTCATTAAAACATACAAGTTATGTTCGAATGCATTTTTATTTTCTCTACTGAAAAGTAGCAGGAAGTAATCCACCCAAAAATTCGATGTCGAGATTTCACCGGAAATAATTTTTAGAATAAGATCCGTGTGTGCCAGTCCATGTTTCTGTCAGACTGTGGACAGCATATAACTCAAAAACGAAAAGTCGGTTAAAACCCAAAGTTGGTATTTAAGTTTAATGTCCTTCAAGGACGCAACACGAAGATTTTGAAGAAAATAGCCCCACGCTAAGCTACTCTTTACATGAAAATCTTTCGAAAATTTTGATTTTCTTGAAAATGGCTCTAACATTTTGATTAAAATGTCATATGTTTAAGATATTTGTATGACAAATGAAATGTATATTTTGAACTTTCTGGCTATAGCCTATGTAGTCCTGTTTACTCTAGACGTCTTTTGAATAACTCGTAAACAGTAAGAGATAGACAAATTCTTAATATACAAAAATATATATCTCACTAAAGCTCACAATTTATGTACAAATAAACTTTTTTGTAGAGTGAACTATTTTCGAGATATTCCTTGTTATTTGTGTCAGATTCTGAAAACTTCAAACTTTCGTGAAATGGAACAGCGTTCATTTTTTATATGTTAAGTGTGCAAAGGGAACGGGACCTCAAAGCTTTTAAAGATTTGACTATCGCTCAAAGCCTGCTGTATTCTAATTTTCCCCTTGCACCTACAATGAAATAAGCAATAAGTTAATTTGTACAAGTGCCTTATCTCAATTAACAAGATAGAGGTATAAACGTTTGTACAAATGGTTAGTACAAGAATAGAGAAAGTCATGTGAGTGCAACACATCAGATTTTTTGGTGGAGTGAACCATTTCGGAGATATTCATATTTACCTATTTGTGTGAATTTTGCAATACTTCTCTCAAATGGAAGGTTCTTATTCCCTTTTATCTCTTGGCCGTGCAAAGAGAACGGAATGTCAAAGATTTAAAAAAATGATTATCCTCAAAGCTTACTTTACTCCCATATTCCCCTTGCATCTATAAGAAAGTCAGTAGCAAGAAAATTTCTGCAAATGTTTATCTCGACTGACATGAAGAAGATAGAGGAGTAAGAGTTTGTAAAAATACTTATAACAAGAGCAGAGAAAGTCATATGATTGCAACACGTCATATTTTCTTTAATTTCGGAACAATTGCTCAAAACACACTCCCTTACCGTGGTCTTAATCTTTGGGTTTGTATTAATATTGGTCATTGCATTAAATTCGCACACATATACATTTTCGTACTTTCATACTCTAGATCTAGGGGAATGGCACTGCTGCCACCCTCTAGGTGGGAATCAAAACCAGGACCTTTGTGAAGGTTAGGATAGAAGCCATCTGCCATTTTCACTTCTAATCAGTCACAGGCGTGATCAAAGGTTTGATGATGTCTAGAACCTTTGTCACAGAAGTATTAGATAACGTATGCACTTTTATCACTGCTATATGTGATGAAAATGCTATATTGCACTATAAAATGTTTTATCATATATATCTGGTCTTGTTTCTGAGACACAGAAATATGATAGTGTAATAAGGCCTTAGAACAACTTGCGAAACCTAGAACAATGACGTTAAGTTCAACTAGGAACAGAGTGAGATGACTGAGCGGTAATACATGAGGTTCGCATGGAAGCTCTGGGTTCGAATTCATGTGACCGCCGAATATGATCATGGGCTTTTCATAGTTCGCCTGGGTCGGTAGGCGAACGTTGGGTTTGTCAGTCTTTTATCACGACATTCCTATCCATCACTTACGTCATCTGTATCAGGGTTAAAGGACTAGCTGACGGTGCCCCGTATGTTGCGGCTGGGCGGTGGTGGTTCACCTTGTTAAGGCCTATCTCAGGCATCCGTAAGACTGCTGATGGAGCCACCCACTGGGTTGCACACTAAAGAGGCACCCCTTCAGGAGTCGTCCGCAAGTTCGGGGACCTTTGAGCGGGCTTGAGCGGCGGAGGATGTGTTCAATCTAGGAATGTTAATGATCCCGTCCACGCTTGAGAAGGTCGCCTACCGAATCTGGTCGGCTTTCAGGTATCTCCCTCATATCTGCATCCCAGGAAGCACAGATAGCGACGTTGGACAACGTGCGATGTTCTGTTCTGGTTCCAGGGTCTCCTCCGCAATATCTATTACTGTGCTACTCTAATGGTTAACATGCGGCACGTCATAGCCAGTTGAGACCATGAAGGTATTCAGTGTCGCGAAAAGCAACGTTGTCACGTTTTCTCCAAGCAAGCGTTTACTTCTAAGAAGACCAATGTTACCAGAATGACAGATAACAGGTGAGATGTTACAGCGCTGTGATTCATCCTTTGGGGAGTAAACAACTGTCTGTCATTTGTGATCTCTTTGAAGTCATTGCACCGCTCATTGGTGCAATGTGAAGCTTCAGAACTTCTGAGAATAAACAATGCACGTTGTGTGTGTTACCTGAGAGCTTTTTCTAGATCAAATGTAAAGCGCATCCTAACCATTAGAGCAGCATAATAATACCTTTACTTACGTAATCTTTCAACTGGTGTCCGCCTAGTCAAACATATCGGTGAAATCTTGAGAAAATGTTATAAATGAGGCGTTTTAACTGCTAATAAAGTCTGACTTTCTAACAACTCTTTCGTGCCAAACAAATTTGCTGTCGTAAACCTACATGTTGATTTAAATAAGCTGAGCAAAGGATGTGGTAGCGCATTTGGGGCTCTTCCTTACACCTATTCCTCAAATTTTCCAAAATTAGGTGCATGTGTGTTAACCTGTTTCTAAGGTACGGATTTTAAATAAAAATATGTGCTATCTAATGAAAAGAAATTAATTCAGCAGAATTTTAAACAAGCCAATTGGAGCAAATATCACACCGTTTTTCCCAATATAGAGGATTTTCAACATTTAAAATACTCCTTACGAGCAATTTTTAAGTTCTCTTTGAAAAAAAATTTTTTTCTCCCAAAATACGCGAACTAAAACTTTCTATGTAGCTATTTGAGTGAGACAAATAGCCAACAAGCTCACCCAAATTTCATAACTATAATTTTTTTTTGTAAAAGCTAAGCTCAAAATTGAATACAAAACATGTCTTAAAACGTCATTGATTAAACACATAGGTATTCCTTAGTTAACTCATGTTCTGGCCAATAAGGAGCTTAAATAAGAAATTCTGTCTAAAAATACGGAATATCTTAGCGTAACACTTTTTTTTTATTTTATTTTTTTTTTTTTACAAAATACGAGTAATTTTGCTTTAAAATACGTAATCCAGGAACGAGATAGGTATACATCAAAATCTACAGTCGTGCTTCTTTATATAGGTATAAAATTCAGTACTAAATTCAGTTCAGTACTAGAGTACTTTCATTTTGGAAAATTCACAGATCGGTCTGTTGTAAGTAGGCATAAATAAACTAATGACACCTAATCTGTAAAAATATAGTATGTAAAGATCACATAATTATTTTGGAACCAAATAGCCTTTGTCATTATTTGTAAATGATATATTTATATCTCAATTTTTATATCAATTTTATATTTTTATATATGCGAATTGTAAGTGCGAAGTATTGGATTGAAGTCGGATGGAAAATGCAGCAGGGAATAAGAATTACTGTAAAGCAAGATTATTCACCGCCCTCGCCACAGCCAGGAACGACACATTAGTAAAAGAGTGTAAATTATTGACGAAGGACGACATTATTGTTCAAAAGGCAAAATTGCCGATATGGCCTTAAATATCGTATCATAAATAACAACGTAAGTATGCAGTGAAATAACTCATTTTTTTATTTTTTCTGAATTAAATTGAAAGTACTTCATACAGCTAAGCCACGGTGCCGCCTTACCAGAACTACAAGCAATGAAAATCTATAGATTTAATAAGCATGGCAAGTAAACATTTTTAATGCTTGTTTCCTCAATTGTTAGTTTCTCTTCACATAAAAACCTTTCACTTCAAAACTATGTGACGGAATTGCATGACATTTGTTCCTATTGTATCTGGGCATCTAGTGTACCTAATGTGCTAAAATATTTTATGGTTTAAATGTTTGTAAATAAAACACTTTAATTTAAGGAACCACTGCCTCACAAAAGAAATTAATGGTTCAGGTCAATTCTGAGAAATATAATAAGTTGTGCAAGTGTAAAATCTCTTACATGACAGTGAGAAAGGTTATTGAAATCACAAATAGGTATTTATAATTATAACAAGCTTGTAAGAACAAATATTTTAACATTTAAACCATAACTATTTTGATAGCTCCATATTATGTCAGTTAATTTTCATGTAGATTGTCTATTTGAATGATTCAGAAGCTACAGATTTTACAAAAAGTGATGGGAAAGCGATACTCCAGCAGAAACCAACGCTTAGGTAACATGTAAATGAATGAGAAGAAAGATTATAAATAAAAAATACCGGTATATCAAGGTATGCAGTTATTTCACTGCAGGTTCTAAGAAATTTGCTCTTTCACTTTTCCTATCATATGTGTGACACAAACACATGTTATTCTGTTCTACGCAGCCAGCTAGGGATCCACAAGTGTTGCAATTTTATCGTGTTCCCACTCGTATATGTACAACGTGCAACAGCCTAATGGAGAAACTGCAATAAAGGAAACGATGTTTCTACATTCGTACCCTCTTGCTGTGGGTCAACGAGAATATTGCAGCTCTCGTATCTAAAGCCAAAGCAAGGACATAATTCCTTTATTTACAGATAACATTTAACGTCTACAGTTCTAGGAATACGCAAATTGCCTCCCATCTTCATCCCTGAGGGTAATGACTAGGACATTCAATTTGTTTTAATGAAAGCAAAATGTCCCCAAGTCTAAAAGTACTCGTATGTAAATTACATTCACCTCACAGTCATAGCCACCAAAAGTAAAATCACATAACTGTCAGAAACAATCGCCAATGTCTACTTTGAGACAGTTTGCCTTTGCAAGCCCTCATAAGAAAACCTAAAATATGGACGCTTTGAGAAGACTATTGTCTTTTGTTTCGGACAAAAATAACAACGCTTCAAAAATGTGCGAAAAGGATGTAGGCAATGTATCTGAAATCTGCACGAGAAACTTAAAGTGTAATTTATCCAGCGCATCTGTATTTTAACAGCGCCGTAAATCATTATAAATCAGAATAAAGAAGATATAAAGGTCAATTGTATACAAGGATTGTCTTGTCATTGTAGATAAGGTAACAGTAGGCTTTCCATTGCCAACGCCTATAAGCAAATATTGACTGAGTTAGAACCGGGAAAAAGAAGCAGCAAAAGAGTAAGGAACTGAGATCCTGCCTTAGAATTAAAGATGAAAAAGAAGCATCTTACCACATACAAACATACTGAATTATTACGCTACGCAAGAAGTACAAGGAACAAACAAAATAAACTAAGCAGAAACTAACTTTATTCTTGAGCATTGAGGAACGAAAATATGTAGCAAACTTGTTATTTTGCGAAGATTGTAGGCAGATTATGAAAATAAGTACACATTCTGCCACTGTTCTTCATGAAATTACGTAGGTTATTAGATACCTATATGCAGTAATTCTAATCTAGCCTTTCGGTATCAGCCAGCTTTCCGAGACACAGAATGAAGTAATTGCATCCTAATAAGCTTTTTTAATGGTTTATTGGACAATAGGGAAAAGTCTTGTGAATGTAACAGCCTTATTCTTTGTTTTTCTTTTTCATGCAGAGAGAGCATAATCTCAAAGCCATCACACACCGACTAGGTTTCTAAAGCTGTGGCTATCCCTTTAGCTTACTGTCATCTTGTTAACCTGCAACGAAATGTATTAGTGAGCAATGATAGTTTATCTGTATTGTGACAAATGACAATGCGACACATCCCACACCTGACACCACTGTGACAATAGGCCAGTCCAGTTACTTATTTTCTCACTTTATGTCTGTTCTAAAACTCAATGCTCTATCTGCTCTATAGTTCACACAGTTTGCAATTCGTCGTGAGGTTGCAAATCACAGCTATTCTTCCCTATCGTAACCTTGACAACTCTTACGGTACTGGTAGCGTCTAACAAACAGCTGGCTCCGACGATACATCCATTTAAAGCTGCTTCACACAACATACAACTGTTTAAATGTCTAATACTGTCTCTGACGCTACTCATACTCTCTCAACGCTGACTACACATAACGCACACTTAAAAAACTAACTGTCCCTCTGTCCGGTTCCCTCTCTTTTATAGTCCAGGTCAAGAGCCGGCGAATTCTTTGGAAAAAATACCTTTTCTTGAAACTTCTCATAATCGAGCTGGCTGTCGAAAGTCTCGAACAGTCTAGAATCGGTCTTTGTTCCTGCCAGTATATTGTCCTTGTTTATCGGCCGCGTTGCCTAGCAATGTCTTGGTGTGAGGCACCTTGAGTTTGAGCGCATCTTTGACGGACGGCCGGCGTAGCAATATTACCAAGAAGCTGATGTTCATTTGTAAGAACATTTTCTACAAGACAGAGAAATTCATGTGAATGCTACGCATATTGTTTATCTTAAAGCCGCCCGAGAAACAAGAAAACAAAACATTAAGTATTAATGCTTTAAAAATGCATTAAAAATCCTTATAAAAGGTTAAAATTCAAGTGTTCTCTGGTACAACAGACTATCACACTACTCTGCATAAAAGATGCTTTCGAATAAATGCATGTTTTGAAACATTTATTTATTATTTTATTCTTTTTTACGCTGGGTTGAACGCAGTAATTCGTTGTTCTCTTAACACATCAGGTTTTCCAGAAAATCAAGGATTTTCAAAAAAATTGGGTATCATGAGTAAGTTTATATATGCCAAAGATAAGGGCAGTGAATGTTTTAAGCACATGTAGTGTGTTATCACAGAATGTCCCTAAATAAGTAAACGCAGGTGCTTTTACTGGATCTCATATCAAGAGATTAATCTGTGACACCAATTTTAAGGTTACAATGAGTCAAACAAAAGCAAGTCTAGCATACCTACAAAGATGTAAACAGTTTCCTAGGAATCAGATTACAAAATCATTATGAACAAAACATTGGAAAATTTAAGAAAACTAGGTTGTAGCACGAGTTTGAAGTTACACTTCCTACGTGTTCAAATCAACTATTTTCCCGATTGTTGTCTTGATCTTACAGCTATAAAGGTGAACGTAGTCACCAATATTTGAAAGACATTGACGTATTTCTCACACTTGTGGACGAAGTGCGAAAGGAAGAGAATTTTTTGGTGTAAAATATTATAAATTACTAATTGCCCTTGTGAAATGTACGTAATTTATGTTTATAATTATATAATTACATGCTGTAACGCAGACTACGCAGTGCAATTATTTTGTAGAAGAGTATAAATATAAATAAATCGACATGTACATTTATGTATGTGTATTTGGAATGAGTACTTCAAAATTAGGGGGAATCAGCTTGAAAACTAAAACATTTTTTTTTCCAAAATGTAGAGCAGTGTTAGTCGGCACCCTTAGCTCTGCTATTTGGATCAATTAACAGTCCATGCAATAAATCAAGTGTAGAGGATATTTCAAGCATTTCGCTGCTTAACCTCCAATCTTGAGGTTAACTTATGGCCTACCCACCCTCCCCTTGTAGGTAAGCGTGGAGAGTCTTCCTATCTTGCCTAACATTATACTTTGCATATATTACTGCTACGGTTTGCATGTCTTATTTTTGTGGAAAATTCTCTTCCGGTGGAACATCCATATCCGGCTTTACTTTTTTCCTCCTCTTCGAGGGTAATTAAATCCTGCTCTTAATTCTGGTGAATGAATGTAATAGCTCCTGCGGTGCAATTATACACAGCACTTCATTAGAGCTGTGTCACGCTAGGGTACCACGGTCCATTAGCTGCTTTCCAAGGAGCTAACACCAACGAAATACAAAGGAAAAACCGACCAAAACAGAACAAAGGGAGGAACTAACGTTCAAGAAAGTAAAATGCAAAAAAATTACAGCATCTTGGGTAATGTTGTAACTACTAGTCCACACAGTTCGGACTATTCACAAACATACGAAAAAAACAAATTTTCCTAAGTGCTCTAAAGAATCAAACAAGTTGGAATATTTAATAATAAACAGTCATACAATAAAAGCTATAAACTCATTCAAGTATCTCGAGCCTATGGTAAACAGTAATACCTTTATAGAAAAATAAGTGAAAAACAGGTTAGTCCTTGAAAAGTAAGCTTATTGCCATAACTACTAAATTAAGAATTTATAATGCAAGAGCCATAATCACATACGGCTCCGAAACGTGGGTATTCAATAAAGCACAAAAGCAAAAGTTATTAATTTTTGCAAAACACTTTAAGAACAATTTTTGGACCAGTTAAAGATAGAAGAGCCTAAAAAAATAGTCACATAACTTTCTCTACTCTTGTACTAACCATTCTTACAAACTCTTATTCCTTCATGTTAGTTAAGATAAATATTTTACAACTTATCGTATTGCTTATTTCCTTGTAGGTTCAATGGGAATGTTAGAATACAGTAGGCTTTGTGCGATAGTCAAATGTTTCAAATCATTGAGATTCTGTTGTCTTTGCACACTTTACATATTAAAAATGAACAACGATGTTCCATTTCACGAAAACTAAGATTTCCGAAACTCACACATATAACAAGGAATATCTCCGAAATGGTACAACCTACAAAAAAATTTATTGAGACATAAACTGTGTATTTTAGCAAGAACTACATTTTTTGAGCAGTATGATTTGGTCTATCTCTAACGGTTTACCAGTTATGCAAAAGTCGTGCAGAGTAAATACGACTACAGGGCCTATAGCCAGAAAATTCAAGATATACATTTCATTTGCCATAAAAATATCTCAAACATATGACATTTTAATCTAAATCGTTTGAGCCATTTTCAAGAAAATCAAAATTTTCGAAAAATTTTGACACGCACACACACACGCGCACGCACGCGCGCGCGCGCACACACACACACACACACACACACACACACACACACACACACACACACACACACACACCATTTTCTACATTTTTTTTTATTCAGGGGGTCTCAAAACATATCTCTGGTGATATCTCGACATCAAATTTTTGAGTGGAATACAATACTTCCCCTACTTACCAGTAGAGAAAGTAAAAACTATGAAAATAAGAAATTGGCTAGAGTTGTTTAGAAAACGCCAGATTTGTAGAGAAGGCCAAAACATTCAGTTAATGAAGTTGCAGTAAGTAGGGGAAGTATTGTATTCGATCCAAAATTTCGATGTCGAAATTTCATGATTTAGGCGCTCTTAATAAAAAAAAGGCACTGCAGTCTGGACAGCATAAAACATAAAGTCGCTTAAAACCAAAGCTAGTATTTAAGTTTAATGTCTTTCAAGGATACGACACGAAGATTTTGAAGAAATTAACCTAACCTTAAACTACCCTTTACATTGAACATTTTTCGAAAATTTTGATTTTCTTGAAAATAGCTCTCAGAATTTTGATTAGAATATAACATGTTTGAGATATTTTTATGCCAAATGAAATGTATATTTTGAAATTTCTGGTTATAGCCCTTGTAGTAGTATTTACTCATGAAGGCTGTGTAAGAGATAGACGAAATTTAACTATACGAAAAAGTAGATCTTCTTAAAACGCACAAATTATCTTCAAATACTTTTTTTTTTTTTTTTTTTTTTGTGGAGTGAATCATTTCGGAGATAGGCCAGTAGAGGAAGTAATGTATTTCAGGAAAACATTTGACTACCAGATCTTCCAAAAAAAGGCATTTAATTAAAAAGATTTACGTGTATTTTGCCACTATTTTCCTTTGTAAATCCTCTAAAAATGAAAAATAGGAGGTTTTGGGAAGACGATAATCTTATGTTACGGGTAAACAACAACGCTTCAAAAAGCCAATAAATTAATAAAATGTATCTGAGGTCTACATAGGTAAAGTAAATTTTGATATATCCAGCAATCTGTACGTGAAGAGCGCTATAAATCATTGTAAATCAGAAGAAAATATATAAAAAGTCAATGATATATAAAGATTATGTCTAACTCCTTGTATATAAGATAGTAGTAGCTTTTCCGTCACCTTTTATACAATTGAGGGTTTTCATACATTTATGGATTGAGTTAGAAGCAAGAACAAGAAGCAACAAAACGGTAAGGAAGTGAGATCCTGCCTTAGAAGTAAAGGTAAACGAAGGACCGTCTTGCCACGTAGGTACATACTAAAATATTAGGCGACGAAAGAATATACAACGAACATGCAAATGAAACTAAGGAGTCATACATAATTTCAGTGTGTGTGCGTGTGTGTGTGTGTGTGTGTGTGTGTGTGTGTGTGTGTGTGTGTGTGTGTGTGTGTGTGTGTTAGTGTTACTGTTAGTGTTAGTGAACAGTATAATTATTAAGTTTCAAAAAGACGAAACCCAATGCCAGTATTCCCGTTTGGAAGTAAGTCTAAACCTCTGTACTGGTATTAGCAGTATTTCTTTCTTTTCTCTTTCTTTCTTTCCTTCCTTGCTTCTTTCTTTTTCTTTCTTTCTTTCTTTCTTTCTTTCTTTCTTTCTTTCTTTCTTTCTTTCTTTCTTTCTTTCTTTCTTTCTTTCTTTCTTTCTTTCTTTCTTTCTTTCTTTCTTTCTTTCTTTCTGTCTTTCTTTCTCTCTTTCTTTCTTCCTTTCTTCCTTTCTTTCTCTCTTTCTTTCTCTCTTTCTCTCTTTCTTTCTCTCTTCCTTCCTTCCTTCTTTCCTCCCTTCCTCCCTTCCTCCGTTCCTCCCCTTACTTCCCTTCCTTCCCTCCCTCCCTTCCCTTCCCTTCCCTTCCCTTCCTTCTTTGCTCTTTCTTCTTTGTTTGTTCGTTTGCGTGTTTCTTTCTATTTCTTTCTCTTTCTTTGTTATTTCTCCTTCTTTCTCGTTCTCTCTCTTTTTTATTTTCTCTTTTTTCATTTGCTCTTTTTTCATCTTTTTTCTTTTTCTCTTTTTTCTTTTCCTTTGCTCAATTGTAATTAACATTCATTACAATGAATAACCCTTAGAATTCTAAATTGGATATAAAATGTTTCAACGCAGCAGGTTAATTAGTTTTTTAAGTTTAGCCACCTTCAACCCGGTAGATCATATCGGACGATGAATGCATGAAATTAGTGATGCTCAAATGAGCCCGGGTTCCTTAGAGCTTTAAATTACTCGACATTTGTCTTCTCAGTACAAGGAAAAGCCCCGAAATAATACCTCATCAGGGTGACTCACCCTAACCGATATTCGAACTCGAGTCTCTTGAATGTAAGGTAGACACATATTACCTTCTACCACACAGGTGGGCTTAGTAATGATTCGTTTATTTAACTTCGTTGAGTGAGATTCATGACATCATCGCCAATATGCAGGTTTATTTTGGTCTCATTCGCATTTTAGATAGGTATCATCCAATCTCTGGCATGAAGTGTCACATTTATAAATACTTGGGTAATATAATTTGGAACTTTCCGAAGAATCAGGCGTTATACTCCAAAATGTGCGATTGTCCTTTTTTCTTTTTGTCGCAAGAGCTCGTTGCCATAGCTTTTGATCACTGCTTCCACATAGTGTATGTAACTAAGGACTTCCTTTTTAGTTTGAAATTATATCTAGGTAAACATGCGTAGTTATAAGGTAATGTTAAAACGGTTTCTTTGCAAGCCCTGAAAAGAAAATGTAAAATACAGAGCCTTTGGAAACTGATCGTTTTATTTTTTTGAGAAGTAAAGAACAACGGTTGGTAAAATCAAAAAGGATTTTAAGGTACCTGAAATCTAGAAAAGGTAAAAATTGCATTTCATCCAGTGCATCTGTATTTTAAGAGCATTGTAGATAATTATAAAAAAGAATAAACTCAATTAAATGTCGATCGTATACAAGGATTAAGTCTTATTACTTGGAAGTCTTATTACAGCAGTTTACCCGGAAAGCATGTTGCGTAATTTTTAACAAAATATTTTATATAACACAAAAAGTGTATATCTCTTTATAACTTTCTGGGGGCATTAAGCAGCACCAAGATATCAGTTGTTATTTGTTTGAAGTTGTCAAGACCTAGTCATTTTTAGTGCTGTGCTATTTAGTTGTTTCTCGCAGTGTCCTGCAAAGAGCAGCCAGGATAGTTTTGAAATATCTGGCCATTCATCAGGTTTTTTCTCTATCCCCGTTGCACTTTCAGTCTCTGCAAAATTAGGTAAATAAAGTTTTGTAAGCCATAAAAATAAATGACAGCTGACAGAAAAAGTCATGGTAGTGCAACACTTCAGTGCTGTGCCTATTCTATTTGCACTGAAAGAGTGTAGAATTTCAAGGGCAGAATTTAACGACACACCTTTAAACATTTGATTACGTCTCTGCTATCTCCCTTGTGCCTACAACGAAATGTGTAATGAAACTATTTCTGCAGAGGGCTCTCCGTTCACTTGCAAAAAAGCTTTTTAAGAACAATTTGTGGATAGGGGTAAAGAAAGTCATGTGAATATAACACATCAGACTTGAAACTTATATTTTGAAGCTAAAATAAATAGCTTTTTCGTGTCATACAAGTTGTTTAATTCGATACAGGATTTAAAAAATACAAAAAACTTTAGCTTTATTTCTAAATTCCATCGTTGACTCTATATAAGACTGTCTTAACATACAGACACTGGCTATTTGTTTGGGTCACAATATCTTTTTATATAAAAAAGTCAGAAACTCTCATCTTTCAAAATGTTGGGGTTTTCTATTTACAAGGGGCTTTTAATTTGGACATTTAAATATGGCGGCACACACCACCTTCATAGAAAACTTGCAGTTGAGTTTACCTAAGTTTTGTTTTTAATACGTTGGATGCACTTTTCTCTGCATTAAGTTACATGGATGAAAGTTTTGGTTGTCAATTTTCCATCCAAAAGCGACTTATTCTAGCTAAAAGTATTTCTCATATTGCTACTCATTTATCAAAATATATTTGCTTGTAAAATTTAGCATGAATTCTGTTTTCGTAATGTGAGCAGAAAATTAGTTCAAGTAGTGTTAAGTATGAGGACATACAAAAAATTCACTAAAATAATAATAATATATAGTTTTAGAGGAAATAAATACACGATTTTCTACTTCGTCATTTTTCTGTTTGGTCCGATTTATCACTAGGTTATTCCTTTATTTAGTCAGTGTCGCCAACTGTATTCCCATACATCACTGAAAAAGTTTTTTATCTTTGCTACTTACATCTTCAACCTCTTAATTTTTTCAAAAGGAAATAGTACTGCATTTCAGTTCGACAACTAAGTTTTTAACAATTGTTCTTTTAATAATGTGATTTTCCTGAGGAAAAATTATTTGTTAATGTTAAAAATAAAGTGTAATTTATTTGAGGTTATCACCTGCTTTTTATTGCAAGAAGAGAAAATCGATATACATTAATTCCCGGATTTCATTTTCCTCATTTGGCATACGCAAGTCGAACTGCACTAATCCTAACGCATATATTTTAGGTCATTTTTATAGAGTTTAACAAATTGTGGTTAAGTCTTTGCGACATTGTATTTAAATTCATATTTTATTTATGAAATAATACAAATAAATATCCTGATGTGACTTTCCCAGGTCAAACGTTTTATGTTGTTACTTGTGGTAGTTTTGAAAATTTTAATTTTTTATAGAATGTGCAATGTAGCATTAAGTTTTGGAATATATGGGTAATTTTACATGGGTTAGTTTGAAAAAATATTGCTGTACTCAATGTCATTATGTTAAACGGATATTGAGAAATTTTAAATCAAACTGGAGACTCAAATGGCAGTCTGTCTTCGTGATTACTCAGTCTTCTTAAAATAGAATGTCGTCAAGTTTAACTTCACAGTGCTTTTACAGAAATATTGTGCGTAGGTATTTTATAAAGGATCAGTAGCCTTTATTCAAAGGAGGAAACTGCTTCTGTGCCAATTCCGTGTTTCAACTGAAGCGTAAATACAGTTGCACAAGGAGGTTTCTCGTACAACAGGAAATGTAGGGACACGAGTGTCGAACCGGCACCCTCTGACCCTGTGGAGAGAGAGAAAGAGAGGAGGGGCCGACATGAGTTTGCGCTTTGCGTTTTCACAATACCCGGAGTGTAGAGTCGTGTAACCATTGTGTTCAGTAATTAAGTCTCTTCACCCGTGTGTCACGTTGAACATCAGCACCTACTGTTCCAACACCTCAAAACTGTTGCCATCTTGTTTGCATGACACCCGCCTTTCGTATGTGGCCTTATCTGATGCTACATAACATAACATCCTCCGAAAATGTGTGCAAACGAGCTGAAGAATGGCAGGTTTTCAGAAGTACTTCAAACTTGGTATAATCAGGGCCCAAAATCCTATGACATATATATTATTACCTCTGTGCGTTGTTAATCTGTACATAAATCTTTACCATGAAGTTGTGGTATGAAAATTCACATTTATTACGCCATTTTAGGTTATTTTAGGAACGTTTGTTTCGAATTTACGCAACTCTTTTGTATTTTATTACCCGTTACATCTTCCATTTATATGCCATCTTTAACCCTAGAACACGTATTTATTACATACTAGAATTAAAGCTTTTTATTGGTTTTAAATCTTCAATACAAGAATGCGTATTGTACAAAAGCAGTCTTTAAACAGTGCACAATAGTGCTACAGATGTTTACGTTGTTATAAAAGATCAGGAGGATGTTGTGTGAAAATATTTATTTAGATATAAAATTAATTAGTAATGGAATTTACTGCAACAAATTGTGGGTTCTTTTAAATTTAATTCACACAAAAGCCGTTGAATCTATTGAAATACGCCAAAGAAAAAAGTTGTTTTTTAAATTTTCTATGAATATAGCCATCACTTAAGAACCTTCAGTCAATAATAATTCAGCCAGGTTATGATAACTTTTTTTGATAAACATATTTTTTCTAGAAAACTATAAACTTTTCAACATTTTGGTATTAGACTTTCTTGTTATTCACAACCTGAGAAATTTGTTGTTAAAGTCTGATGGATCATTTCACTTCCATTCTGTAGATAACTTAGAGGTATTTATCATTAATACTGTACTTTTTTCACAAAATATATACCACTAATAGTTAACGATGATTTTATTACCTTTTTTTACTTTCTCTACTGGTAAGTAGGGGAAGTATTGTATTCCACCCAAAAATTCGATGTCGAGATTTCACCGGAAATACATGTTTTGAGGCCCCCTGAATACAAAAAAAGCATTTTTAGAAAAAGGTCCGTGTGTGTGTCTGTGTGTCAGTCTGTCAGTCTGTCAGACTGTGGACAGCATAACTCAAAAACGGAAAGTCGGTTAAAAACCAAAGTTGGTATTTGAGTTTAATATCTTTCAAGGATGTGACACGAAGATTTTGAAGAAAATAGTCCCACCCTAAACTACCCTTTACATGGAAAAAGTTTCGAAAAGTTTTATTTTCTTGAAAATGGCTCTAACGATTTTGATTAAAATGTCATATGTTTGAGATATTTTGATGACAAATGAAATGTATATCTTGAATTTTCTGAATATAGCCCCTGTAGTCGTATTCACTCTGGACGACTTGTGCATAACTGGTAAACCGTTAGAGATAGACCAAATCATACTATACAAAAAATGTAGATCTTGCTAAAATACGCAATTTATGTCTCAATAAATTTTCTTGTAGGGTGAACCATTTCGGAGATATTCCTTGTTATGTGTGTGAGTTTCGGAAAACGTAGAACTTTCGTGAAATGGATCATCGCTGTTCTTTTTTTTTTATGTGTCAAGTGTGCAAAGACAACAGAATCTCAAACATTTGACTATCGCACAAAGCCTACTATATTGTAACATTCCCTTTGCACCTACAACGAAATAAGCAATAAGATAATTTGTACAAATGTTTGTCTCAACTAACAAGAAAGAAGATAAAGGAATAAGAGTTTGTAAGGATGGTTGGTACAAGAGTAGAGAAAGTCATGTGAGTGCAACATATCAGATTTTTAGTATTTACGCTGTACATATACCATGGATAACAAAAAAGAAAACCAGAATATCGCCACGGGTCTACGGAGAATAAGTTAAGCGTTTATGCAAAGCCGCTTGAAATGTGAGGAAATGAGCCTGGCAGTTTGATGTATTGTTACAAGGAAAATATTTTTCTACCTTTACAAGGGAAGATAGGGTGTCTGTGATCACGGGAGAGTTTTTAATGCACGTTTCGGACTATATTAACATCCGCTATGGTAATTTTTCTCACGCCATTCATCTCCAGGGAACAAGTTTCCTGCAGCTTGGATATCTTTATCAAGTTTAAATCATTGTTAAACAACGTTAGAAAGACTGGGAATATTTTAGCCCAAAACATCCCTCTTCGGTTTATTTCCATTTAATCTTCTTCGGACTTTATAACCTACCTTTCTAACTTCTTTATTCCTCAAATTATTAGCTAATTTTGAAATTTTCTTGCTCTGTTCTTTAGCCTTATCTTTTCTCAACTACTACTGGAGTTAGCTTATTTATATGTGTACTAATTATCTAATTATTTCTGATAGTTTAAGTACTATCCAGCAAATAAACTTTTTGGAGTAAATTATTTCAAAGGAATAGAAAAGATCTAAACATTTTGAGTCCAAACAATATGGATACTATGTTTTAAAAATACTGCAGAATTAGTACAAGTGTGTTGAATTTAATGGTTTACTGCAGATAAGCAGAACCGATACTACCCTTGTGTGGTTACTATTTCATAAGGAAAATACGACGCCCATTCCCTCATAAACTGCGCATTGGCTGCTTGTTTCCCCCTCTCTCTCAAAATCCTGCAGTCCTACTTTACAAGGAATGGTGGAAGTGATCAATTCACTAAATAAAGTGTAACAGTTGAAATGTCTGCACAGGCTATCATGGACTCGTACTTTCAAAACAAAATCATAAACATCTTTAATTTGTATTAATAGAGCAAATAATTAACCGAATTTCCTGATTCATCCATTATATTTAGGCAATATCTGTGCCTTGCCAGCATGTGGTATAGTACCTCGGGAACCAGAGGTTACCTCTCGACCATGCCAAGATTCTAATATTTACCAGAAAATGCATAGGTATATATATATCCATTATAACACAAATTTTAATATTTTCAAGTAGGTATAATAATGCCTTTTGATTTTATGAAAAGAAAACTATGTCATTGATATTCTTGTGTGCTTCTTGTGTGATTCTGGTACATATAATAATTTAAACATTATTAAAATCTACTTGTATCCATCTTTTGAAGTTTTCCATATGAAATGAAGCTCGAAATGTAAGATAATCAGGTATTATATTGCAGCTCTACTTAAGTCCATGTCCTTCTAATATTGACGACTAGCAACTCTATAAAGAATAGTTAAAAAGAATGCTGCAGAACTAAAGGATATATATCTTCATAGAAATGTCATATACAAACAACAGCGATACATAATTTGGAAGTATAAGATTTCTCTTGTCTATGTTTGTAGCTACCACAAAACCCGTTCTGGTTTATTTATATAGAGAAAATTGCGACCACGAAACCAGAATTGCGTGTTAAATGGAATTTTTACAAACAGGGGATGTTGTGACAGTGCAGACACTTAAATCTGATGCGTTGCAATCCTGTACCAACTCTCTTTGCTTTACCTTGACTTTGGTCGAGATAAATATTTGCTGAAATTAGCATATTGATGATTTTCTTGTAGGTGCAAGGGAAATATGGGAATACAGTAGTCTTCTAGCGATAGTCAAATCTTTTAAAGCTGATCGCTGTAAGAAATTGAAATTCCATTCTCTTTGCTCGGCTAAGAGATAAACAAATGAATAACTATCTTCCATTTCAGACTTATGCAAAAATTATCAGTAACCAAGACTGCGTGGACTATAGTCAGAAAATTTAAAATATATGTTTCATTTGCCATAAAAATAACTTCAACATATATCACGTTAATCAAAATCGTTAGCCGTCTTTAATAAATAAAAATGTCCCATGCAATTAGTAGTTCAAGGTGAAGGAATTTCCTTCAAAATCTTCTTCCTTGAAAGACATTAAACTAAATACCTACCAACTTTGGTTTTTGACCAAATTTTCGCTTTTGAGGCCATTTGGGGACGGTAATCAGATAAAGAGGAAGAGTTCTTATTCAGAGGGCCTTAAATATATATTTCCAGTAAAATCTCGACATCAACATTTTAGGTCAAATGGAATACTTCATCTACGCAGAGTACAGAAGTTTCATCTTCTCAGCATTGTAGCATGAAGGGAATGGTATAAAAGGCATTATCTTAAAAAAAACAACAAAACATACACTGCGTCGCAAACCCTACAATTAAACTAAGCTTAAACTGAGCTTAACTCTTACATTACAATAATTTAATTTTGGTTCTCGGGTGATGGATATGTATCCGCGCCACAAAACAGAAACCCACAGGTTACCTTCTAACCCTGAATGGCAAGGAAGATCATTAAATGTGAGCTTTGTGGCTTGGAGCACGCAGTTCCACCTTTTTCTTTACTCGTAAACGCTATTTTAAATATTATTACCCCAAGAGTAACGGGGTCTTCCTGGAATTTGTCCTTCCTGAAGACAAAGGCCGGCTGAAGGACAGTACCTCATCTCCCAGTTGCAAGTTGCGGTTATTTTGAAATATTCTGTGGGGCCAAACCGAAATTTTGCGACCTTATGCTATCCTGAAAGGACGAAGGTGACCAAGGCACTTAATTTCTTTGTGCAGAAACCACAGAATGCGATTTCAACTGTCTACAGCCGTATGTTGAAGAGGAGCTGAAAAACAGCAGGTTTCATTACATAACCAACAATATCTTCTGGCACATTTCAGTTTGCTTTCTTACACTTTTGTTATAGAATATTTAATTCTTCCTGTGTTTGGAGACACTTTTGAAAATAAAAGATGAATTGATTAGTTATCATTATTGTCAAGGACTGGCACCGTAGCTCAGTCGGTAGGGCAACTGGCTGCTGTGCGAAGGTTCTGGGCTCGACTCCCGCTTGGGAATGTCCTCCTCAGAGTCTGAAAGTATAAATATGTATGTGATATTACGTGCAGAAAAACCTTCTTCATTATGTTAGGCGTAATTACCAGCTATTCATGAATCACTCCATCTTTCCATCTCTCTTTTTTTGGTCATTCCGGACTTCTTCCTTCCTTCTTTCTACCATTCAGTCAGCAGTTGGACCTTACATATCTGATTTCTTAATTTCTTACTTTATTACACAGTGTATTTCCAGCTATCTTCCTTAACAGAAAAAATCTGATCTGTTACACTTACATGACTTTCTCTACCCTTGTATTAACTATTCCTACAAACACCTATTCCTCCATATTCTTCATGTTAGTCGAGATAAACTTTTGCAGAAATTATTGCTCGTATTCTTGTAGTTGCAAAGGGAGTATGGGAGAAAATCCAGTCCTTGGATACCTGTTCTATTTTAGGGTTTAGAAGAAAACAATTTTAAATAAGAAATATAAAGTATAAAAAAGTCGCATAATGTAAAATTGTTTCATAGATAAAATGTAATAATCTACAATATTATTATAAAATTTGGAAATAAGACAGAAAACCACTTTAGAATTATTATTTATTTAATTAATTTAGTGTAGTATACAGATGATTGTTGTAAAATATACAAAGAATCACGAATAATTTCTAAAGCAATATCTTCTAAAACACTTAATGGCAATTCAAAACGTCGGAAAAAATTAAAATTAAATTTAGTAATCAGTCCACGAACACCAAAACGTAGACAAATCACTTCCCAATTTCAAATTTTGTATCGATCTCTTAAATAAGGAATGCAAGGCTCAAAATGTAATCTTTTCTCTTATCAAGCTCCTTAATTTGGAGACTTCTTTTTTCAAATCGGATTGTAGGATCAAGAATTAGTCCCCTTTATTGTTATCTGTCAATGCCAATTACGACTATTATTTCATAAAAATAAGATTAGAAAATAGGTTGTCAACATAAATATCTCCATTTCGAGGCCATCGCAATATATAATTTCAATAAATTATAATGAATTATTCCTGGATATAAAAATCGTATTACTAATATTTCCACAAACTGGTGTGTATCTTCTAAACTTAAACGAAGAAGGAAAAATATATATGTCACCATGCAATATGTATAATTATTAATTCCTTATAGCAGTACCGAGAAAATGCAATGCCTTGCGGCGGCGCCGTGGCCGAGCGGTTAGCGCCTACCACCTAGGCGGCCCGGGTTCGAACCCAGGGACCCGCATGTGGTATTCGTGGTGGACGACGCGGCGTCAGGGCGGGTTTTCTCCGGGTACTCCGGTTTCCCCCGCCATTTCATTCCACCGGTGCTCCATCTTCATGTATCATCAGTGTCACCGCCTGCGGTGCCGTAGTAGTAAAAGCGGGCGTTAAACACTACAACAACAACAACGCAATGCCTTGCCATGGCGTACGTTAGGCTTTAAGCGATAGTCAAATCTTTTAAAGCTGGTCGGTATATGAAGGCTTTTAAATTCCGTTCTCTTTACACAGCTAAGATATAATAAATAAGTGAATTACGACCTTCCATTTGATAAAGGTATATGTAAGTTCACACAAATAACAAGAAACATTTATGAAATGGTTCAGTTAAAAAAACAAACAAATCATTTGAACATGAAATGTGTATTTTATTAAGATCTACATTTTTTGTATAGTAAGATTTGGTCTATCTCTTAGATTTACACGTTATTTAATTCATCAAGAGTAAACAGGACTACATAGACTATAGCCACAAAGTTCAAAATATACATTTTATTTGTCATAAAAATATCCTAAACATATGACATTTTAATCAACATCGTTTGTCATTTTCGAGAAGATCAAAGTTTTCGACAAATTTTCCAAATAAAGGGTAGTTTAGGGTGGAAGAATTTTCTTCAAGTTGTTCGTGTCGCATCTTTGAAATACATTAGAGTTAAATACGAACTTCAGTTTTTGAATTATGCTGTTCAAATACATACACAGACACACTTTTTCTAAAAGTGATTTTTGTTTATTTATTTATTTATTTATTTTTTTTTTTTTTTGTGGGGGGAATTCAGGGGGCTTGAAAACATATTTCCGCTGAAATCTTGACGTCGAATTTTTGAGTGAAATACAATATTTCCCCATATTACTATACGTAGTAGAGAAAGTAAAAACACAAAATCCAAAAACCCGGTTAACATTGCCTGTACCCAATGTGTGCAACTGCAAAGGCTGCCGAAATGACTGAAAATTGAAGTTGAAGGTGGAGTCTATGTATATGCAACAAAACATTACTGTGAAGTGATAAGAACCAATTATTTGCCATTGAATCACTACTGTTGCAAATAAAGCTGTAAATGAAAAGGGCTAATAAAGCATATTTAATCCAAGAAGTTGGAATTGAGATTACAATTTCTTTTAACTAATAAGCACTGTTAAGAGTGTCCATAGCAGATAGTTGAGAGTATTATATTGTATTAAATTTATGTAATTAGCACCACAGAGGAAATTTATACGTCCTGCGAGAAACCACTGAACGTTCTTTAAATATCCTGTTATTTTTTACCATCAGTGCCACAATAACCTTGACCAAAAGGTAGAAGTGGTAGGTTGTATTCACCCTGTAATTTCGGAAATTTGCCTAAAACTAAGCCTTCTGTTTTGCGACAACTTGTATTCGAATTTGGAGTGGAGGTCATTTCTAATGAGGAAGTATTCCTTTCTGTAAATATTGTGAAGTTATTACACAAAGATAGTTTCATGTGCAGCAGCATATTGGGCCTTAGAAAGCTGCAAAACACTAAATTGAAATTACTGATTAAGCCATTTCTATAATTTTTCCAGCCTTTAGGTCCTTTTTCCAGATATTTTAGTTATTTTAAAGGTCTTTCTTTCCCTGATTACCCTCTTCTCAGACACCTGTCACGGAGCAGAGGGACCTCTGAGACCTGAAAGCAGGTAGTCAGCCAAGCACCAGGTATTATAGTGAGGAAGAGGATGATACGAAATGCAGACGAAATGAATGATTGGAAGGGTGATAATGGACACCGGAGAACCCGGAGAAAACTCGCCCGCCATTATACTTCCAGACTCAAGGAAGGATGAAGAATAATCCTGGCTGGAGAAGAATGCCTACGCCCCTGCCGGGAATCGAACCCGGGACCCCCTGCATAGCAGACAGGTGATCCACCAATTGCGCTACGATAAACTTCAACTTCAAGCCTACTTAGAACATTCTTTATAGCCCTGCAACGGAAGAAGAAAGAATTTTAAAGAAATAAAGTAATTAAATACCGATAGGTATAGCCTATTAATATGGAACAGCAAAATTATAAAAGTTCCAACAGGGTATATCTTGTGAATGGTTGGAAAAGGTTTGCCCTTTCCTAAAATAGCAGTAAAAGCGAATATCCCACTCTGCGAGCGAGTTCACGTAGTGTAACCTTTTCCCCAGAGCTGCTATAGATTCAGTTGATTGTAGTATTGACACTCTACACAATGGCTTCTACGGTGCTTTTAAAAACAATCCAGCTATAGATTGTCCAGAAACCGTTTCCCTCTCTTGACCAAGTACATTCGGGGGCTTACAAAACCAGCCCTTCTATCAGGGAAAGAACCTGTGCTGAAAACCTTTGAGAGTAAGAACAAATGAAGAAACAAGCCAGAAACGAATTAGTGCCAATTTTAGAGCGTAGAAACATTTCAGTTAAGGACCACTTTCCAAGCATTTAAAGAACTACTGTACTACACATGAACACAATGAGTTTTAAAATTTGGTTATTTTCCTCAAAATTGTTTCCAATAATAGCTTTGAGAACACTGGGTAGTAAGGCAGTTTCTGATTACTGTTTGGGTGCCCAATTTGATTTTAAGTTTCTCAACCTTTAATATAACGAAATGAAACTGCGATTGAATATAACAATCTTTTTCAAGCATAATCCATATAAAATTACTCATATGTGCTAAAAATTAATGCATGTCATAAAGGATATGAAACATAAAATGATCATTGTTATGCGAATATTCAGGAGCACCTTGTTAAAAATTATGTATTATTTGTTTCTTACATCCGAAGGCATATACCCCAAAATTGTTGGTATTATGAACATGGAATTCACGATAAATTTTACAAACATATATTTAATAAATTACGATCAGTAATTTGAGGAAAAGTTCTAGTTAGAATAACCAGCTCTTGGACAGATAAATGAGCAGTTAAAATTTCTTTCGTGTAGCTTGATCGGTTGCCGAGGAAAGTGCACCTAAAGTATGATGAATACAGAGTACATTAACTTACAATTACGCTAATGTGTCCACTGTCAGTAATGGATAGTGATAAGTCAAATTCCCCATATGATGCAATTTAAAAAGGGCTCTTTTTAACTCCAATGTCTTTTACCTTATTATAACGCACAAAGGTCATATGATTTTGTTTTAGTAGCCTTAATTCAAAGTAAACTATTTTTTAATTCTATAATTTGAAATATCTAGTTTTTAAAAGTTTTATGTATATTTAAAAATTAATAACCCAAAAACCACTCAAAAGAAAAAGAAAGTAATATGACAAATTTAATTGCGTTTGTTTTATAATCTACACACAAATTTCAGAATAATTGGATAAAAACAGCATCGTGCAATGCATTTTGAAAAAGTGAATACGCTGGAAAAAAAACCCTCAACTTTCAAAATGAAGAACATATTTATTTTGGAATTCTAACTTACAGTATACAAATATATATGGCAAAACCTATTATGAGTTTTGGAATAATTTCTCTCTTGAATACGTTTTACGGGCCTGCATTCATTTTGTAATTATTAATGAGTCTATTATTATTATTATTATTATTATTATTATTATTATTATTATTATTATTATTATTATTATTATTATTATTATTATTATTATTATTATTATTATTATTATTATTATTATTATTATTATTATTATTATTATTATTATTATTATTATTATTATTATTATTATTATTATTATTATTATTATTATTATTATTATTATTATTATTATTATTATTATTATTATTATTATTATTATTATTATTATTATTATTATTATTATTATTATTATTATTAATTATCATCACCATTATTAATTATTTTTTATAAAAAGGTGTAGAAGAGTGATTGGAGAAAGATTGGAGAAAGAATGGAGCATATGATTCTTTTGGTATTTACTGTTTGAACAATAACCTGTTTTAAATATCAGGAGTGGTGATGGCACAAAATAGCATTAATGAGATTGTCAACTGTGTGTCAAGAGCTAAGAATATATTTGTTTTTTCTGCATTAATGTGCACACCTTAGGAAGAACCTGTGTTTTGAATGTAAAAGCGCAATGTAATAGTAAAGTAATTGTGAAGTAGTTAAGGTAAACAAATGCCGAGCTCAACAAACAGGCAACACAATGCAATGGCAGCAGATGTCTCTACATCGAAAGAGTGGATGCTGGGGACTGCTGGAGCGTGCAAGATGAAGCACAATATGGTTCTCCCTCCCCATTCTTTTTAAAAGCGACCGTAACGCCGTCACAGTCCAGTGCCCTTGGCGGGCGGGGTAAAAAGAAAAACCGCTGGGGTCATTTGTTGTTCGCCCACACGGCGGGGGGTAAATTGAGGAGCGGGGGTGTTGCATTAGGGTCCAAGTATATTTACATGAGCGTAGCATATTGGGGACACCCCAACTTGCTATCTTGACTATGATGACAGAAAGCAACCTAACGAACTTCATTGTGGCACTCCACAACATGTGTCGTAGGGTTGATACAGATTTCAGTGGCAAGGGAGGCTGCTCATTTGATCTAGATAGGGGGTGCGACAATAATAATACAATAATGATGTCATTAGAGGGGGTTCATGTTTTTTATTGCTATGGATTAGGGTAATGGTGCTAGTATGAAACGTATATTCTATTTGGGAATAAACTGCATTAAGTATTCTTTCCTTTTTTTCATGTCAGAATGGAAAAAACAACTCTTGGGAATATAAACTTAAATTTTATGTACTCACAAATATGGCGTAAAAACGGTAAGTCGACGAATCCCGCTCCTGACACAGTGAGACAAAGAAGACAAAAATGCAGTTAACTTTCGTATCTTTATTTTTTTCTAAAACTTTTGCAAACTTTTGCACAAAAACAGTTCTCTTCTATTGGTGTTAGCACATTGTAGTCTTTCGTGATATTACAACTCCCGACTGCTTTTTTCCCGTAACCTTGACTCGGTCGTTTCAGTGTCTTTCTTCACTTTCTGTCTCTCATATCCTAACTCCGACGATACAATCACTCGACGTTCGTTAATGCTTCTTCACTTAGACGCGACTTACCTTTCATGACGACAGTACCATACACACACACACACACACACACACACACACACACACACACACACACACACACACACACACACACACAACACAGCTGACACGCACTCAATGACACACTGACCAACTAATGCCTGTAACTCTCTTTCTATGCTGTTTCCTCGCCTCCTTATATAGCGAGGATGACGTAACCTGAACCTTGTTCGACTTCCACAAACACGCCGACCGTCAGATACCCTTCAAAGGTTCCAGCATCCTTTGTTATGCACCGCGCTCATTGTTGTTAGTCTCGCGTAACTATAACCACAGTTTCTAATATCGTAAATGTTCTTCCTACTCAGTGGTTGTCACTTTCAAACGCTTAGCGCCTTCTGAAAACTATGCTTGCTCGCTTCTGAAGCACCCTCAACATGTGCAACAGTCGTCGCTCGTCCTATTAGCATCTTGTGACCTAACATGACTTCTTGCTAACTGCCATCATTCATAGATTTTCTAAATGCAAATTTTTCTTGAAGCCTCTCTTTCCAAAAGTTTGATTGTCAAGAGTTGTATATGCAACCTTGTACTTTAGTAAACTTATGTATAGGATATGAAGAGAATGTTTGTTAATGATGTTGATTAACACCGCCCATCAGCATTGTTTCCCAAACACGGTCAGGTTCAGTGTGGATTAAATATCCCATACAGGTAGTCTCTAATGTTTACTGTTTCTATTATTGCTCTAGTCACGATTTTCTGAAGCTACTAATTTGATATACAGGATGGAAGAGGGATTCTCCATGATGAGTGTAATAAATATGCAGGTGTTGTTTATTTTTAGCACAGTTACGATCAAGCAAAAAACAGGTAGTAAACGTTCTGATTGGTTTGTGTGCAAACTGTTACACTGAGAGAAAAAACAACTATATGACATCTAATACAGCAAACTGGGTTCAATATATAACATGTAGGTACATCGATATTCATAAATATCTTTAAGTTGGTTCCAGAAATATTAATTTTTCAATTATTATTTTTACTGTTTCAGAAATTGCTGCACACGATCCAATTATTGTTTGAAAAAAATGAATAGCTCATAATGAAATTATTACTATTATAGTAACAAACTTTACAAGTGCATTTTAATTATCCTACTTGTTCACCATGTGGAGATGAATATAAGATATGAGACTTCAAGCACTACAACTAAGCATGTCAACAAAAATCTATCTTATCGTTTTTATAGTGTTATTTATAAGCTAATCTAAAATCGTCATTATTTATACCGGAAAGTGTTGTGTTGAGTTTGAAAATATGGATGCACCGACGATTGAAAAAGCAAGATACATCTTTTTGCTGTTTCAAAAGCATTTAGAGCATAATGTGGCTTTTGGTGGGTTGAAAAGCAAAGACGACAGATGTAGTCTAGATAAAGAAACACTTTTACTTCCGTAAACAGTAACTTTTTACACTCGTTGCAACAGCAAGAAAGTCTTTTCCGATTCACTCACAGCACGGCTCCAAATTCGTCACAAAACTGTCCCTTCTCCGTCGGCACGACTCCTCAACGCTTCGCATACGTCTCTTCTTTCCGTTGGCACGACTACTCAACGCTTCACATACGTCTGTCTCACTGTCTGTCACACTTTACCGCTATTTATATCTCCCAGGCACTATTCTGGAAAGTTCAGTTATTGCGGTGAAATACTAAGCAGAAGATTCCAGAAGCCTCTATCCTTTTCTCTCTTTCGGCAAGCGCCCCAACAATGCGGTCATTCTCTGTCTCTTTCCTTCGGCTCCTTTGCGGTAGTGCCGACAATAATGCGATGGGCGACACTAATGCAGGTCCTTCTTCGTGTTTTCTGTTCCTCTGCAGTTAATTTAGTATTTGAGGATTCCTGAGGCTTCTTTTGAGTGCTTGGTTCACTTAAATGTTTGTAAAATTTATCGTTTTACTGCAATTTCACAAGAAGTTGTGCCTACAAGGGGACACTAAAATTGTTGTATGACCTACTTTAAAATACTATCATCATAAACATGGCACGATAGCCCTGTGTGGGCTCTAGCCTTCTGTAGTAGCTTTCGCCATTCTTACCTCACCAAAGCTGCCCTTATCCGATTCTTTATTCCCAGAATTCTAATGTTTCCTTTTACATCGTCCTCCCATCTCAACTTCGGTCTTTCCACCTTCCTTGGGTTGTAATGAAGACTCTTCTAGTTCGATGTTCCGCACGGAGCGCATGTCCGACCCATTGTAGTTTCTTGATTGTAATGGTTGTCACAATATCTGGCTCATCAAACAGTCCATACAATTTAAAATTTATCTTCTTCTACTGTTCCTTTACTGGGCATAATATCTTCCTCTCAAATATGCTAAGGGTCCATTTTAGTCAACGGCCATGTTTCTGACGCATGCATCAGAACTGATCTTAATATAACTTTATTAAAAATTTAGCATTTCGGGATATTAGTTTAGACTTAAGATGCCTTCTTATTCCAGTCTTTTGTCTGTTATAAATATTGTTCTTATTTCAACCCTAAAATCATTCTTACCGTTGATCTCCATACCAAGATAAATAAAACTCTAACAGTCTCGAATTTATGTGATCCAATTTCTATAAAGTCAGCTCTTGTACTTTGTTTTCTTGTGACTGGCATATATTTTGTTTACTTTTCATTAATTATCAAGTTTACCTTCCTTGATGCCTCTTCAAGGCCTCTGCAGGCCTCTTTCATCTCTCTTTGTATTCCTCCTATATTACTATATCATCTGCATATGTCATAATCTGTATTGACTTATAAAAATACTTAGTTCCCCAGACGTTACTTCCAGGCTCTCTCACTCCTTTCTCTAATATAATGTTTAATTACAAACATGCCAAAATATCTCTTTGTCTTACACCATTCTCATATATTATTGGAATCAACAACATATTTTGTATTTTTATCCTACTCTGTGTTTTGACCATGGTGACTTTTACTGAATTAATCAATTTTTTTGAAATTTTTAATTCCTCCATTGCTATATATAGCTTTTTTACTTTCTCTACTGCGTGTAGTAAAGTAGAGGAAGTATTGTATTCCACCCAAAAATTCGATATCGAGATTTCACCGAAAATATGTTTTGAAACCCCCTGAATCCAAAAATAAGCATTTTAAGAAAAAGGTCAGTGTGTGCGTGTGTGTGTGTGTGTGTGTGTGTGTGTGTGTGTGTGCGTGCGTGCGTGCGTGTGTGTCAGTCTGTGGACAGCATAACTAAAAACTGAAAAGTCGGTTTTGATTTTCTTGAAAATGGCTAATAATTTTTCATGTTTCCACATGTTTTTGACATATTTTTGTGATAAATAAAATGTATATCTTGAATTTTCAGGCTATAGCCCCTGTAGTCGTATTTATTCTGCATGACTTTTGCATAACTGGCAAACCGTAAGAGAAAGACCAATTGTTGCTACACAAAAGTGTAGATCTTGCTAAAACTTACAATTTATGTCTAAATAAATTTGTTTGTAGAGTAAAACCTTTCCGGAGATATTCCTCGTTACTTTTTTAAGTTTTGGAGAAGTTCAAATGGAACTTCGCTATCCATTTGTTTATATGTTAACCGCGCAAAGAGAACGGAATTTTAAAACTTTAAGGGATATGTCTATCGCTCAAATCCTACTATATTCCCTTACCCCTTGCCCCCTACAAGGAAATAAGCAATAAGATAGTTTCTGTAAATGTTTAGCTGAACTAACATGAGGAAGATATAAGAATAAGAGATTGTAAGAATGGTTAGTACAAGAGTACAGAAACTCATGTGAGTACAACTCATCAGATTTTTTTCTATTTATAATGACATAAGCTGCCTGAAAGTCAAAGAACATCTAGTGTATATCAATTCCAAATCTATACATTCTTTAAATATCTGGTGCACCTCAAACATCCGGTAAATTGTGGATCTACTTTATCTGAAGCTACACTGATAACCTTATACAGACTTTTCGACTACGGCTTTAATGTGGCATAAAGTATATCTTGTAGACGACCCATAGTGAACTGATTCCTCTATAATTGCAGCATATCATTGTGTCGGCTTCTTTGTGTATTGGGCACGTCACACTCATCTCCCATTCTTCAGGCATTACTTCCATCTGCCATATATTAATCATCAGATGTAGATGTTTCTTAAACTTTTTTCGAGCATATTTCACTACCTCAGCCTGTATAAGATCGTCAGCAGGTGCTTGTTTTTATTAAGTTTATCTATTGCCATCTGTACGTGCAGTGTTTGATTCAAAACTCCCTCTTCCGACTCACCACTGTCTATGTACTACAGTTTAAAATCATTACAGCCATTAAAACTACTTGAAGTTGGAATTGCAAGGTTAAACCTGAACTAAAGGTAGTTTTTGACCTTTTCTAACACAAGGGTATCCTTAACTACCCTGTGATCTACAAATAGGATATAAGTTCCCAAAATAACTTCTTACTTTGTCAATTGCAAGAGAGAAAAATCTGATGTGTTGCACTCACATGACTTTCTCTACTCTTGTACTAACCATTCTAACAAACTCTTATTCTTATATTTCCATGTTAGTTAAGATAAACATTCGTACAAATTATCTTACTGCTTATGTCCTTGTAGGTGCAAGGGGAATATCGGAATACAGAAGACTTTGTACGACAGTCAAATCTTTTAAAGCTTTGAGATTCTGTTGTCTTTGCCACTTAACATATAAAAAATGAACAACGATGACCCATTTCACGAAATTTGTTTTCCGAAACTCATACACATAACAAGGAATATCTCCGAAATGGTGCACCCTACAAGAAAATGTATCGAGACATAAATTGTGTATTTTAGTAAGATCTACATTTTTTGTATAGTATGATTTGGTCTATCTCTAACGGTTTACCAGTTATGCGAAAGTCGTCCAGAGTAAATACGATTACAGGGGCTATAGCCAGAAAATTCAAGATATACATTTCATTTGTCATCAAAATATCTCAAACATATGACATTTTAATCAAAATCGTTAGAGCCATTTTCAAGAAAATCAAAATTTTCGAAAAATCTTCCATGTAAAGGGTAGTTTAGGGTGGGGCTATTTTCTTCAAAATCTTCGTGTCACATCCTTGAAAGACATTAAACTTAAATACCAACTTTGGTTTTTAACCGACTTTTTGTTTTTGAGTTATGCTGTCCACAGACTGACAGACTGACAGACACACAGACCCACACACGGACCTTTTTCTAAAAATGATATTTTTTATTCAGAGGGCCTCAAAACATGTATTTCCGGTGAAATCTCGACATCGAATTTTTCGGTGGAATACAATACTTCTACTTACCAGTAGAGAAAGTAAAAAATGAATGAAATAATTATCAAATAAACAATAAATTCATGATACGTTTATGTACTTATATTTGCTTGTGTTGCCTGTTGTTGCTATTGTGCATGAACTGGCTCAATACAACTGTCCTGGAGTTAAACCCCAGCAGGGATTGAAGCCAACGCCCCAGTGTCGTGCTCAAGATGTGTGGGGTGTAATGTGAAAACAATTATTTACCATCAGATGGTGATGATTCCTACATCACAACAAATTTATTTAGCATTAAGGTGTGGGCAAGGGATCATGTTTAACACCGTGGAACTACTCACTCGAGCCCGTCTAATGCACTCTTTATGTTTCTGGTAATAGACTGCGCTGTTCTCCCTCCCTCTGACGTCACGTACACTCTGCTTCGAACACTTTGGAAAATATCTCGCACACAGCCTGCTAGTGAGATGGAAGTATTCGGTAGGAAATAATAAATAAATAGTACGTCTAAAAGAACAGAACATCATAAAGTATAAATGTAAAGTAAATAAGATATTAAAGGAATAAAAAGAAATTAGAGAAAAATAATCATAAAATTATAACATATTATGCTTACTTTAGCAAATAAATAATGCAAAGTACAATAAAAAGAAACGTCTATATAAATTAAACAAAATAAAATGTAGAAGCCCGTGCATATTACAGGTTGAAGATACGAAACGAGAAATTGCGTACTAGTAATGCAGTTGAACAGCGAGCAGATCACTTGTACCTGCGCAAGATCTGTGTTTGTCATAGAAACAAAATAGGGAGAATCCGAAATTAGCCTAGCGCAAGAAAATCTAATCGGTAGTAATGGAAGACGCCAGATACAATTCTAAATAATTTTAACCAATAAACACAAAGAAAAATTTATTGAAGAAGCCGAGTGGGAGAGTCAAATGTCACGTGACTAGAGCAATGACATCACGAAAATAAAAAATCTGATGTGTTGCACCCACATGACCTTCTCTACTCTTGTACTAACCATTCTTACAAACCCTTATTTCTATATCTTCTTCGTGTTAGTTAAGATAAACATTTGTACAAATTATCTTATTGCTTAACTCCTTGTAGTTGTAAGGGGAATATTAGAATACACTAGGTTTTGTGAGATCTTCCAACCTTTTAAAGCTTTGAGATTCCGTTCTCTTTGCACACTTACTATATAAAAAATGAACAACGATGTTCCATTTCACGAAAGTTTAAAGTTTTCCGAAACTCACAAACATAACAAGGAATATCTCTGAAATGGTTCATACCCACAAGAAAGTTTATTCGGACATAAATTGTGTATTTTAGCAAGATATACATTTTTTGTATAGTATGATTTGGTCTATGTCTAACGTTTACCAGTTATGCAACAGTCGTCCAGAGAAATACGACTACAGAGGCTATAGCCAGAAAATTCATACATTTCATTTGTCCTAAAAATATCTTAAACATATGACATTTTAATAAAAATCATTGGAGCCATTTTCAAGAAAATCAAAATTTTCGAAACATTTTCCATGTAAAGGCTAGTTTAGGGTGGGGCTATTTTCTTAAAAATCTTTGTGTCGCATCCTTGAAAGACATTAAACTTAAATACCTACGTTGGTTTTTAACCGACTTTTCGTTTTTGAGTTATGCTGTTCACAGAAGCACAGACTGACACATGCACACGCGGACCTTTTTCTAAAAATGCTCTTTTTTGGATTCAGGGAGTCTCAAAGCATATATTTCCGGTGGAATCTCGACATCGAATTTTTGGGTGGAATACATTACTTCCCGTATTTATCATTTGAGAAAGTAAAAAGAGCACTTTCAGAAAAAGGTCCGTTTGTGTATGTGTGTCAGTCTGTGGACAACGTAACTCAAAAACGAAAAGTCGGTTAAAAACAGAATATTTAATTTTACTGTATTTAAAGAATGCGACATGAACATTTTGAAGAACATTGCTCCATCCTAAACGACCCTTTAGATGGAAAATGTTTGGAAAATTTTCATTTTCTTGAAAATGGCTCTAACGATTTTGATTAAAATGCCATAAGTTTGAGATATTTTGATCACAAATGAAATGTATATTTTGAATTTTCTGGCTATATCCTATGTAGTCTTGTTTACTCTGGATCACTTTTGAATAACTCGTAGACAGTAAGAGATACACAAAATCTTACATTAAAATGTAGAGCTTGCTAAAACACACAATTTATGTCTGAATAAATGTTTTGTAGAGTTGACCATTTCGAAGATATTCTCTGTTATTTGTGTCAGTTTCGGAAAACAAACTTTCGTCAATTGCAACATCCTTGTTCATTTTTTATATGTTAACCGTGCAAAGAATTTGAAAGCTTTGAAAGATTGGACTATCGCACAAAGCCTACTGTATTCTAGTATTCCCCTTGCACCTACAAGGAAAGAAGCTATAATTTGTACAAATGTTTATCTAAACTAACACGAAGAAGATATAGGAATAAGAGTTTGTAAGAATGGTTAGTACAAGAGTAGAGGAAATCATGTGAGTACAACGCATCAGAATTTTACTTTTGGCGTGCTTTGTTCAAAGTATCCTCTAATTGAATTTACAACTCTATATGCAAATTTTACAGGAATCTGAACCGGACATCTAAACGAGTGTCGAAAATGCCTTTCCTCTTTGAATCATAATATTCAATATACCTCAGACCACAGAGTAGCGCAAGAATTAACCTGAATTAACCTGAGAGAGATAGGTGCCTGTGAACTCAATTGATTTGCGAGTCCCAATTTCGTTATCTCTGATCTTTATTATTAAGAAGAGATAATTTCACTAATTTCATAAGTTATTTATTTGAGGACGCTTGAACAATTTAGTTGTAACACGACGGTACAAAATTAACAAAATAACATATCTATTTTGCATGGCTATAGCAAGGTGTTGTTAGATGGAAGAAAATAATTATATTGTGTTGACAGAATTAAAATTTTATGTACAAATTTATGAGATTCGTATAAAGAATTAACGCTCTGATATCATCATCATCATCATCATCATCATCATCATCATCATCATCATCATCATCATTATTATTATTATTATTATTATTATTATTATTATTATTATTATTATTATTATTATTATTATTATTATTATTATTATTATTATTATTATTATTATTATTATTATTATTATTATTGTTGTTGTTGTTGTTGTTGTTAGGACATGTGTGCTTTTTCTTTTTCTTTCCTTTCTTTCGTTTTCTTTCTTTTTCCTTTTTTTCGGGCTTCATTTCCTAGTCAGGCTAATGTGGAACGTGATTTTTCTCAAAACGTAGTCTCTTTCGAATTCTAAATATCACACTAGCCATGCCCAACCTTGGCTTATATGTGCAAATGAGTCACTTATGGCTTCATCCCACCCCTTTCACTCACTCAGGTAACCAAGCATTACAGAGGTTTGTTTTCAAGTTCCATGGCTATTGCACCGTTCTCAACCTTTTCCAGTGGCGTATTATACTGCTAATCTAATGCTTAATATTTGCTTTACCTTTGATCATCAGAAGCCTCTCAGGTAACACACACCACATGCCTTGTTTGTTCTCAGAAGTCGCTGATGTTTCACATTGTACCAATGAGCTTCAGGCAGTTGAAATCAAAAAAATTATGACAGACATTGTTAACTCCACGTGGAGTGAAATAATGTTGCAACATCTCCCCTTCTCCCCTCCCCCTTCTCATTCTGTTAGCTTTTTCGTGATATTAGTCATTTAAGAAGTAATGTTCAAGCGTGGTGTGCGAACACTTACTTGGAGAAAAAGTGACGTTGCTTTTCGCGACACTGTATACCTTCATAGACTCACCCGGCTTTGAGGTGACACAAATTTACCATTAGAATAGCACAATTGTACCACTTACACTCAACGTAGGATGTTTAACCTACCGGTAAACAAATGCTTAGATAATTTCTGACGCGAGTGTCAAAATAGGTCTTTCTTTTAATTTATCACAAAACTGTCCAATCTATTTCTATCCAATGGATAGTTCTGTGAAATATCTTAAAAATTAATTTTGTGTCAGTTAAACAAAACCTTCAACAAACATAGAGTTCTGATAATGGTACTCAATACTCAGACTTAAAATCGATGAAATTGATTAACTTTGAAATTTCTGACCCAATTTTGTTTTACTGCGAAGGTGTACGTACCATCCGGCAGAAGCTCATGCACGCGACCATAGGCTGAGAACTCTTCGAAGACTGAAAGCAGATTTGATTTTACTATTGGTTTTTAAAATATTAGAGTAATGTGCTTGCATAGAGCAGAAGAGAGTGGGAGAATGCTCCACCGGAGAGGAGAGAGAGAGAGAGAGAGAGAGAGAGAGAGAGAGAGAGAGAGAGAGGGGGGGTGAAAGGGAGGGACAGATTTGGAGGTGTAAGTATTAAGTGAGCAGAAAGGTTCGCGAGTTGTGCTGACTCAACTTTCGTATCTGAACTTAATATGCTTTAATAAATACATTGTTTATGCATTTATTTATTCTATGACTATTCCAATACTTTGAATGTAAATGTATCCAAGAACACCTCCACTTCACCGAAAACTAAAAATAATAATAAAATCCCCAAAGGGAAGATTAAAGTGCTTTATTTCGAGCAATAAACTGAATGGGCAAACCAAATGGATTTTATTCGCTTTATGAGCTCTATCAAACTCCCGGTTTTGGCTCACAAAATCGTATTTATAGGTTGGAAATAATGGTGAACTGGAATTAAAGTTGTGAAGGGTATGAAAATGGCAACAAAATTGACCGTCATTGTTTGACGTGGTAGCCAACCTTTTAGGGCAATATGGCTTTTTCGGGCTCTGTTGTTTGCTTGCTCTAGCTGTAGAAATTGTTCCCATGTTTTTCCTCGCGGCATTGTCCGACCAAACAATGGGACACTCCATCCACATAGGGGGTCCCTTGCCTTTTATTTCTGGCGTGAGTGATACATTTTTTAACTGCCTGGAAAAGAAGACATACATCACCCATCTGACTCTTTAGGCGCGTTCAGCATTTAAACTGTTTTTTCTTAATGTAACAATAATGATTATTCTTGGAATTTACATTAAGTACTTTCTTAGAAATTAATACAAATTGGATAAATATTAAAAAAGAATTATATCGTTGAAGAACTATGTAAAATACTATGCTTTATGTACTTATAAATGCACAAATGAAGAAAAAACTATTTGGGAGGAAAGTTCTTTTGTATTTTAAATTCATGCTCTTACATTGCGTTCATATTTTCCTCTTAGAGTTTATTTACGAATACTCCTCTGGGATATTACAGCTGTTCTCAAACTATTTCTACTGACGATTAGCCATCAGCAGGAGTTGACAAATAAATTACCTACGTATATTTAACGCGTAATTTACGTGTGAAATACGTAATGTAGAAAAATTTCTTCTGCAGGAAGTAAAATTTCACATTTATTGATTTTTGCAATCTAAACATATTACTTTATTTTATGACATTTTTTTCTTTTTTCGTCCTTTTTCGTTTCTTTGTCGGTGGGGCCAATTTAGTGGTAAAACAAAATTTCTCTTAAGAAACAATTAAAAGAATTGTTAAAAGAAAAATAACCTCAAATTATAATCAACAGATAACACTTCGAAATGAAAAGTCAAAATAGAAAAACATTTTGGATGATTGTCAGAGGATTTCATCTAAGTAAACTGTCTCTGTTGCGGTGGCCCGAATATGAAGTCCCAGTTGGTTTCACAAGGTTGAGTACACACATAATATTTAAACATATTCATATTTAAGAGGTCACTCAGCGTGGCTGGTTATCATGAAGTTGACTTAAGTACTCTGTACTATAGGCTGTTTTTGTTGAAGGAGAGAGAGTGAGTCGTGATGTAAACAACGGGTGCGTGCCTACAGTGCTCGCACGGGTTGTATCAAGAGAAAGCGTGTATTATTCTGTAATAAAAACTGTTAGTATTTATTTTTCGCTATATTACCCTTTACATATACAATGTGAAGTGAACACTACATAGCCTGTTTATTGCAGTGGCGAATAATGTACATTCGAACACCTCTCATTTAAAAAAGCTATAGTGTGAGAAGCTCCCATCGACATCGCAAGGAAAATACTATATGAGTGAAAAATGTCTTACACCTTTTGGCCCGGAGGGGTCGGTGACTTTCAGCAGCAAGGCATCTGGAACAGCAACATTATCGAGAAAACAGTTTTTTAACACATTCGGAAGTCTGCCGTTCACATTTGTTTCTGATGTCTCTGGCTTTGTTTTCCTTAACTTTTTCATGAATTTCTTCCACTACGCTAATATCCTTTGGCATATAGTTATTCTTTATGCAATTTAAACTACTCAAAAGATAAACTAAATTTAAGATTTTGCAATTTGAGTTGCATATGAGAGTTTTGAAGTCTCTTTCTCTACTCACTCCTGTGCAAAATGTTTTTAAAGAGACATCTTTTATCGTACTTCATGTTAATCAAGAAGGAGGTTTGTAGAAGATATCTTATTATATATTTCCTTATAGGTACAATGGGAATAGAAGAATTCAGTAGGCTTAAGCGGCAGTAAAATCTTTTAATGCTGGTCACTATGTGATGGCTTTAACATTTCATTATCTTTGCATGTCCAGGAACTTAAAAAATAATAACGAATGAATTTTCATTTGAGAAAAGTTTAAACGTGGGGAAATTTAAACGAATAACAAGGCATATTTCCGAAATCGTTCACTCCACAAATGGGGCGTATTTCACGAGCTCCACATTTTTGTGTAGAAGCATTTGTCTGTCTCTGATGGTTCATCTGTTACGAGCAAAAGGAATCCAGAATGAAGAGGATTTCTTAGGACATTCCCACAAAATTCAAAATGTACATTTCATTTGTGATGAAAATATCTTGAACATATGGTATTTTAATAGGACACTTTTTAGTAAATAAAAATGTTGCATATAAAGGCTAGTCTGGGGTGGGGAGATTTTCTTGAAAATGTTTGGAATTCAACTAAATTTTATGCTGTTCATAGGCACAGAAATAGGTAAATACTCGGATCTTTCCCTAAAAATGCATAAATAAATATTTTCCACGAATTGGAAATTTTTGAGTGGAATACAATACGTCTTACATTGCGTAATAAAGTAAAAATGAAATAATAAGACAGTAACTATACACCTGCAATAAAAATGAAAGAACTGCCAGTTTTATAAATGGATAGAATACATTAATAGAATGGGAAGACTTTTTTTTTTTTTTTTTTTTTTTTTTTTTAAATTAACATCCTCCAACATTGCGTCATATCGGACGGTGAGTGAATGAAACGGCTGAAATGATGCTCAAATGAGCCCGAGGTCCATGGAGCTTTAAGTTACCCGACATTTGTCTTCTCAGGATAAGGGAAAACCTCGGAAAAAACCTTACCCGGATAACTTACCCTAAGCGAGATTCGAACTCGCGACCTCTTGAACGTGAGGCAGACACGCTAACCATCACGCTATCGAGGCGGGCGAATGGGAAGACGTCGATGAACTAGGCAAATTTTAAATTACCAGGCATGTGGAAAAAGAAGACTAGAAAAACCTAAGAAAAGATGGCATGAGAGGGAACAGGTCACATGACCTAATGTTCTGCAGAAGAAGAAGCATGACTGAAACGGGTACAGCGAGTTGCAGAGGGAAGATAATAGCTTTAAAGTTCATACCAGGAAGATGGAGAAACAAAGGAAGATCTAGCAATAGGTGGATGGATAATTTTGGAAAATCAAGAAGCTATATTTGCTTCTTTACCATGAATAAGGATTATGTATCTTTACAATAAATTAAATTATCCTATCTTTTCTTTGGTTTAATACTAAAGCACGCAGTGGATGAAGAAGCACAGGGACAAGAAGAAGTAGGAGGACGAGAAGAAGCAGAAGGAGGAGGAGAAGAAAATGAAGCAGGAGAAGAAGCAGAAGAAGAAAGAGAAGCAGGATGAGGAGTAAAAGAAGAGGAGTGGGTACAAAATCTACACAGTTTTGATACTGCGGATAGCTTAGCTCTATAAGCTGAAGCTGAAAGTGGATTTCACCTCGGGGCATAAAGTCAGATGGGAAGCGCGGGGTTGGACCTTCGACCTAAGAACGAAGTTATAATTTGGCAAGTTACAGGCTCGGTCTAAAATATCCTGCGTAATTTGGAGGAGCTGCTTCAAAATGCATGTAATTTGGGTACAGCCTCTAAGTACCGGTGTTTTAGCTACGAGTAATCCCTTGGCCTACGATGTTACTTGAAACAAATATTTCCTTTGCACTTTCTCAAGACTTGATTCCGTCATGAAAGTTAACGTGAGAGTAAATTATAAAGTTCAAAGTTACAGTGAGGCAACTAGGGGAGATACTTTCTCATTATTGCAGAAATGGACGTCCAGAAGTTGATAAAAGCTGTAAAGTGAATGGTGATAATACGGTGCAAGCAGAACTGAGGTGAAAATTCTCAGAAAGAACGAAATAATTCTTCTGTGTGTGCCTCTGAAAGCAATAGTTTCCCTATAGTTGCAGATGAAGTCCAGTCATCAACAAGTAAATGCGCATCTCACTAAAAATATGTAAGAAACAGTCCACAAAAAAACCAAAAATAAATGCGAGCTTTAAAGCCAAGAAGATTCAGATGACACTGACATCTGCATCTCATCAGGTGAATCAGTTTCAGTAACTGTAACTAATGATCACACACCTGAAGAGCAGAATCCTGAATGCATTTTTTGTGATGGTGAATTCGGAACCTGGGAAACTCTGGATCAAGTCTGACAATTACTACTTGTGAGAATGACAGTTTCCTTTCTGACTTTGTGCTTAAAACTGTTGTGCTCTTTAGAAGTTCTTGTAAGTCTAAGTATTTGTGAATCATTGAAAAGGCTGAGAAAACAATTTTAATTGCCTTATTTGTTGTACAAATAATATTTTTCTGTATTGAAATTCAATTTATTGTGTTCCACTTTCTTAAAAGTTTGAAAATAGAGGCATATATGACACTTTTTTATGACTGATGGTGCATATGAGTGTTCTATTACTTTCTGTCCTATGTCAACCATATTTAAAAATCGTCAAAAGGGCTACACTTTGGTTTCTTCAAAACTAGATATTAATATAACGAAATTTGTGTCATTATGTAGCATACATCACGAGAGAAACTGTTTCTATAATAGGAAGATCTCAAAGTAAGTTACAAAAATTGCCATATAATTGAACAAGACTGTTCCTTAGTACCATCTGTTCCTGGGTCTTCAAAATTACAATATAAATACAGAATTGGCATAAACATACGATGAACCAACTGGGCAAAGTGACTTTGCAATAACATATGTAACTCGCTTTTGGAACGTCCCGGGTAGATTCCCGACGACCACCTACTCTATTTCATGGGTCATTTTTTTATAATTTTTTAGGTTGTATAGGCGAATGCTGAGGTGGTTGCTTTGTTGTCCCTCATTCTGTGTTCATTATCTCTTTCGGGGTAGTAGTGCTAGGCGACGATGTGTGGCGTGCTACGTCTGAGCGGTGAAAAAAAATTAAAAATTATTTTGTTGTTTAACGACGCTGTCAATTGCCAGGATAACATCAGCGTCGCCGGTGTGCCGGAATTTTGTCCCGCAGGAGTTCTTTTACATGCCAGTAAATCTAATGACATGGGGCTGTCATTTTTAAGCACACTTAAAAACCATCGGTCTGGGTCGGATTTGAACCCGCGACCTTGGGAACAGTAGGCCAGCGTCTAACCAACTGAGCCACCCAGACCGACCTGAGCGGTGGAGGTGCGCTTTGTAGATCAGCCTTCAAAGCGGGGTTAAGGGGTATGTGATTGGGGTTTGGACGGTGTCTGGTGTGTTTGCACTCTAAAAGTTAGGATTTTACAGAAACAATGTAAATCCCTTTTTTGCTTCAAGCCACGACGCAGGATGTTGCACTCCTTTTGCTAAATAACCTTAGCAATAGCCAAAGCAAAGGATTCAAAATAGCATAGAAACAAAGGTACATGTTTACGCTTTCGACCATATTGGCTAAAAGACAAAAGACAGTGAATGCATTCAGTTTGTCATGCAGACTTCTTAACGTGATTGGCAGCTACACGTTATAGCTAGTAGAGCATAAGCCATTGAAGGGGTTAAAATCCAAAGGGAAAACTTGAGAGGGCCCAGATTTAGCGAAATCTATAATGTGCACGTGTGAGCAGATTTTCAGGTGATGCAAATTAAAGCTTGCATGGTGTTCATTGAATACATATCAAGGGAGCAGAAAACAGTATTCTCGCAGTGATATCAATGTTGCTGCATAACCGAAAGAATAAATGATAACTGAATAAATAATTAAATAAATAAAGTAGCAAATTTTCCCAGCAACTCAAACTGTAATTGCTTAATTTACCTTTACTAACCTATTGCTCACCATAAGAATAGAACAGAAATGTAGACAAAAATATGACACAATTTTATCGCCATCATATTTCGTAAATATACGTATTTCTAGTTTCTAAACATGATTACTCAGTTATAACAAAGGAGTAATTTATTTCATCACAGAGATTTTTGTTCTCACAAATGTATCACGTACATCATAAATCAATAATTATATACAAACATATATAACACTGTATTATATTCCTGTAGTCGTACTTAATATTGCTGTTTACATTTGGTTTTAACTAGGGCTTTAAGCATCTGTACAGTTCAAGTTTTCCTAGCTAGCATACATGTATGACAAATTTTATTTGTGTGTGTGTGTGTGTGTGAGTGAGTGTGTGTGTGTGTGTGTGTGTGTGTGTGTGTGTGTGTGTGTGTGTGTGTGTGTGTGTGTGTGTGTGTGTGTGTGTGAGAGAGAGTGAGAGAGATTCTAAATATGTATCACTGGATCTTTTCAGAAAAACCAAAGACATCAACCTCCCTCTTTCCCCCCTTATTGCTGCGTTAAAAGCCACCACCCTCTATGATAAGTCAGGTGAAGAACACGCAGAAAAGGATATAAAATCCGCCGAAGATTATCTTTGGCGCTCTTTTACACAAAACGAATTTAGTAATATGCTCTGTTTGAGGCCATCGACCAGTCTTACGTGATCTAGCAGGGGATGAGGATTATTAGTGACCAATGACAGTCGCAATACGGGACAAGATGCGTGGCAGCGTAATGAGTATAAGCAAAGGTAGCAGTGAGGGAAGAGGGAAGTGTAAGATAGACTTAAGAAAGCCACGTTTTCATTTTTTTTTGGAATTATCTCCAAATTCTTAGTGCCTGTTATGGAAAAGATTGCAAGTATTTCTTGGAATAAGCAGCATTTAAACGATTCTGTGCTATAAGAAAAGCTTTAACTTTGTCCATAGAATTACAAGAGTATGTAAAGCTTTACAGTACAGATAACGCAATATTGCATTGAAAAATATAAAGAATATTTAATCCTTCTAGAACTTCGCTCTATATTTGTACTGGAATTAAAATTCGTGTCGAAATAACTTGTCTACTATAGTTTGCACTTTCGAATTAAAGATTTTCTTCTAATACGTATGCACTAAGCCACCTCTCTTGGGTGGCATTACAATTTAATTACATTTCTGTGAAATTACACAGATTCTGAAACTTGTCAAATTGTGTCACCAGCTTGCCATAGAACAATAATCTAGTTTCTAATGTACTTATACGACATGGTGTGGAACAAGCAACAATTGAGTAACGATTTGTTTAGCCGTCACAAATAACCAGTACTTTCCTTTCATGTCATTGGCTATATAACTATGTGCGACCAATAGCGCTGTTGGGGGGGGGGGGGGAGGGGTAAAGGGAGGGAAAGAAGGGGAAAGTACTAAGGCCTCGGTAAACAAGCATGATACCCTTGAATTTTACTAAATTCGTTTTCTGTACATATTTTCTGTATATTATTACTAAGGAAAAATAAATCACCAGAAAGATTTTGATAACAAATTTTACGCTTAGAATTGTAAAAGGCTTTAAGATCCGTGTAAATGAAAGGCAAAGCTGTGTAGCATCAGGCTGCTAGTATTTTAAATTTAAGTAAGTTTGTTATCGTTTTTGAAACGGCATTATTTTGATTTTTTGATGAAAGTTAAAGCTCTCACGTCATTAACAAGAATTAGTTATGCTTTTTTAATGTGAAGCTATGAAATAGCATAGTTAATTATACATCTTTGTGCATTGCCTACCATAGAGGACGGGCTCAGAAAAAGTGCGTACTCAATTTAAGTGCGCTGTGATGCCTTTAGCAGCCGCCGCTATGTCTAGTCCAGCAGGAGGGAGGTCCTGGTCACATCCAATGTGGCATGCAACCGAGCAAAAACACTTACAGACAATGTCAGGACACTAATGGCTTGTCGTAAAACAAATCGAAATGGGGAAAAAAGCAAAAGAGCACAGGTGTTCCGAGTGAGGAGGTGTTTTTAATTCAGTAGGAATGCAGGAGCTCCGCCCCTTCATCAGGCTGCGGGATTCGCTTTGATGCTGCTCACCATAAGCTTGAGTTTTATGGGGCAGCATTGGTAGCCTACTGTCCCTGGGTCACAGAAAACGCTGCGGTGGTATGAGTTCCTTGCAACTTGCTGCTGTGATTTCATAGCTTGTGGTATTTTTCAATACAAGAAAAGAATACACAATGTATCCTTACCTTCTGTCACACGAACCTCATCCTCAAAAACACCAGGGGCCCTAATGACCAAACTGTCGACGGACCCTTAAACCCTACTCACTCACTCACTCACTCACTCACTCACTCACTCACTCACTCACTCACTCACTCATTCATTCACTCATCCACTCACTCACTCACTCACTCACTGGACGAAGCGGCGTCAGGGCGGGTTTTCTCCGGGTACTCCGGTTTCCCCCGCCATCTCATTCCACCGGTGCTCCATCTTCATGTATCATCAGTGTCACCGCCTGCGGTGCCGTAGTAGTAAAAGCGGGCGTTAAACACTACAACAACAACAACAACACTCACTCACTCACTTACTCACTCACTCATTCATTCACTCATCCACTCACTCACTCACTCACTCACTCACTCAAAGACACCATTGTCAACGTACTCTATCAGCTCAACACATCATTAAGGACTGCCAGATCCACTAGTTTTTACTTTCTCTACTGTAAGTAGATATTCCACCCAAAAATTCGATGCCGAGATTTCACCGGAAATATGTTTTGAGACCCCCTGAATAAAAAAAAAGCATTTTTAGAAAAAGGTGTGTGTGCGTGCGTGCGTGTGTGTGTGCGTGCGTGCGTGCGTTTGTGTGTGTGTCAGTCTGTGGACAGCATAACTCAAAAACGAAAAGTCAGTTAAAACCAAAGTTGGTATTTAAGTTTAATGTCTTTCAAGAATGCGGCATGAAGATTTTGAAGAAAATTGCCCCACTCTAAACTACCCTTTACATGGAACATTTTTCGAAAATGTTTATTTTCTTGAAAATTGCTCTAACGATTTTGGTTAAAATTTCATATGTTTGAGATATTATGACAAATGAAATGTGTATCTTGAATTTTCTGGCTATAGTCGCTGTAGTCGTATTTACTCTGGACGACCTTTGCATAACTGGTAAACCGTTAGAGATAGACCGAATCATACTCTACAGAAAACGTAGATCTTGCTAAAATGCACATTTTATGTCAGAATAAATTTTCTTGTAGGGTGAACCATTTATTGGATATTCCTTGTTATGTGTGAGACTTTCGGAAAACTTAAAAGCTTTCGTGAAATGGAACATCGTTGTCACTTTGTTATATGTTAAGTGTGCAAAGAAAGCGCAATCTCAAAGCTTTAAAAGATTTGACTATCGCACAAAGCCTACTGTATTCTAATGTTCCCCTTGCACCTACAAGGAAATAAGCAATAAGATAATTTGTAGAAATGTTTATCTCAACTAACATGAAGGAGACATAGAAATAAGAGTTAGTAAGAATGGTTAGTATAAGAGTGGAGAAAGTCATGTGAGTGCAATATCAATTTTTATGATTGCAGCAGTAACGGCTTTTGTTTACCTATAAAGCGAAATACGATGTTGGTGATAGTCTGCAATTCCCTTGTGCTTTGAAACGTGTAAACACTATGGTGGGAAGCACATTTAAATATTGTAATAAATAGCTCGCACAATTCGTTATGTTATTCTTTGTTTCGTTTTTCTTTTTCTTACAACGTAATAACTCATAGTAACTCAACAAATGATAACACTATAATACAACTATAATCAACCTTTTACACAAAAAAATGCTTCCCAAAACTTAGTAGGTACAAAATAGTCATTTTACTAACAAACCTGCAACAGCGACCATAGAGTAGCAAAATAATGAATGCTTCCAGATTGCTGAGACTATACTCTCTGAGTTACCCTGTTGTTCCGGATTTCCCCGTCACACGGCGTCAAAGCGACAGTACAATATTTCCACAGAAATGCGTAACTGTTTTAGAAGTTTACGTTTTGTAATAATGAAAAGCGATGTCAGATTTTCTTTATGCAATTCTTACTTATAAATATTTTCAGCTATCGTTAACGAATTTTCATTTCTGCTACAGTTGTATAATCACAAATATGATTTTATATCGGAAATATAAATTAACATATTCTGTAAAATCTTTTAATATAAAATTTTATGGAATTAACCACTTTTCTTCAAATTGGCCGAGTGTTTAAAATAAAAGTGTAAGTAAGAAGTATGTTTTTGAGGAATATAGTGCTGATTTGAACAGCAAAATAAGTTTTAAGGTATTTATAGGTATATTCTCAGTAACAGTTAAAATGTATTGTTTGCTTTTTTTTTTCACTGCCAAGATAGGTACAGCTCAGTGATGCCAGAAGCGAGTGTGCCTGGCGGACACCGTTTCTTCTCTGGTTGACTCTCCGTTTGTTTTTCACATACTTACTCGTAGAATAGTTATAACGCGTATTGGATATTTGGTGCCACTCCTGATGTAGCTATTAAAGTAACTCACTTTACACAGCTATATTATAGCACGAAGGGCAAGTCGAATTCCGGACAAACATTTTCAGTTGGTCCAAACACATGTAGGTATATATCGCATAAATATTTTCAGGTATGTTATTCGCGCGGATACATTCAACAAAAAATGATAGTAATTTCTGTGCCATAGTTGAAACCTACATCAGGTACTCTGTGCTACGTAGCAGTCTCTTGTTTCAGGTATTGTTCCTCGCTTGGTCTATGGTTGTCGTGTTGTATCATGGAAGCTAACTTTTCTTTTTTTTTTTTTTTTTAATTAACGTCCTCCAACATTGTGTCACATCGGACGAATGAATGAAATGAAATAGGTGATGCTCAAATGAGCCCGAGGAGCATGGAGCTTTAAGTTACCCGAAATTTGTCTTCTCAGGGTAGGGAAAACCTCGGAAAAAAACCTACCCGGATAACTTACCCTAATCGAGATTCGAACTCGCGACCTCTTGAACGTGTGGCAAACACGCTAACCATTACACTACCGAGGCGGGCATGTAAGCTAACTATTGTGTGTCTGAAAAGGGAAAGTTCTTGCAAATCACCTATGGTTGTTATTATTGTAAGAAGAATGTTTTAAAAAGCGATAAAACCTTCTGGAGATACAGAACAGCAGAGACATATAATGCTAGAGTATTTTTGCTTAGCGATACACAGTTGCCGTGAATATGAACATGCTAAAGAACAACATTTGTGAATAGCAGTAGAGAGATAGAACACAGACGGTGGGAATTCCACACTGAGTCAATTGTTTGAAGCAATATTTTACTTGCTTCACATTGAGGTGAACCTTAAAGCAGGATTACATAGTGTTGTTAACTGTTTGAAGTGACAGTGTTTCCCGCCGCTTAATAGTGCCTCATAGTTGCTTTGAATCAGCCCTTTGCCGCCGATAGAAGCTATGAGATGTCTCTTTCTCTGGGTATGCGTGAGTGGTTAAAACGATAACACAAATTCTGATTATAGCGTTTTTCATTAAAGCATCAATCTTTCACTCTTTTCACTCGAGACGTTGCCGACCAATGTACGTTGTGTTATACGAGTATAATTCACCAATCAAGTAACACTATTAAGACAATTATACAGAAATTAGATTTACAACGATCACTTTATGTCCGTTGGTTTTTAGGTACTTTGATGTTTCAACAAGTTTTACGTCTGTTCCCTTGTACAGAATAGTCACCAGTGTCCATTTGATCATTGTCTGGCGCCACACTATGAAAAACGGTTGAGATTACTTCTAATTAGTATGGCTATTTTTAAATGCTTAATTTTCTGAAATAATTAAGTATTTTCAGTATCATGTTTAGGCTGTTATATGTCAGACCCCGGGAGGAAAAGATGATGTGAGAGTAATCTCCAGAGCATGGGCTCGCAGCATGAGCTAACGTGAGGGTCCCTAACGTGTGCTGGAGAATCTTGATTTCGGCACCAGGGTTGGGTACGCAGCCACAGCATCATAGATGTCGACAATGGTCCTTCCAGCAGGGCAGGCGACTACAACGCCACCCATCTGTCGAGAACACCAAAGTTCCCACACAGCAACGTTAAACTCGCGCGAATCACCAGCACTTCCGGACCTGAAACACCAGATTGACATGAAGGTGAAATGAAGTGCAGTGGCGGGAAATTCGGGGGATTCCAGTTTAGATAATCTGACTGTTTGTGACGTCACTCGTGTACAAAAGAATATATGTAATGAAAAACGAAAGAACCAATGTGTATGTAAGTAATTAAGGATTTAAAAACGAAAGAAGAACATTATTATGTGTCAAGAAGCAATCTAGAATTGTAGCACTTTCTTGCGATTCATACGTCTAGATAAAGTCGGAAGAAAAGTGTTCCCCTTTCAGTTTCTTCTTCAATCTTTGTGCGGAACTTACCTTGAATATTTATATTCTTATTGTTATGGAATTTACCCGTGGTATTCTCGTGGCGTGTAACTTTTATGCGGATAAATGCTGAATCTGCCCAAGCCCAGGCTCAAGACGATCCCCTAAAAGCAAGTAAAGTTCAAGCAGGAGCTTTATTTAGGCAGGAATGAAATCTTAAAGCCAGTCAACCTTGTTTTCTCATTTCTAGCGGACACATAGTTCAGACAACAGAAATTCCAAAGAGAGTGGCTACGAAATAATCCTCAAGTTTACGATGTAAATGGCTAGCAATTACATCACATTTAATTAACTTGCATTTACTCCTGAAATTCAAACTATGCATTTAGTAATTCCAACGCTATTGATGTTAAAGCAAAGTGCTGCGGCTAAAGAATAAATATCGTGTTTCTGAGAGAGAATAACGGAACAAGGCTGTTGATCTTGTGTTTGTAAAGGGCACATAAAGCACGAGAGAATGCCACCTTTTACCTGCACACAGGAGGCGGTTGTTTATATCCCCAATAATTTAGCGGAATGTTTGTGCTGCTGGTGGCTTTGTATTATCAGCCGACGTAACGTTTATAAAACATGTCCATTATTGCCGCACGGTTGCTATGGAAACCTCAAGTGATATACCTGTTGTACGTGCAGCAATTCCTTTTCAGGGATACAACATTTGAATGCAACTCAAAGAATTAACCCAAACCTTCCTATGGAGGAAATAAAATCTAAGCCGATGATGGCTACTGCCGCAGTCAAATTAATTACGTATATCGAATCGAAAACAATAAATAGGACATAAAAATGTAAAATGTTATGCAGGGAGGTACATGAATGTGCAGATTTTCCTTAATAGCAGATTCAAATACGATGGATAAAAAACTCAATAACAAATTCGTCCATCGTGAAAAGTAAAATAGATAATAGAATACTATTGAATTATCTGCACAGTCTGGCAACAGAGGAAGACCGAAGAGGCGAATGTTTTGTTTACTAATGCGGCTTCTACTATCATGCATGCGTTTACACCTACGACAATTGAAAGTAGAAACTAGTTACGCCATGTCTATGTGTTTGTTATCAGCTGCTGCAAGTAATGAGGCAAGGGGTGGTATTGCTTCATGCTTTCCGAGCGATATTCATAAGACCTGAGCAGGTAGCTTTTAATGTCAACATTTCTGACCTTCCGATTTGCGCGCCTGCCAAAGTGTGTCCACAAATTAACTTCAATTGACACGCTGGAATGCAATTTAATGTTATTTTGTGGCTAAACCACTCTTTTTGCAACAGGTACAAAAGGCACGAGTAGCTCATTTTTAAAGCTACTTCTCTCCATGCTAATTGCAGAAGCAAACAATAACGGAGTGTCGACATATTGGCAATGAAAACTCGAACAATTTTATATTTAGTTTCTCTACTGGTAGTGGTAAGTAGAGAAAGTACTGTATTCCACCCAAAAATTCCATGTCGAGATTTCACCGGAAATATGTGTTTCGCTTAAAAGCCAAAGGTGGTATTTAAGTATTTTTTTCTTGTTATAGCCTATGTAGTCCTGGATGACTTTTGAATAACTCGTAAACCGTAAGAGATAGACAAAATCTTTCTATGCAATAAAAGTAGATCTCGCTAAAACACAATTTATGTCTGAATAAATTGTTTGTAGAGTGAACCATTTCGGAGATATTTCTTGTTATTTGTGTCAATTTCGGAAAACTTAAAGCTTTAGTGAAATGTAACATCTTTGTTCATCTTTTTATATGTTAAGTGTGCAAAGAGAACGGAATCTCAAAGCGTTAAAAGATTTGACTATCGCACAAACCTGCTGTATTCTAATATTCCCCTTGTAACTACAAGGAAATAAGCAATAAAATAATTTCTGTAAATGTTTATCTTAACTAACACGAAGAAGATATAGGAATGAGAGTATGTAAGAATGGTTAGTACTAGAGTAGAGAAAGTCATGTGAGTTAAACACATCATATCTTTTATTTATGTAACCATACACTATAGATGAAAATATTGCTTCAGCTTAACGTCAAACTTTTTTCGGTGGAATGCAAATATCTTCTCTGCACACTATGTACATTCTGGCAAAGAAAGTAAAGTTAAAAACAAAGGTACTTTTCTTCACGCCAATGACATTAACACTGTGTCCCAACCCACCTCCAAAAAAAAAAAAAAAAAAAAAAAAAAAAAAAAAAAACACGTACAATGCAAAGTTTTAAGGCAAAACTGAAATAGTCATTTGTTTGTAAAAATACGTTTAGTATCATCTGCTCAAGAATTAGAAGATACCAACTATTTGCTTTCTGTCGCTGAGATTTATCACTAATTCCAGTGTTTTCCGGCCGTATTACGAGTTAGACCAATAGTGGAGTTTTCTATCAGGGTACCCTTTCCTTAGAGGGTTGTCGCTTGATTAGCGATACTCTTTTTCTTATTTTGTTTTCGGAGTTTTCCCTCCAAGATGGTTTGTTTTTCTGAACTTTGGAGCCCCAGCTACTTTCTTTCGGGTCCGTTTAATTCCCTAAGGTGATCTTAATCTTCCGCCCTCTTAGCCACAGCAGTTCGGACTGCTTATCCCGGCGACATTACGCTGTGTGTACACTTACTGTTAATTAATTGTTGGACACTTTTTATGAGCTAAATTTATGAGCCATTGTCTGAAAGTTATTACAGAGGTAGTTTTAAGTGATTCACACTGTTGTAGACCAAACGTTGCAGCTACCCACACTTCCTGGCCTTCGCTTTATTACTTCGGATTTCCTGCGTTCAGTAATGGGAGGATTAAAAAATAAGGTTAAACTTTTCAAAGCAGTAATTTCGAGGTTGTAAGTGGCCATGCTTTTGTTTCTCGTTAGCTAGGGTAAGTAATATCGAGGTTTCTATATCGACCCATGTTTACTGCGCCCAAGGGTTCGATGCCTAGAATTCAACATGAGTGTATATTTTGAATGCCTCTGGATCCAAAAGCGACTTCTAGAAAAAGTTCAGTGAACGCTGCGAACAGCATAACTGAAAAATAAAATGTTGGCTCAATGCCATACTTAGTGTTCAAATTCAAGATAATTCCCAAATAATCAATTATGCTTTACATGAAAAATGTATATTTTTTAAGAGGTAGAACTGGATGTTAAAAATTCAATGCCACAGCTAAGATTTGAGCCACAGACCCTCCGCTTACCAGGTGGGCGTTCTAACCATTAAGCTACTGTGACAACCTGCCAGAATGACATCGAATTCTCAAACCAGTTCGTATTTTTCCCAGTAAACCACAAAGGCAGTCTCACATCAGAGACAGTTACCCCAATGGTGACTTACTATTGTAAGTACTTTATGTCCCAGGATTAAATAACTTTCAGATGGTAATTATTACTTATTTATGCACTTTATTTCTATTCTGAAACTGAATCATAAAAACAAAGTTAATTTTTTATCGTCCACACAAATTACAATTCGTCGTGACTTTGAAATCTCACAGTTGTACTGTCCGATCGTAACCTTGACACACACTTCACTATCTCTGGTGTTTCTGTCTCGAAAGCAGTTGGCTTCGACGATGCACTCACTCAACACTCATGTTAACATGACATTCCTCACATTTTAAGCAGCCCACCTTGAAATAAATTGCTATTATTTTCACACGTGCTCCATAACAAATGTGTAACAAAAAGAAGGTATAAATATAAACAATTTTATTGATAGGAATATATTTAAGTATGGAAGTAAATAATAGGGTTAAAAACGGTGTATAAATGTTATATGGAATATTCTTTTTTTATGTCGGTGTATCCCCAGAAATATAATCTATAAAAACTGCAGCACCTATGTCACCTATTTGTCTCAGTGTTATTTCTTCCCCTCTATTTGTTTTACATCCCTTTAACTACGCGATCATATAGCGACGGATCTGTTGAGACAAGGAGGAAGCTGTTCTAGATCTCTCCCTGTACCATATCATCTTGCTTCTGTCACGTGTGCAGGGCAACTGCATTCCCGCTTCTGTGAGGGACAGATGGCATTAGGGTGATATTCACTTTTATCTACTTTCATTATCTGTGGTTAGATGGCCCAACATTTGCTAGTATTTTCATTATTACTATTGATTTAGACTTAAGATGAAGCTAGGGTCATGGTATTATATATCCACCCGGTAGTTACCTTGGGAAACCACCTAAGCCATCCCATTTGGTAACCGCGTTATTGTTACATACCTTACTTTGACAATCTCTTCCATCCCAACTGCCAGTTGGGCGCAGTCCATTATGGCTCAGTGACATATGAGGTAAGGTGCGTTCATGCAAATGTTAAAAAACGTGTGTAATTTCGTATGACGTAGCTAGGATATTCATGAGTTTAGTAGAGCGGTTGGTGAAAAGATCCGGGTACCAATGTGTGTTGCATGGCTCTGAAAATAAAATGAAATGATGTCATACTTCTTCACTTAAACAGTAACCTTTATCTTGGCTGTGATTTGAATGAATGTCCTCCAATAATTCTTGCATTATTCTTCAGTGGAGAATGTCTGATTTCTTTCAGACATATGCACGTAAAGTAAGATACAAATGTTAGAACGGCAAGGTTATTCTATGGAATACGTGATAAATATGCAGACTATAATTCAAAGCTTTAAAAGTATATTAGTTAACAATTTATGTCATACCAGCATAGGTCTAGGTATATGAAGCGATAGGAATCACTGTAAAAGCTATTGGAAGCTATATAAATTATTTAGAAATGCTCTAAAGCCATCATTAGTGTCGTGCAGAGCAAGCTTTATGCTCGACTTGTGTTTATCCATCCGGAGGTAGCACTGTACGGGGTGCATTTTCCACTACTTCCGAATTTTATCGCCACCTTTTTTCGTTTTGCAGCTTGAATCTGTTGTGACAATGATTATGTAACATATCCCGCCCCTGACACCAATGCGACAAGTGACAAGTACACTTATTTTTCCTTGGTACTTTATTTCTCTTCTAAAACTGAAGCACAAAAACGCCGTCCCCATTTTATTGTTAACATAATCTACAGTACTTCGTGACCTTGCAAGTCCTCTCGCAGACTTGACACACACGTTGTGCCTTTTAGTTCTACTGCTCTCTCTGTCTCCTTCTTCAAACAGCTGCATCTCACGATACACACGCTCAAACATACTCAACAATCTGTCTCTCCCTTCCTCTCTCTCTCTCTCTCTCTCTCTCTCTCTCTCTCTCTCTCTCTCACACACACACACACACACACACACACACACACACACACACACACACACACAAACCCCAGCTATGTCGTTCAACATTCAACGTCTCCATCACAAAAATATGAGAATGAGTAACACGAATTTTTCTCGAAATTTGCCTTTTCTGGAACTTCTTATAAATAAGCTGGTAGTCGAACATTTCGCAAACAATCTATAAACTCCTGCCACACTCGTTGTCGTCCTAGTTCTGACCGCTCTATTGTTTTGTTTACAAGCAGTGATATGAGAAAGGTAACACCGTAGTTCTTTGAGCGGGCCGTCGCCCAGTGGTGTGAGGAAACTTGATCTTGAGCGTCTTTAATTGCCGCTACAAGCTGGTGTCACACTATTATGCACAGGAAGCTCTTTACCCCCTTTCCGACCCTTCGGATTTCTTGTTTATCGGGATTAATATTTTGCTTTTTTACTTTTTACTTTCTTTACTGGTAAGTAGAAGGAGTATTGTATTACCTCCAAAAATTCGATGTCGATATATATGTTTTGAGATCCCCTTGAATCCAAAAAAAGCGTTTTTAGAGAAAGGTCAGCGCGCGCGCCTGTGTGTCTATCTGTGGACAGCATAACTCAAAAACGAAAAGTTGGTTAAAAACCGAAGTTGGTATTTAAGTTTAATGTCCTTCAAGGATGCGACACGAAGATTTTGAAGAAAATGACGCAACCCTGAACTACGCTTTGCATGGACAATTTTTCGAAAAATTTGATTTTCTTGAAAATGGCTTGAAACCGATATTATGTCAATATATATTTGATAATGGAAAGAAACAAAAGGAGATTCTAGTCAATAGTTAAGGGGAAAACGTAATAAAGTTGAATATGTTAAAGTCTCAAGAATGGAAGCCTAGGCAGATTTAAATGAGTGATAAGGTTACGATTGTTGTTTGTACAAAGCTCTAACGATCCTGCGGGCTGATTCCTATCTTACCATGACGTGCTCTAAAGTTAGTCAATGGAAATCGCTTCCTTCGTGTTGCTCATGCGAAAACAAATGCAACGCAAGACACACTCGTTTTGAATCGAGTCGAGATAACGCACGTGCAACTTGGGAGTAGTTGTAGTTGTAGTGTTTAACGCCCGCTTTTACTACTACGGCACCGCAGGCGGTGACACTGATGATACATGAAGATGGAGCACCGGTGGAATGAGATGGCGGGGGAAACCGGAGTACCCGGAGAAAACCCGCCCTGACGCCGCTTCGTCCACCACGAATACCACATGCGGGTCCCTGGGATCGAACCCGGGCCGCCTAGGTGTTAGGCGAGCGCGCTAATCGCTCGGCCACGGCGCCGCCAACTTGGGAGTGGTACGTAAGCTAGCGCGTATACATAATTCGGCGGTTGCTAAAGGGTGACAAAGTTGAAGTGTTATAACGTTGTAGTTGAAGTTAAAAAGTTACATTTTATTTAAATATCGTGGGCAGTTCTCTACAAATCTGGAAATTTACAAATAAAGTGATATGTTGGTTAATTCTTCGTTTGGTTCCATTCCTACCATAGCCCATGCATACCCTGCAGATTAGGACATCTTGCTAGAGCTAGTCCGGACATCAAATACGAGAACTTATAGGTCTTAAAGGCGACGTCTTCGAAGGAGAGGAACGTTTGCGTCAAATGGCGAACCAACGTGTGGCACGATAAGACGACGAGGATTGGGCCAACGATATTCGAGAAGAAGAGGACCACCAGAAACTGACACGATAAGGATTGAGCCAACAATATTCGAGAAGAAGAGAATAAACAGAGACTGCGGAAGTACCTAATGGACCAGTAACATCAGAGACAGTGGCAACATCGGAGTGCAGCAACAATAATAAGGTACTGAGTGTTAAACCAGTTTATCATTGATATTTAAGTAGATGCTTCTTAGAAACGGCAAAATTCAGGAGATAGAAGTTGTAAATAGGGAAACTGTAGATGTAGTAGCAAATGTAGGGGGAAATGTAAATGTATCAGATCAAAGAGAACAGTTAAATGAAGGTCATTCTGGCAGGGAATGTCAAACACCAGTTGTAAATACAGAAAGTAACATGCTAGGGCAGATAATGGCAATGCTCCATAAAATGGAAAATAACCATAAAAATTTAATTGAGATATTGGATAATAACCCTAAATGTTTAATTGAGAAATTGGAAAATAGTTTAACTGAGAAATTGGAAAGTAACAATAAATGTTTGACTGAACAGCTAGAAATGACCAAACAAAGTTTAACTGAAAAGACAGAGAAAGAGATAGAGAGTACTAACAAAGTGTTGACAGAGAAATTGGAGAGTAATAATCGAGGCTTGACAGAATTAGCACAGAGAATAGATAACCAACATGTGATAGAAAATTTTCAGGGGGACATTAGAAGTGAAGTGGATAATGTAAGAATTGAGGTTAGAGAGGACAGAACTCAGGTTACGGGGGAGATAGAAAATGTAAAGAAAGAAATTAATCAAGAATATGTTCGATTTGTTGAGAAATCTGAGAGAGAGAGTAGTAAACTTAGGGAAGAAGTAGGGTAGATATTGAATAACGAGAGAGAAACAACCTGCAAAAAATTGGAAGACAGTAAGGTTAGGTTACAAAAGGCAGAAAGCGAAGGTAGGAGATTAACTGTAAATATGGAAGATTTAAATGAGCATGTAAAGGAAGTGGTTACGGAAATCCAGGGTGTAAAGCAAGCACTCGAAAATTTAAAATTAAGTGGTAGTCGTGCTAATTCTGCTTGTCCTAGTGTAAACACAAATCCTAGTGTAAGCGCAAATCTTAGTGAAAGTACTAATCATAGTGCAAACAAAGCCAAGCAGGAGATTGATCAAAGCGAAAATCCAAATCAAGGTGAAAGAGCTTTCCAAAACTTTTTCGGGCAGGGGGCAACCCCAAATTTGAATCAGAATTACGAAGTTCGAGAGAGATATCGTGGTCTCATACCTAGAAATGACAATTTATGGGAAAATCGGAAAAGAGTAAACCTTAGAGATAATGGTTAGATCATTGATATTTGTGTGTTGCCAAGAACGAGAAAATGCATAAATATTGTAAATATAGTTAAGTTAGCATCAAGAATAGAAGCCTAGGCAGATTTAAATGAGTGATAAGGTGACAATTGTTGTTTGTACGAAGCCATAGTGATTCCGCGGGCTGATTCCTATCTTACCATGACATGCTCTAAAGTTAGTCAATGGAAATCGCTTCCTTCGTGTTGCTCACGCGAAAACAAATGCAACGCAAGACGCACTCGTCTTGAATCGAGTCGAGATAACGCACGTGCAACTTGGGAGTTATACGTAAGCTAGCGCGTATACATAATTCGGCGGTTGCTAAAGGGTGACAAAGTTAAAGTGTTATAACATTGTAGTTGAAGTTACAAAGTTACATTCTATTTAAATATCGTCGGCAGTTCTCTACAAATCTGGAAATTTACAAATAAAGTGATATGTTGGTAAATTCTTCGTTTGGTTCCATTCCTACCATAACTCACGCATACCCTGCAGATTAGCACCTCTTGCTAGAGCTAGTCCGGATACCAAACACGAGATCTTATGGGTCTTAAAGGCGACGTCTTCGGAGGAGAGGAACGTTTGCGTCAGGCTCTTACGATTTTGATTAAAATTCCATATGTTTTAACAGATTTGTATGAAAAAGTATGTATATTTTGAATTTGCTGGCTATACTTGTAAACCGTAAGACATACACAAAATCTTACAACACAAAAATGTCGATCTCGCTAAAAACACAATAATTTATGTCTGAGTAAATGTTCTTTTAGGGTGAACTATTTCGGAGATATTTCTTGTTATGTGTGTGAGTTTCGGAAAACTTAAAACGTTCGTGAAATAGAACATCGTTGTTCATTTTTTTATATGTTAAGCGTGCAAAAAGAACGGAATCTCAAAGCTTTAAAATATTTGACTATCGCACAAAGCCTATTGCATTCTAATACTCCCTTTGCACCTACAAGGAAATAAACAATACGATAATTTGTACAAATGTTTATCTCAACTAACACGAAGAAGATATAGGAATAAGAGTTTGTAAGAATGGTTAGTACAAGAGTAGAGAAAGTAATGTGCGTGCAACACATAAGATTTTTTCTTCTCAAAAGCAGCCCAAATTTGAAACCAAGGAAAGGTAAATATTATTCCAGAAAATAAAACTAAGTATTGGGTTAAGTGCCAAAAAATGATGTTGTCTTTTTCTTGTTAGTGGCAGCATAAATATTTATTTATAGATTAGTAGTTTATCAATTATTTAATAGTTTGTTTCCAGGTTGTTGGGATTTTTGTTAAACCAAATTACAACCGGTTCCATCTGGTTCGAATAAACAAGGTTCCTGTATGGTAGTATACTTTTGTACAAATGTATTGAATATCTGAAGTTTTGGAAGTAGAAGCAGGGTTACAGGTTGTTGCATGTATTTGTGGTAAAGTCTCGGTACTGAATTTATGAGTGAAATAGCCTACTTTCTGCCATGTATAAACTCTTGGAAATATATTAAATAGAGAGTTTCAGTCAAACTTGGACCGAAACACAACAGCAATGTGTTTTAGGATCTTCTATAATCATTGTGATCCACATGTTGAAAGTTCAAGAGCAATGGGGCGTGTGTAAAGAACAGAACCACCAGCGTGAGTAACAATAAAATTGCACCCCTTCGAGTCAAATTTGAGACTCATAGCACAGCGTGCGATGTTCTCAAGGGTAGAGACCTCCCAAGCCCGGCGTTGGAATATTTTGAACTCTCACTGCTCAAATCTACAAATCTATGTGCATGTGAGATTGGTAGCAAAACCAAGGTAGGTCATGTTATTAAAACAGCAAAGTAAATGTTTTCATCCAAGACATTAAATGACCACATATCATTGGTATTATCAATTAATGATTTAGGAGCATGGTGCAAGAGGATGAAGCCTTTGTAGGGAAAGTTGTTTGGTCCGATGAGGCACAGTTGAATTTGAACCCAACTTTTAACCGGTATAAGTGTAGCTCCTGGGTAAAAACAGTTAGTATATTTTTTTCCCCGTAAAAGTTAGTTAATGTATCATGAACCAATGTTTGGTGTGGGTTGCCATCTAGGAGCATAATTGGACAATTGTTTTTACTTTCTCTACTGGTAAGTAGGGGAAGTATTGTATTCCACCCAAAAATTTTATGCCGAGATTTTACCCGGAAATATATGTTTTGAGACTCCCTGAATTTAAAAAAAAAAAAAAAAAAAAAAAAGCGTTTTTAGAAAAAGGTCTGTATGTGTCTGTCTGTTTTTTTGCTATCTGTGTGTCTGTCTGTCAGTCTGTGAACAGCATAACTCAAAAACGAAAGGTCGGTTAAAAACCAAATTTAGTATTTAAGTTTAATATCTTTCAAGGATGCGACACGAAGATTTTGAAGAAGGTAACTTCACCCTAAACTACCCTTTACATGGAAAAGTTTTCGAAAATTTTGATTTTCTTGAAGATGGCTGTAACAATTTTGATTAAAATGTCATATGTTTGAGACATTTTTATGATAAATGAAATGTGTATCTTGAATTTTCTGATTATAGCCCCTGTAGTCGTGTTTACTCTGGATGACTTTTGTATAACTGGTAAACCGTTAGAGATAGAGAAAATCATACACAAAACACGTAGATCTTGCTAAAATACACATTTTATGTCTCAATAAATTTTATTGTAGAGTGAACTATTTAGGGGATATTCCTTGTTATGTGTGTGAGCTTCGGAAAACTTAAAACCTTTCGTGAAACGGAACATGGTTGTTCATATTGTCACCACGCCCGCCGCATCTAATTGCCGACAACAATAGGAGCGTACGAGACAATAGCTATTACATGGCGGTGCGGTTTCTGGACCGTTCCGCCACAGGCCGCCGACAACAATAGGAGCGTACGAGACAATAGCTATTACATGGCGGTGCGGTTTCTGGACCGTTCCGCCACAGGCACTCCCGAATATTCTACCTCCAGAACTTTCCCTCTGTCTAAGGACCTATATAAGTCGCTGCCAAGCACCGTGCACGAGAGAGATGTATGCGAAGCATTTAGGTGTCGTGCCGACGAGAGAAAACAGATGTATGCGAAGCGTTGATGAGTCGTGCCGACGAGAGAAAACAGATGTATGTGAAGCGTTGAGGAGTCGTGCCGATGAGAGAAAACAGATGTATGTGAAGCGTTGAGGAGTCGTGCCGATAAGAGAAAACAGATGTATGTGAAGCGTTGAGGAGTCGTGCCGACGAGAGAAAACAGATGTATGTGAAGCGTTGATGAGTCGTGCCGACGAGAGAAAACAGATGTATGTGAAGCGTTGAGGAGTCGTGCCGATGAGAGAAAACAGATGTATGTGAAGCGTTGATGAGTCGTGCCGACGAGAGAAAACAGATGTATGCGAAGCGTTCATGAGTCGTGCCGACGAGAGAAAACAGATGTATGTGAAGCGTTGATGAGTCGTGCCGACGAGAGAAAACAGATGTATGTGAAGCGTTGAGGAGTCGTGCCGATGAGAGAAAACAGATGTATGTGAAGCGTTGATGAGTCGTGCCGACGAGAGAAAACAGATGTATGCGAAGCGTTGATGAGTCGTGCCGACGAGAGAAAACAGATGTATGTGAAGCGTTGAGGAGTCGTGCCGACGAGAGAAAACAGATGTATTTGAAGCGTTGAGGAGTCGTGCCGACGAGAGAAAACAGATGTATGTGAAGCGTTGATGAGTCGTGCCGACGAGAGAAAACAGATGTATGTGAAGCGTTGAGGAGTCGTGCCGACGAGAGAAAACAGATGTATGTGAAGCGTTGAGGAGTCGTGCCGATGAGAGAAAACAGATGTATGTGAAGCGTTGAGGAGTCGTGCCGACGAGAGAAAACAGATGTATGCGAAGCGTTGATGAGTCGTGCCGACGAGAGAAAACAGATGTATGTGAAGCGTTGAGGAGTCGTGCCGACGAGAGAAAACAGATGTATTTGAAGCGTTGAGGAGTCGTGCCGACGAGAGAAAACAGATGTATGCGAAGCGTTGAGGAGTCGTGCCGACGAGAGAAAACAGATGTATGCGAAGCGTTGATGAGTCGTGCCGACGAGAGAAAACAGATGTATGTGAAGCGTTGATGAGTCGTGCCGACGAGAGAAAACAGATGTATGTGAAGCGTTGAGGAGTCGTGCCGACGAGAGAAAACAGATGTATGTGAAGCGTTGATGAGTCGTGCCGACGAGAGAAAACAGATGTATGTGAAGCGTTGAGGAGTCGTGCCGAGGAGAGAAAACAGATGTATGTGAAGCGTTGAGGAGTCGTGCCGACGAGAGAAAACAGATGTATGTGAAGCGTTGATGAGTCGTGCCGACGACAGAAAACAGATGTATGTGAAGCGTTGAGGAGTCGTGCCGATGAGGAAAAACATACGCATACGAAGCGTTGAGGAGTCGTGCCGACTAGCAGTTCAATCGGACAGTTTTTATTTGTGATTCGGCAGTTGTTCTGTTGCTCTGAGCTTGGACAAAACTAATCTGAGTGTAACGTTAGCACTACGCTAACTGACTAAAAGGCCATAAAGTGTGAATAGCAGTAACTGGTGTTTTCTCCATTTGTCACACTGGTGTCAGAAGTGGGATTCGTCTAGTTTCATTACATCGTCGTCAGAAGTTGCAACGTTAGAACCAAGATGGAGGGAGATTCGGAAACCAGGATGATGGTAATGATGAAAGAATTATTCGCCAACATGAAGATAGAAATGTCCAAGATAAAGACGGAGCTATCGGCGAAGATTGACGGGGGAGTCATCGTCGTGACGGAAGGCGCGAAAGTACTAGTCGAACTGGTTGATGTGAGGGAAGACGTGGAACAACTTGGCGAACTGATTGGCGTGACGGAAGACGTGGAACAACTCGGCGAACTGATTGGCGTGACGGAAGACGTGGAAGAACTCGGCGAAAAGGTGGAAGACCTCTGCCAGCATGTGGACGTCGTGGAGGACGACGGGGAACGTCTTGGCGCCCTGGTAGTAAGAGTTGACGAGAGCGTCAAAGTACTGGATGCCAGGGGCAGACGGAATAGCGCGGACCCGGGGAGGGAGCACCTAGTGGCCGAGGCGACAGTTGCGCCCGTTTCAGATAACGAAAGTGTACGTCTCGGAGAAGACAAAGGGGCAGTTCAGGACGTCGTCGAGGATCTCCTGGAGGAGTCTGTCGGGTACGTAACCAACCAGGATATGACGTGGAGGACGATCAGCAGGGAAGCGCACAAGCAAACGAGCAACAGGCGAGAACCGACCTGGCGTGGGGCATGGGGGGACCGTCGGAGCCATCCAATCACCTGACGCATAGTCCCGTGAACGGAAGAATGGCGGACATCATCGTGGACAGCAGGATACAGGAGAGGCCGTGCCGAGCAATAGTGAACACGAGTGTAGCGGTGGACGTGACTCGCGCGGATGTGGTGGGGGTTGTTGCCGGACCCATCGGAAGCAAGGTGGCTGCGAAGGTGCGCTAGAGAGGTCGGCGGACATGGTACTCAGTGAACCGTTTCCAAGTGCGCAGGATGGCCCGTCAATACACCAGGAAGAAGGGCAACTGGACGAGGGACCGTCAAGACCGGCGGTACTGTTGCAGAATTTCGAAGCAGGATGGCATACATCGTCCTACCCGGACCAAGGGACACTATCCAACAGCGATACCTAGGATCGTGCCTCCTGGAGAAGAGGTTCGATGGGTTAGTCCACCGGTGCGCAAGGGAGATGCCGCAGTGATAGTGCTGGTCGGGACGACCAGCTCTGAGGAGGGAGCAGTGTCACCGCGCCCGCCGCATCTAATTGCCGACAACAATAGGAGCGTACGAGACAATAGCTATTACATGGTGGTGCGGTTTCTGGACCGTTCCGCCACAGGCCGCCGACAACAATGGGAGCGTACGAGACAATAGCTATTACATGGCGGTGCGGTTTCTGGACCGTTCCGCCACAGGCACTCCCGAATATTCTACCTCCAGAACTTTCCCTCTGTCTAAGGACCTATATAAGTCGCTGCCAAGCACCGGGCACGAGAGAGAGAGAGAAAACAGACGTATGCGAAGCGTTCAGGAGTCGTGCCGACGAGAGAAAACAGACGTATGCGAAGCGTTGAGGAGTCGTGCCGACGAGGAAAAAAATACGCATACGAAGCGTTGAGGAGTCGTGCCGACTAGCAGTTCAATCGGACAGTTCTTATTTGTGATTCGGCAGTTGTTCTGTTGCTCTGAGCTTGGACAAAAGTAATCTGAGTGTAACGTTAGCACTACGCTAACTGACTAAAAGGTCATAAAGTGTGAATAGCAGTAACTGGTGTTTTCTCCATTTGTCACAATATTTTTATACGTTAAGTGTGCAAAGAAAACGGAATCTCAAAGCTTTAAAAGATTTGACTATTGTTAAATCTTATATAAATGGTGGACATTTTGAGGAAATGTGATTGTAATAATCTAACAAAACTAAGGCTCGTTATTTTCTGTTTGTGTCAGTTCATCTTTATTATGTTAACGGTTTCTTCTTTGCTTGAAAGGTGTGTAACTTTCTGGCATCTTCTGCATTTATATATAAAACAATTTATAAGGTTGTTTATCAGAATTACATGAAGTGGATAAGAAAAAAGGCATTTTCAGGAGTGAGTTGAAAAGATCATGCAAGCCCAGCATATCAGATATTTTTGTAAAATATGATGAGCAAAGCATGATGACTTTAGCTCCACCAGAATGAACCAAGTTAATAAATAATTGATGAAGGAAATCTCAAAATTGACAATGGATGCAGCAAGCGATGTTACTGTTACATATACGATTTTTGAAACTGTTCATTTTCAAAGCCCTTCCTGTAATATTGTGCGTCACCCTCCATGAACTATTTCGCCATATTCCATTAATAATCGCGAAACCATGATGGTCCGAGTGATTGAATGGCTCGCTACATTACAGATGTAACCAATCCCAGTGCAGAACCCGCTGACGCAGCTATCCTCTCTGAATTATGGGTACGCGTGCACTGGAACACCGATGATGCAGTGCGCGTTTTAAAATGACATCGTTTATTTCTGTGTGGGTCTCGCGGGACAAGCGCTATTTGTCATTGCTTATAGAACCATGCATCATCTCTGCCTCCCTTCCAAACTGCAATCATAGAGTGTACGGAGCCTACGCCACGAATTGAATTAAAGTTACCATCCCCTTCTAGAATCACCCGCACAAACAGTCGCGCATCGCTCTCCGTGACAGATGACAAAGAGTCTTCGTGCAGCCTACCTCATAATATAGCTTCTGATTCTGTAGACGACTTCATTACAGTGATTTAATTGTTTCTATTTCTGTATGAAATTCAAACACCTTAGCTTTGCTTCCAAAAGGGTGGAAATTTACATCTTCAAGTCATTTTACTTATATAAATTTGATTTTTTGAATTGGTATTGTGACCATATGATAAAATCCAGTTCAGTTACTTCTCTATTACTTTATTTTTTATTCTAAACTTCTGCACAAAAACCAGCTCTCTTCTATTGATGCTAACACTGTCTAGTATTTCGTATACATGCCAGTGTTACGCTGTGTTGAGTTACGCTGTATAAGGATACAAGCAGGCGCGAGGGCGCACATTCATACGCACCCGTACACACACACACACACACACACACACACACACACGCGCGCGCGCGCGCGCGCGTTAGAAATTGTCTCCGTGACGATTCAAGTTCGTAACTGCCTACTTTGCTCGTTGTCTCGCCTTGTTATATAGCGAGAAACGTAAGAAGGACCTTTCTGGGACTTCTGCAAATACGCCGGCTGCCGGACACTTCTCGAATAATCTGGAAAACCTTTTGTGTTGCCGCTCTGATTGTTGTCACGTGTTCAAAAATAGTGGCTCGCGGCAGCGTGCCCTTAAGCGTGTTTTATGCAGGAAACCGCCTGTAGTGTGAGGCACGGCCCCAAACCTTTGCTCTTTTGCCGTTGCTGTCGTTGCCGGCGGTCGGCGTCACAATAGATTAGGACGTTTATAATTTGATGGTGGTACCGTCGCCGAGCGGTTAGACCGTTCACCTACCAACTAGGCGGCCCAGGTTTGATCCCGGGGATCAATAGAATTCAGGCTCCAAACTCAATAAGTCTAGAATTAATGTATACATAAATTTAAAGTCGAGTGTTTACGTAAGACTTAAGATAGATTGCTGAGCCCAATTGACTGACAGCTAAAGAAAATTGCATTTTCAGTGGTACTACTCCAAATGTTACCTTCATAAGTTTCTAGACCCACTCAATAAGGTTTAAAACCTCCTGTGCGTTTCGTTGAAGCAGAACATATTTGCTGTGAAGCTCTTTGACATTTCAAATAGCAAGAGTAGGTGTGATGGAGCTAAACATTTGCACACACCTTGGAGCAAGGTATTAACGTCAAACAACTCTGGTTAAAAGGTTATATTTACTTCGTCATTCGCAGATTTTGAGATAAGGATCATAGCATATGCCTTAGCTCAATAAATAAGAGAACTATAATGCACTATACATGACAAAGCGGTAGTATATATTTCTTTTCAAATATGGCTTGTCACCATTCCATCTGAATTTACTGCCCACAAACAAAACGCTAATGAGAAAAGTGAGGGTATTTGGCATGTTCAGTCGATACTCTAATGCCTAAGAACAAAGAAAATAAACGCTATCCAAATATTCTTTGCTTACGCAAAAAGAGTTTTACTTTACTTAAACCTTATAGTTGGTGAAGCAAACACGCTTGCAAGACAAAAGAACAACATAACAGAGGTTATCACAACTAATATAAGACGACTGAACTTACCAATAAATTCTCGAGCGGAGCGGAGTGAGAGAATTTATCTGGGAAGGTCAGACCTTCAAATGATACTTATTTGGATTATTTCGTAATTAAAATATTAATTGAAATACATCTGACTCACATGACTTTCTCTACTCTTGTACTAATCATTCTTACAAACTCTTATTCCTGTATCTTCTTCTTGTTAGTTAAGACAAACATTTGCACAAATTATCTTATTGTTTATTTCCTTGTAGATGCAAGGGTATTATTATAATACACTAGGCTTTGTGCAATAGTCAAATCTTTTAAAGCTTTCAGCTTCCGTTCTCTTTGCACACTTAACATATAAAAAAATGAACAACGATGTTCCATTTCACGAAAGTTTTAAGTTTTTCGAAACAGACACACTTAACAAGGAATATATCCAGAATGGTTCAACCTACAAGAAAATTTATTCAGACATACATTATGTATTTTAGCAAGATGTATATATTTATACAGTATGATTTGGTCTATCTGTAACTGTTTACCAGTTTTGCAAAAGTGGTCCAGAGTAAATACGACTACAGGGGCTATAGCAAGAAAATCCTTCAAAATCTTTGTGTTGCATACTTGAAATACATTAAACATAAATATCAAATTTGGTTTTTAACTGGCTTTTCGTTTTTGAGTTATGCTGTCCAGACTGACACACACACACACATACACACACATACACACACACACACACACACACACACACAGAGAGAGAGAGAGAGAGAGAGAGACACGGACCTTTTTCTAAAAAATGCTTTTTATTCAGGGGGTCTCAAAACATATATTTCCGGTGAAATCTCAACATCGAATTTTTGAGTGGAATACAATACTTTCTCTACTTACCATTAGAGAAAGTAAAAATATAGATCTCGTTAAAGCACACATTTATGACAAATACCAAATATTTTTCTTTTAGTTAACGTTTTATGATATATTCTACTTAGTTATTGGTTTCAATGTCAAATTATTTATGCTTTTGTCAAATTCAAAGTCACTTTTGTTTTCTTATTTTTTCCTCCTGCTCATGCAAAGAGACCGCAATTTTAAAGCCAACAGATAGCGACCAGCTCTAATAAGATTTGACTATCGTTTAATGTCTGTTGTGTTCCCATACTCGAATTGGAAATAAGTAATAACACAATTCCTACAAAACTTTGTCTCCATTAATTCGAAGTAACAGAAGAGTAACCTTTTGCACAATAGTTTGTTAAATAATCGGTAGAGAAAGGTATGTGAAAGTAACACATCAGAATTTCGTCTGATTAATAACCATGCAAAGAGGACAGAATTAGAATCAGCTCTTAGAAGATACCTTTTAGAGTTATCTTTTATAAGAATATTTGGCACAAACATGAGTAGAGAAAGTCATGTGAAAGTCATCAGATTTTTATACAGAGTACGTTAGGATAGATCCGACATTGAAGGGGTATACCTCGCTTAGCAAGCAAAGCAAGCAAAAATGTTTATTTGGGCATGTTTTACAACATGCCCGGGCTGTTTAGGGAATTCCCTCTTCAGCCTAGTGTGGTAATTGTTTTTTGGTACGTATTGGGAGTTCCCTCGGCGTTGGTGCATATTGATGTTTATTGTGTTTTTTGTTGACATTGTGTAGTGTAGTGTGTTGTAATTTGTGTATTATGTGTATCATTGTCAGGTTTCACATCCATGGCTCCATTATGTGATTCTGCCCAAAAAGACCTTAAGTTTTTCTGCTGGTTTTTGTTTTTTATTTTGTGCTGCTGCAAGACTCATTGTTAGTTTTTATATGTGTGGTGTATTTTTGAATGTTTTGGGGTTTTTGTGTGTGTTTTTTGTTTTGTGTCTAAATGTTTTGAAAGTGTTGTAAATGGTCTCGTAGTTTCTGTTCTTCTTGTTCTTGGTACTTGTCGTAAACTTGTATGAGTGTAATAAGGGGAGGGTTTTTGTCTGTTGGTGTTTCTTGTATGGTCTTCATCTTTTGTGCTGTGTTTATAAGTGTTCTTCTGTAGCTTCTTGTGTATGCATTATGTATGTATTTTATGAATTGTTGTGCTATGTGTGAGTCTATGGGTTGTGTGTTTGTGTATTGATATATAGTGTTAGATTTGAATGATGGTAATAGTTTGTGTGCAGTCCGTAGGCATCTTCTTTCAAATGCTTTTATTTTATTCATCATGGTTGTTGTGATGAGGGGCATTGTGGCTACTGCTGCATATGTAAGTTGTGGTCAATGACACAGCGGCTATATGTGGCAAGCAACAGCCTATAGAAACTCGCAGAAATCCTGGCTCAAAGACCCGACTGAGTATTGGAGCTGTCAGATAGCGACGAATAAAAGGGCAATAATAGGTTACCGATTGCTATAACAAATGTCAAGTCCAATTTATTTTACTGTCACTTTATTTCTTCTTTAGTAACAAGCAATAACTGTTTTGTTACGCTAAACACAATTCACAATTCCACTGACCTTGCAACTCGCAGCTATTCTCTCGCTATTGAAAATTCCGAACTAGTCCACTGCACAAGTCAGTCTGCATAAACAATTCCTGAATCACGGGATGGTTTCTGGAAATCAAAAGTTTCTGGCAATCGACCAACGCATGCAATAGTGTTTGTTCTTGAACCGACGCATAGTTGCATTTTGGAGGTCGGTGATAACAAAGGTAGCTAAAATTTAATCTCTCTGAGACGCGGCCACCGCGACAGTACTTCTTCATTGGAACAAGCATCCACCCCAGCTGATCGGCGCCACCACTTCAAGCCATGATACCGGGAAACACACCTGAAACATGGGAAGCAAACGGAATGAAATGGAAATGGGACAAAAGAAATCGTAGAACAATTTACCTATCGACTAGGCATAACAATAAAATCCCAGGGTCAACGAAAATCAAACCAGTGCCTCCCGAATGCGAATCGTGCATTACTTTGGAGACATACCTCTTAGTATATGTCAGAGTAGAATGAAAAGTGAAGTGGAATGGATGATCAGGAAATTCGGAGGAAGTAATTATCCCTCCATGAGAATCAATCCCACGACCTCCCGAATCAGCCTATTACATACTGCGGATACAACTCACTTGATATATTTCAGAGTAAGTGTTCAATATGTTCTGTGGAAGGTTGAGAAAAGATTTTGGTTAGTGTCCCAGCAACCTTTTCAGGATTCATGTTCGCCTTAGCGGTCACTTGGCCAAAAACGGGTTCAACGGGAACTTATTACGCAAGTTTTATATCTGAATAACAATAAAAAACATAATATTTAATGTAATTATTGGGATTTAATTCATATTCTTGGCCACCCAATTGTTTTTAGCGGTTGATTTTAAAGTTGATAGGAAAAAGCATTACTTCGTGAAATAACTCCTTTTGGACAGAGCCTTGTTTGGCATTTGCGAAATTGGAAAGTAGGTAGGGAAGTCTAATATGGTTACAAACACCTCTGCCTTGGAATTCCTCATGGATTGCTTCTAATGTAACCTGAACTGTGTACATTGTGGTTGAATACTGTTTGAAAAAAGGTGAGATTACACTACTGCTGGCTTAACTTTGCAAAAAAGGGAACGTAGAATCATCACCACGAACCTATAATTGGGACTATTAATCTCACGCCATTGATGATATAGCAGGTTTTTTTTTTTTCAACATGGAGAGGAAGATCATAAATGAGATTGGCTTTTTTCTTGGTTCTAGTTAGCTGAGTACCTAAAGATTTCAAGGAAACTCCTGGGAGAAAATGAATTTGGGGCTCCAGTTCATACCAATATTTAGTACCTAATAAGCGAGCGAGGTGGCGCCGCGGCAACGTGTGTCACTCGCATGTGGGAATTCCCGGACTCGATTCCCGGCGGGCGACCGCGCACTCTGACTTGGCTTCTCCATATCCCTTAGGCGAATAATGCAGTTTATTATTTCATATCAGGACATTCCCCTTCATTCCATCTCCTTATCTTTAGGTGTGCTTTCACGCGAGTAGTGTTGGCGGTGCTGGACAGATGGCGCGGACGCTTGTGCATGATAAATGCTGTTCTCGGCGCTAGATGGCGTTGGGCGACTACTATCCTCCGTCGGGGGAGGACGCTTGGGTGGTTCCACGGTGTGATGGTTGCTCGGCGAGGCCTGGCGCCGGGATGCATGTTAGGGACTTTCCCGCGTCCCTGTGGGTGTCTTGCTACGGTCGTGTGGCTCCTCTGGCTCCCTCACTTCATCCCTGCCCCCTGGGGGAGTGTTAGCGCACAATACATCTACATAGGTCGAGGTGTGCGTGGTGTCTCCTCCGTGTCTTTACCCTTTCTACCCTTTAGTGTCTAATAACACACCTAACCGACGAATACAATTGCTAAATTTTTAGTCCCTATCATGGAACTATTTTAAAGGGAAAATACCTAAAAAAGGAGCTTTTTAGGAAGGTCTATCAAATAGTATTTGATAAGTATTAATAGTATTTGATTTAAAGTACACCTTCGCATTAAAATGTCCTTTCAGCTGCTGAAGTACCCGCATCATTTAAAACTACTAAAATTAGAGGAAACAAGAAATTACGAAGGACAGCTCTGTGCAAAATAACCGAGAAAACCAATTTTTCCCCGGAATCGTCAAAGTATATACAATTCAGCACTCACACCGGAAGTCTATACTAGTACAATGGAATATCAATAGATTCCGACCGTAATTGAGTACCTACTTACAACTTCTGATTAATAAACATCAAACTGAACTTATGTCTACAGGAAACTAATTTCCGAGATCCACGTGATTTCATATAAATATTACCTATACTTATGTATTGTATTTATATCTTTGCGTAGTAAGTTTTGTCTGTCTCTTATTGTTTATCAGTTTTACAAAGTTATAAAAATTCATTCAAAATAAAGAGGACTTTTAAAAGACAATTTGCAGAAAATTCAAGATATAATTATTAATCGTTTAAGTGCCTCAAAAACATGCTTCTTTGATGGAAAAAAATGAAAAATAGAGGTAATTTTCATGTCGAGGAAGTTTAGGGTGAATACATATCCTTAAGTCTTCACCCGACATGTTTAAATGGTCTCTGATTAAAATATTAGTTTAGTGTACTCTCCGATATTTATTATTGAACACACATACACATGCGCACAAATATATTATGTGACCAATTGATAATATTCTAAGAATTATTTTGCATTTCTGCTGAAATTTCGATATCGTGCTTTTGGGTCGAATTCAGTAAATTGTCACAGAAACGCGCTTGCCAAGTTGGCGTTGACTTGCTCACTCACGTGGTCACATGGTAAACTGACTGACTGAACTTATGAGAGTTCTCGGTTATGGAAATTTTACACCGTTCCAGAACGTTCAAGATGGTGAAACTTCAAGAAATTCAGGTTATCTAGCAATAACGTTTCCACTGCTTATGCCGAGTAAGCCTGCCACTTATCTGCATATAATTCCGATTAGCCAGTGTCCACCTCCCGATAACCATACTCGATTCTGTCAAGTGACAACCTACTATAGGTAGGTGACAAAGAAAGCAGAAATAAATAAATAAACCACGAGAAAAAGTTATATGCACCAGAGTTTTATACATTAATGTGATTAAAATTTAGAAACAATGTAAAGCAATTAAGGACCATAAATTCGTAGTTGATTTAGTGACAAATCAGCATTGTAGGTATACGAGTTAATACCGTTACCGATAGCCAGTGTGTTTCAAAGGTAAAGGCCACCGATGAGCATTAAAAAATAAGCACTTATTAGAGGTACCGGGGCGCTGACCACGTCCCACCTCCAGTACTGCACCCCACTTCTGATGCCTGTGGTGAACAGAGGTGGGGACCCAGCGGTCAGGCGGTAGGCCTTGGTCCGGGGGCTGTTGTGCCACGGGGTTACGGGTTACCCATTAGAGAGCAATTAGCAGAATCGATCCAGACTCACATTGTGCAGAATTCGCTTAGTAAATCTCTTAAACTTACCACTTGCTTCTCTCCTTTGCAGCTTTCCTCTAAAATGTTTTCCTTCGCTGAAACTTTTGTACCACAAATGTAATTTATATTGCATCAAAACTAACAATTAAGGCATTACCAATGTTCACGATCTAATACAAAGAAAGGATGTAATTATTAACTAAACCACTTTATTTAAAAGGTACCTTAAAATTATCCCTATTTATATTTTCCCTACAAGGAGTTCTCATAAATATATATCAACCCTCGGCAGGGCCAATCAAATCGCTTACCCATCTTGACTTTATTTGACTCCTTCATAAAAAGTTGCTGCCTGATTATGAGTTTGTTCGTAGCTAAAATATATAATTATATCACGTCCTGAGAAACAGCAAGAGGTGGGGAAAAACCAAGTCAATCAGCAAATTATCTCTTTGTAAATAGAGCAGACTGTAAAAGCGATAAGCTGGGCAATTTAGTTACAAAAAATAGAGCGGAAAAAGAGAATTATAGTTGGAGCGAATGAATGTACTCTAACGGATATTGTGTTACCTTAATTTTGTCGACTTATGCGCACGTTAGTTCAAGAGATTAATAAAATGAATCATGTTTTCACAACGTGCTAAACATGTATTGAGAAATTATGCTATTGGCAAACAGTGATGTTCAAAGTATACATTATTCTAAATAATATTATCTACCTAACAAACAAAAAACCTAGAACAAGGTCGTTTTTAAAAGCCCTTGCATAACTATAATATGTTTGCTATAGTCTTTACATTGATTACACTGCTCTGCATCTTGGAAAGAAATGATGTTTTAGTTTTGAATGTCGATTCCCTCTAATTTTGGGGTACTGTTACAAATATGTTACCACTTCTCTTCAATCAGGTACAGATTAAAAAAGAAATGAAAACAACGTTTTTATATCAACTCGTTGCCTATATACTGGCTCCTTCGGCCATACGTTAACCATGATGAGCGTAACAAATATGTCCAACACAATTACCTATACCAATCGTTTCGCTGAAAAAATCATTTATGTCAAATATTTGGAGCCGTCTAGCTTATTGATGAATGGATATATCTTGTTTCACTAAGATTCATTAGTATAAGATATTGGAATAAATATTAACTATTATTAAAATAAAAGCAATTAAAAATTGCTACATGAGACTAAATCATTTGTTTGACACCACGAAGAACAATTCTGTGAAACTTAATTATAAATAAGCTGAATAAAGATATGATAAAAACTACCACCAATTAGTATGGTATTATTTAGCATGAGAAGAACTTTCTATTTTCAGGTACCAAAAGTAGTCCGTACTCATATTAACTGTCAAATATTGCATGTCGTCTTTCAATGTCTTTCAAATCTTTGTGAAAACGTTCACTGTTCCTCGTTGTAAATTTAAGACAACAGAAAACAGTCGATGTGAGCATATAGGAAGTGTAATTTCAAACTCATGTTACAACCTAGTTTTCTCAAACTTTGCAACATGTCGTTCATAACGATCTTTTAATCTGAACTCCTTATTTTCTAGGAAAAGTTTTACATCTTTGTGGATATTCCAGGCTTGCTTTTCTGTTTGGTTCACCGTGTCCTCAAAATTGGTGTCACACTTTTTTAATTTCCTGACCTGAGGTCCAGTAAAAACACCTCCTTCAGAATGATTTAGTCATAATTTAATGTTAACTTGAGATTGCCAAATCTCTCTTAGAAATTAAACTTTGCATAACATTTTAACATTAAATTGTGACTAAATTCATTCGAATTATGTTAGAAATGCGTTGCAACATTGTTCACACAATGTTTGTGGGATAGTTAGTGAAATAATAAACCATTTATATCCATTTGTCAACAAACTAGATGGTTCCAGATACTTGACACAATTTCTTCAACGAAACGGTTCTTTATTGACAATAATTCTATTTGACATATTTGTTACATTCATTATGTAGAATCCCTGGTTAACAATGGCCGAAGTAGTGCCCAGTATATATACTCGTACTTAAAACACTCACTGTCCTTGTCTAGGGCACAACAAACTGACCAATGATACCCAATTTCATGAAACATTTTTTTTTTATTTTCTCAGAAACCAGACGTGGTAGAGAAAAATGAATTAAACCGTTCAACTCAGCGCAAGAAATATGTTTGGGAACATGTATTCAACTGAAAAAAAAAAAAAAAAAAAAAAAAAAAATCTGATGCAGAGCGGGTTATAATTTTTTTATGGAACGATACCATTATTTCTCGATACCCAAAGGGTTTTCTGCACACTTGCTCACGCTGCTCTGTTGTTATTGGTGCTCTCAATATCAAAACAATTCCACATTTCACTCATGCTTTATACAATATCACTGTTGCACATTGGTAAAAAACGTATTTGGAAATTAGTCTTACGGTAAACCTGTAAGGTACTTCTGTGGCCGAATTTCATTTGCAAATCACAAACTAACAAATGCAGTCATATAGATGGAAGGGAAAAGCATTTGCTTTATTATCTCACATCTTAAGTTCTGATTTGTTTCTGTTGGATTCACAGAATTTGGTCACCGGAATAGGTAAATGTAATGGCCGAGAGTGAGTCACCGAGTTAGTATTTTGTAGAAACATGACGTAGGTCTTCATTAACTGTTTTCAACTCAGTTACATGAGTATCCCTAGTCTTATTGTTTTGCAGTGTTTGTTTAGACACTACTCTTTGGGGACACGTGCTAAAAACGTTTTGTATTAAGTTTAATGTACTTTAAATTAGTAGGTCATATCAGAGGATGAATGACATGGATGAAATGTTACTCAGAGGAACCGGGGTTCCATAGACCTAAACGTTACTCGACGTTTGTCTTCTTAGGTTAAAAAAAACCTTGGAATAACCTTATTCGGATAAGTCATCCTAACTCGAGATTCGAACTCGAGACCTGTTGAATATGAGGCAGACACGCTACCAGCACACCACAGACGCCGGCGAGATAAGTGGAATCTCGTAAGATTCCTTAACTAGCACAGAGTTAAAGCAACAACTTTCATAATGCAAGACATAAAAATTGAAACGTATCGAAGTTATCTTACAGCATAAGACACACTTCTAAATCAGCGAGTATCGAGAATATCGAGGTGTAGAGGTCGCATCCCTATTATAAAGTAGGCTCATAAGCCATCGAAATGATATGCAGATAGGCAGGGAGACGGGCGGGTGGGCGGACGGGCTGGCAGGCAGATAGGTAGACAGGTAGGTAGGTAGCTAGCTGTAGGTAGACAAGTAGGTAGGTGGGTAGGTGGGTGGGTAGGTGGGTAAGTGGGTGGGTGGGAGGGTCAGTGGTTAGGTGGGTAGGTAGGTAGCTAGCTGTAGGTAGGTAAGGTGGGTGGGTGGATGGGTAGGTGGGTAGGAGGGCGGGTGGGTGGGTAGGTGGGTGGGTGGGTAGGTAGCTAGCTGTAGGTAGGCAGGTAGATAGGTAAGGTGGGTGGGTAGGTGGGTAGGTGGGTGGGTCGGTGGGTGGGTAGGTGCGTAGGTAGGCAGGTAGGTAGGTAAGGTGGGTAGGTGGGTGGGTAGCTGGGTGGGTAGGTGCGTAGGTAGGCAGGTAGGTAAGGTGGGTAGGTGGGTGGGTAGGTAGCTAGCTGTAGGTAGGCAGGTAGATAGGTAAGGTGGGTGGGTAGGTGGGTGGGTAGGTGGGTAGGTGGGTGGGTCGGTGGGTGGGTAGGTGCGTAGGTAGGCAGGTAGGTAGGTAAGGTGGGTAGGTGGGTAGCTGGGTGGGTAGCTGGGTGGGTAGGTGCGTAGGTAGGCAGGTAGGTAGGTAAGGTGGGTAGTAGGTGGGTGGGTGGGTGGGTAAGTGCGTAGGTAGGCAGGTAGGTAGGTAAGGTGGGTAGGTGGGTGGGTGGGTAGGTGCGTAGGTAGGCAGGTAGGTAGGTAAGGTGGGTAGGTGGGTGGGTCGGTAGCTGGGTGGGTAGGTGCGTAGGTAGGCAGGTAGGTAAGGTGGGTAGGTGGGTCGGTGGGTGGGTAGGTGCGTAGGTAGGCAGGTAGGTAGGTAAGGTGGGTAGGTGGGTGGGTGGGTAGCTGGGTGGGTAGGTGCGTAGGTAGGCAGGTAGGTAAGGTGGGTAGGTGGGTAGCTGGGTGGGTAGGTGCGTAGGTAGGTAGGTAGGTAAGGTGGGTAGGTGGGTGGGTGGGTAGGTGGGTAGGTAGGCAGGTAGGTAGATAAGGTGGGTGGGTCGGTGGGAAGGTAGGTAGGTGGGTGGGTGCGTACGTGGGTGGGTAGGTGGGTGGGTCGGTGGTTAGGTGGGTAGGTGGGTAGGCAAGTAGGGAGGTAGGTAGGTAGATTGGGTGGGTGGCTGGGTGGGTGGGTAGGTACTGATGGCCTCTGAGGAAAAGTCTGCGGGGTGTTCTCTCTGGAGGGATAAAGGTGACAGTGGTACCTGACAGCTCAGGATAATGTTATAATTAGATCATCTCTTTAGATTAAATATATCGCGCGTTCATGGAAACAAATTTGTGGCAGATACGCATTCGTCGACGACTAGGGAAAACTGCAGCAAACTTTAGGTAGGAGTTAAATAAGAATCAAACCCAGGATCTCTGGAATGCAAGTCTCGCACGTCGCCGCTGAGCCATTACATTACATTGTAGGAAAATGTGAGGAAAGGAAGAGGGAAATAAATAAAAAAGAAGAGATAAAGAAAGAAGCAAAGAGAGAAATAAAGAAAGAGAAATAAAGAAAGATAGAAATAGACAAACAGAAAGAGATAGCAAGAAAGAATGGCGGAAAGAGAGAAAGAATGTTTCTATAACGTAAGAGCTTCGTAATTTTTTTCTTTTCTTAAGTAAGATTTCTTCCATCTCTTACTGTTTACCTGTTATGCAAAAGTCATCCAGAATGAAGAGGACTTCAGAGGCTTTTCCCAGAAAATTCAAGATATACTTTCATTTATCATCAACATATCTTTAAACATATAGTAGTTTCATCAAGATCGTTAGAGCCATTTTTGAGATAATCAAAATTAATACAAATGTTCCCATAAAGAGAGGCTTGGGGTGAGAGAATCTTCTTGAAATGTCGTATCTTTGAAAGCTGTTGAATTTCAATTCAAGTTTAGTATTTAACTGACTTTTCGTTTTTGACTAATGCTGTTCACAGACACAAACACAAGCGCGCGCATGCGCGTAAACACACGGATCTTTTTCTAACTTTTTATTCAGGAGGCCTCAAAACGTGAATTTCCAATGAAATCTTGACATCGAAACCAACCAACTCCGGACGCTCCGACGATCCAAGAGGAAGTGAGGGTTTTGTTCGTTTATTACTCCTATCTAATTACAAGGTGAATCCTGCGAACTGGCTCACGAAATCCAGCGCTGACATTCTTACGCATGTGGCAACAATGAACTAATTCTCTTGTCTAACGAACCTTATGCATTCTAACGTTATGTGCCATGTTCCTCTGATATTAATATTTAAAGCGATTCTATTTCCTTGTCTTTACGAATAGTTAATTATCAATTAACTATGGATAGTTATGGATAACTTCGTTTATCAGTTCCATTTTAAGTGGTCTATTTTCTGAACCCATAATTGCTTTATCTACTACGTAGAGTAAATAAGAGAAGTATTGTACTCCACCCAAAAATTGTTGTTGTTGTTGTTTTCTAGTGCCTTGCATCTGGCAATGAAGCCATTAGCATTCGTGCTTTCCAATACTTTTGAACACCCAAAAATTCGATTTCAACATTTCACCAGAAATATGTTTTGAGGCACCCTGAATACAAAAAAAAAGCATTTTTAGAAAAAGGTCCGTGTATGTGTGTGTATGTGTATGTGTGTGTGTGTGTGTGTGCGCGCATGAGTGCGTGTGCGTGTGCGTCTGCGTCTGCGTCTGTGTCTGTGAACAGCATAACTCCAAAACGAACAGTCGGGTAAAAACCAAAGGTGCTATTCATACCATCCTTTCAATTAAAAGACTAATGATTATGCCACCTTTGTACAGTCAAAATACTACGGCCCTTCAAAAAATTCTTTAGTGGGCAGGTCACATCTCTTAAATAATCCCAAGAAACTATGGTTTTAATAAACAGGCGAGCATTTTAATATTTTTTCAAGGATATGAGACAAAGTTTCTGAAGAAAGTTTCTCTTCCCTAAACTATCCTTTACACAGAGAATTTTTTCGAACATTTTAATTTTCTCAAAGATGGCTCTAACGATTTTGATTAAAATGCCAAATGTTTAACATATTTTCCACAAAAATATAGATCTCATTAAAACACACAATTAATGTCCAAATACATTTTTTGTAGAGTGAAACATTACGGAGACGGAGATTTATTTGTGTGAGTTTTGCAATGCATCAACTTTTCTAAAATGGAAGGTCGTTATTCATTTTTTATATCTCACTCGTGCAAAGAGAATGGAAGTTCAAAGTCTGCATATAGCGACCAGCCTTAAAAGATTTGACTATCGCTCACAGCCTCCTGTATTCCCATATTCCCCTCGCACTTACAAGGAAATAAGCAATAAGATAATTTGTACGAATGTTTATCTCAACTAGCATGAAGGAATGGTTAGTACAAGAGTAGAGAAGATCATGTGAGTGCAATATATCAGATTTTTTGGTATCAACTTTCCCTGTGTGTGGTAGGGAATGTAAGAAGGGATGTATATTTTTGCGGTATCAGCAGCTACAAATAAAACGAATTTTAAAATTGCTATAAAGTGTTAAAGTGCATATTGAACATGATTGTCATTTCTCGTTATTGTACAAAATGAGCCAGCAGAGAAATGAGTTGCATTCTCGCCAGCTGGCAATACCAGACATAAGGCCATCCTATTTGAATTTTGAGGGTTGGCTCCTTTGTGCAGTGACACCGACCGGGGCCCATAAGCGCCGTTTTACGATTCCCTCAGTGAGAGCAATAAATAATTTTCTTGTAAGTCGTCCGGGCAGGTCGGTCGGCACGCAGGACAAAAAACAAAGGGAGCCATGCTGAACCAGTTTTGTTAACGTGGTTGCTGGAAGTGGGCAAGGATTTATATGGCCATGATCCATCATGGAGGAGGCCGTGGAGTCGCTGCCTCGCCGGTTGACCTCTGTAAACAACCGGCTGTTCTGAAGCCCCTCCCACCCTCGTAAAGATTACACCTTCAGCATCACCCCCCCCCCCCCCCCCCCCCCCAATTCCCGTGTAGTGGTGAGCTCACAAACAATACAAGTCCATCTACTGATTACAGTGTCTAACCTGGATCAGCTACTTTTTTCTGCCTATCTACCAATAAATTTGTCTGGACTTTAGTTGAACACCTCTTTTGTTTAACACCAACTTAGTGGAGACCTTGCTGAAATTCTTTGCTTTTTATCCAATGCACACTATATTTTAAGGGTTGATTAGAATATTTAAAATTTGTACCAAATTTGAAATATTTCTGATGTAGCTTAGTTTTTATATTTTCATAGTTAGATAATATAAATTGTTTAGTTTACGAAAGGACTCTAGCATCTCAATTTCTATGCCATAAAATTCAACATACACGCTTATGGGATATTCAAGATAAAATTGTAGTATGATAATATATAGGGTAGGATAAGATAGGAGGTTATGGAGATGATGAGGCACTGACCCTGAAGAACGTTTACAGCTGTGCCCCTTGCGGGGCACTCTGTGAGGAGACTGGGGGAGACCGGCCCAAGGATCACACAGAGTAGAGGGAAGTGTTCCTCGCATTCACGGATTGAAACACCCCGGTGGCGTCTAGTGCAACCCACCCGCGGTCTTTGACATTCTGCAGAGTGGCTCAGAGACCATACACCGCCACGCCGAAGAAGGAAGGCTTACCTAGATCATATTCCTTGCCATGCAACGCCGGCCCCCGTCGACACTTAGTATCCTGAAAGAGACCAGCCAGATGAAGGGTGAAAGGAAATTAGAACTGAAATGAAATGGAGGGGTAGGAAACTCAGGGGTGTAATGAACCTACTGTGTTCAGCATTCGCCTGATGACCCGGGGAAACCCCCGAAAAAGCGAATGGTTCAACTAGGTCGCCCGCTGGGGATCGACCCCGCGACCTCCTGAAGGCGAGCCATAGACGAAACCGCATGAGCCATTCCACTCAGTATAACAATATGCAAGAATAAGTTTGTATTTTAAAATGTAACATTCCTCAATATTTTTAAATTTTGGCATATTTCTTAAGTAATGCAAAGATTTTCCTGCCCACAGTATGTACGACTTACGCGCAACTTATACGTATGTAGGCATGAAAAAATTTCAAAGAGGTCAGAGTGAAAATTTGTGGTGAGGAGCACTGTAAAATGTGCTTTGAGAAAAAGGCAATTTTATGTGTGCGCAGTCTGTTAGTGGGGTAATTTAAATGACGCTATACGACCTTTGAAAATGGCTGCAGAACTTGTTAATTCAGTTCTAGGCTGGAGTTCGAACGATGGATCTTCGAGCTCTGCCACTGACGTATTACCCAGAACAGACGGCATTAAGTTTGTTTATCTGTGGAGGAACTGCGCGAGTTCTTGCTAACCTGTGAGCAGGTACTTTGTAAACACGGTAACACCATTACCAATTCAGGCGCTTGCTGTGTATAAGGCTTAGTCCATACAACTTTGCTCCGAATCTCTTAACCATCAGACACTATAACTTCATATTGTCATCTGCTCATCTTGTTCTTGGTCTTCCTCAGTTTTTATTTCCAGTGTATGGATACCTACCATATGGTGGTCGATTGAGCCCATCTGTCGTAGTGAAACCCTGTGACGTGCTTCACCCATTTCCATTGGAGTCTTACAACTTGCTGTGGTGGTGGACGTGATTTCTTGGAATCTTTTGTTTGAAACTCTGTCCTGTAGTGAAATGCCCAAGGTTTTTCTTTCAATTTTCCTTTTGCACACCTTTGGCTCTTTTGTTTTTTCGTTAGGGATCAAGCCTGGTGAGCATAGAATAGAGCACATGCGACGCACTTGAGCAGGACTTCGATTCTGAGATTTCTGTTTGACCAGGAGTATGGGTTTAAGTGTCCAGAAGACATTCCGTGCTTGAGCTATGGGCCTATTGATTTATTTTATTGTTTTATTGGATTAATGCACCTAAAATGCATGCAAACCTGCCTCTGATATGACGAAAACGCGTGCATCTATCATAAAAGAGTACTTGTATGTCTATTACCGCTTTCTTATTGCTTATTTGTCATACATCGCCATTCAAATGTGTACATTAGCCAATCAGAGGACAGGGGAGGCAAATTGAACAGGAAGAGCACCTACATGTCAAAGGGGAAAAATTATAAGAAATAGGATTTAGATCAGTGGTGTCACTGAACGGAAACAGGGCGGTTACTTTTACCTCTTCCCAGTTTTAATAGTTGCTGTTTTAATAAGTTATTAAAATACGTTAAATTATATTTAAAAGGTCCTTCCATACATAATATTTAAATAACTTTTCTGAAAAGTTTTAATACACACACTATGGATATGTAAACAAAGGTTGCTAAATGCAAGAGGTATTCTGTACATAATTTTAAGGCTAGCAAAAACAATCTATATCTTGCCATTTTACAAAATTGAATTAATTTTTTTTCAGTTTTTTAAACTTCCACACAAACTTGTTTGATAGAATAGTACACAGATATTTATATCCATAACAAATGTTACCTATACGCAATATAGATACATATTAACCTTATACAAAGTTTCAAGGAGATCTGAATTAAATTTGCAGCACCTGGAGCATTTTGAATGGTAAAAAATATTGTGAGAAAGGGCAGTTTTATGTATAAAAAAAAAAAAAAAAAAAAAAAAAAAAAAAAAAAAAAGGGGGGTAAGTTTTACCTGAAATGTAATTTTCCAGCAGTAAACACTGAAGATAAAAGTACCTAATAGATCTCTGACCACAGAAGGGAAATTCAAAAGTAAAAGTTCGAAAAAATGAGTTGTATTGTTTCTCTAATTTCAGTGGATGTGCATAAATCATTCCCATGCAGCGTCTGTGTAGAACCGTCAACAATGGCCGCTAATGAGAAATAATTATATCACCCAATGGAGGAAGGATTGGGGCATGATCTTATGGCAGAATCCAAATTCCGAATTTTTGACCATTTTTGGTTAGAAACTCAGTAGGGGTCCCAGCTTCAGATCGATGCACCATTGAAGTATTCTCATTCGTGTGAACAGAGGTAACCCTCAAGAGGTATCATAAAAGCGATTTCCAATGTTTGGTGATTTATATGGTGGTTTATAATGCCCCCCCCCTGTAAACTCCTATATATTGAAAATGTAGAAGTTAGCCGTTGAGTGCCTATGGTTGAAGCAGATCACTTCAAAGATCATTCATTTAGATCAGAGGTGCCAAAAATTTGATACCTCGAATCATTTTCCTCTTCTTCCCCTTTGCTCGCTTTGGCTTAGTGGCGAGACCGTGCAGGGTAAAGGTGACTGCATTGAGCTAATGCCGTATGTCTGCACACCTTTGAGTTTCACAAATTCAGAAAGTCAGTGTCGGACACCAATGTGTCCCATTACGAAAATCCAACTGGAATCCTTCCAACATTCTTTCTTGCTCTCATATCTATTACGTCACCAGCGAAGGGTAACTAGCAAGTGGAAACGGTAATCAGCTTGCTTCCCTGCGATACACCATTCATTTAGATAAAGAACTGGTCGTTCTAAGAGTTTTCGTTAGCCACAATGAACATCCACTGAGAAATTATTTCAAATTTAAACCCTGTTCCATACAATTTACCCCTCTCTTAACTGTCACATGTATGTACTAGACATCTCTTATAAGCTGTTCTCTTTGAATATGTCGTTGTCGATACAAGCTACTTCCTTATACTACATAATTATTTGTCTTATAGTATAAGAGGAGAATTGTCAATTTACATTTTAATGTTCCTATGAATCAACTTTATTGCGTAGTGATCAAATGCACGCATTGGACTTTACGCAAGCTCTTAACAAAAATAAGTCAAAGGATTCTACTGCTTAAACTTGCCTTTGAAGATGACAAAATCAGGCATTTATAATGACAGTGTTTATGTCGTTTTTAGTCTATTTTGCATTGTACGAGTTTTGTATGTCACACATCGCGATTCAAAGGTTCATATAGACATTCAGGAGAAAGGTCAAGGGGGAAGATTATAGCAAAGAAGTTTACATAGGTATGCAATGTATGGTTTGGTGTATAGAGTTTAGGTACAAAACGCTTTTGTTTATGTCACTAGTTGATTATTTAGTTGCTCTTGTGACGGTGACTCATTTAAGTGTTTATTGAGTTTATTCGTTTACATATACGCACACATAGATATCACACTCTTAATCACATTTTCCATATTCCATGGAGAATAATAAATACTTCAAAACATCTCACTCACAGCTGGGACTCAAGCAGGAGATCCCTGAATTTAAGAACAATTCTCCCTCCCCAAATGAGGTGAGAGAAATAATTTCTCTTTCCAATAATTACATTACCTCGCAAACCAAAGTAGACTTTAAGCTTCTACCATACTCCATACTGCGAGTGTAAATTTTGGAAATTATTATTTGATGTAGGCACACCGGTTTCAACAAGCATTGTATTAAATAAAATTCAATTAGAACAAAATAACTTTACTGGCTATTTTCGTAAAATGCAAATAATGTTATATCTCAAATTTAGTAGATACGCACTAGATAATTTTGGATAAAATACAAAAAAATAAAAAATCTGATGTGTTGCACTCGCATGACTTTCCCTACTCTTGTACTAACCATTACAAACTCTTATTCTTATATCTTCTTCGTATTAGTTGAGATAAACGTTTGCAGAAATTATGTTGTTTATTTCCTCATAGGTGCAAGGGAAATATGGGAATACAGTAGGCTTTGAGTGATAGAAAAATAAATGACGATCTTCCATTTAAGTATTGTAAAATTAACCAATAACAGGAATATCTCCAAAATGGTTCACTTCACAAATATATACATTTGGACATGAAATTTCTTTTAATGAGATCAACATTTTTGTACAGTAAGATTTGGTCCATCTCTACGGTTATGCAAAAGTCGTCAAGAATAAACAGGACTATATGGGCTATAGCCAGAAAATTGAACATACACACTTCATTTATCATAAAACTATCTTAAACATATGTCATGTTAATCAAAATCGTTAGAGCCATTGTTGAGAAAATAAAAATTTTCGAAACATTTTCCCTGTAAAGGATAGTTTAGGGTGGAAGAATTTTCTTCAAAATCTTCGTTTTGCATCCTTGAAAGGCATTGAACTTAAATAATAATTTTTAATAATAACTTGTTTAACGAACTTTTCGTTTTTGAGTTATGCTGCCCACAGACTGACACACACTGACATACAGACACACAGACATGGTCTGTTTTTAAAAATACTTTTTGGGGGATTCAGGGGCTTTAAAGCATAGGTATTTCCTGTGAAATCTCGACATCGAATTTTTGGGTGGAATACAACAGTGCTCCTACTTACTATCTATACGTACTAGAGAATGTAAAAAACTGTGGATATATAGCATCATGAAATATTTACTTTGCATTCCTAAAATATGAAAATTTGGCATTTATTCGATTTGCAGCAGCGGTTCCCTCACGAACGAAGCGGCGTCTGGGCGGGTTTTCTCCGGGTTCTCCGGTTTCCCCGCTATTCATTTCATCAATTGCTCCATAATTAAACCTTCCAATCATCCATTTCGCCTGCATATCATATCGTCCTCTTCCTCACTATCATACCTGATGCTTGCTGACCACCCGCTTCCAGGTCTTCACTCTGTCTGGCCCAGAGTGCTACCCGACAGACATCTGACCCTAGGCACTGGCTTGTAAGTTCTAGGGGGTGTAAGTCCCACATAAGGGGAGGGTAATCAGGGAAAGAAAAAGAAGGTTCCCTAACGATGAGGGAGGGAGAAACACTAAGTGAGAATACTGTTAAAATAATGATAAATGCTTTTGTCAGTCGCAAATCCGATGTAAGTTTTCTTATATTGTCGTGGTATACGTTACTTTAAATTACATTAGAATTTCATATTAGATTATCCAATCACGTGCAATTTTCATCCATAGAACATAGACAATTGTTCAATACGTATATACTCTTTCAAGTGTTTCCGAAAGGTAAGTGATGCTTTATAACTCTTAAAGTTTCATTACAGTAAAAATCGCAGTAATATATGGAATAACTGTCCTTGGAGATTAACACCAGTATGGAAATTGTGACCATCACTTGCCTATTATGGCAAACACAAAATGTAATGGCGGCTGATAGCTTATCATTACGGTACTCGTTCCTGTTGTACAAATAAATTTTGTGGGTGCAAATTATATTTATATCACCAGCGTGATTTCACAGCGTATTTATGCGACACCGCAAAGCATGCCAAGCCTCTGTTAGGAAGTTGTATTGAGCCACCCGCCATTAAAGTTTGTCAGCCATAATTATGGGCTTAGCGCATTTTGAGAAAAACATATTGTTCTTCCTGTACATTTTGTTCAAACTTTTATATAATTTTCGTATATGAAATTAATGAATTTAGTGACATGTTATATCAAATTTTTTCAGACCAAATATTTGGGTTCGAAGTAAATTACCTTTTTTTTAACGTATGATTATTATTCTACATTTATACCTACCAACATTGTTCTTCCAGACGACGCATCTATCAGTTTTTATTATAATTAGCTGGCCCTTCTATCATAATTTTTCATAAACTCCTTTATTCGACGGTGCACACAAACTTAAACATTTCTGGAAAACATATTTAATATTATGACCTTAAGGCGCGGTTATGTTCTCTGCATATGCACGCGCGAACAGACAGCAGCATTTATTCAACACCACGTTATGTATATCTCTGCAGACTTTTCGTCAAGTTTTTGTCATTCTGTGGCGAGGAATTAATGGCGGTGAACATCATTTCGTATAACTTCTATGCCGGATGACACAATAGATCAACCGTAATTACATTAGAGTCTGTGAGATTTAATTTGTCAGGCCCAAAATAGAAAGAGAGCGAAACACTTCCCTCTTCTCTCTCTCTCTCTCTCTCTCTCTCTCTCTATCTCTATCTCTACCTCTATCTCTCTCTTTATGGTGATAAGTATTTGCAAAGTATATACAGCCATTTAACAGGCAATAGAAGGCTGGGAGACGGGTATTTCATTCCCACGAATTTAGACAAAGCAGGTAGAGTACCCTAAAGACAAGGACAAACCAAATCCGGACAAGTTAAACCTCATAGACTGTAGTTTCTTTATTTATTTAGAGAAAATCAAAGCTCGAGTGTTGGATTTGATTATCTCAGGACTAAAAGGAAGAATATAGGCGTGAATGAAAATATAGTCCATTAGCTAACATGCAAAAAAGCATTAAATTTAAAATAACTACAAGAATTACTTGCAAAAACAGTTTGAAAATGATACAGCAACAATAAATTGAATATATGAATACGCAAATACATTATTATTAACAGTGATACAAAATGCACGTGGAGAAACACAATTTTGCACTTTGTTTACATTGTAGTTTAAAATAGGGCCGGCAAAGGTGTAGGATAGGTTAAGACTTAGCACATCAATAAAATAGTTTGTGCTTATGTCTCTCACGGGGAGGGAGGGGTGAGGTGAGAGGATTTTAAGGGGAGCGGACCTAGAAGAGAGTACAGCAGAAGGCAGGGTCTCTAACAATCACAAATTTGAAATCTCCGATGGCGGCTTGTACGCTGACTCCCCTACCCCTGAGGGCTGACAGGTCCTCTGGAGGGTCTGGGACTCAGAGAGATCCCCCAATCCGGAGGACAAGATTTACAGAGGGCAAGAGTTGCCATGGATGCCGAAACTCCCGCCTACACATAGAACCCTGAAACATCCAAGCAGATGAAAGGTGAAGTGAAATAACAAGTGAGGTGAAATAGGACAGGAAATCCGATAATTGTCCTTCCGAGCATCCCCCGTGGTGACCGGGAAAACCTCCGAAAAAAAATAAATAAATAAATAAAAAACATGCTTTAAGAAAGTCAGCAACGGGAATCGAACTCACGCCCTCCCGAATGCAAGCCTAGCGCGTTACCGGAGAGCCATCTCACACGGTTAATTAGCTTACTAAGTTAATTGATTAAACCATTTCCATGTACTGTAGAATCCCAAAATAACGCGGTTCTCTGGGACATGCTTTAGCCTCACGTTATAACAATTCCGTGGCATATCGAAATGTGAGCTTAGAAGTGACAAAAGTCGATCCCGCAGAAATGGTGGGAAACATTTGCGCAATAAGTTACACTACATTGTAAAGTATGTAATATATGGTAAAGTACGCCACTTTTATATGCAATTACACACGCTAGGGGTTTATTCCAGTCCTGCAAGCGATTTTAATTTATGCATTACATACAATTACATGTACCCATTTTACACTAGCTTAATTTTGCACTGTCTTATAAAGAAATCAACAAGTTTACCACTTTAAACTTTGACAGTTTGTGTATTTAACAATTAGTATTTTCTGACCTAGGGTTGTCCATAAAAATCCTCCTGCAGAATGTACAGTACTGTAGGTAGTTCTCCTTAGTAAGTCATCTTAGAAAAATGTAAAATATAGAGACCTAGGGAAGACGATAGTCTTATGTTAAGAAAAAACAACAAAATGCTTCGAATAAGTCTTACATTCCTACAGCTTACTATACTTGCATTTCTTTCTTGGTTTTGGGGATATTCAGCAATGATTTTTCATAGTGTTTTACCGGTATTTTTATTTATTTATTTATTCTGTTTATTTTAGATTCTAGGTATTTCTAAAAGTTGTAGGGGTAAAATCGTCAAACCACGGAGAACGCCGAGTATTTCAGCTAGTGAACAAATAATAAGGAATCATGTGTATAAACTACCATTATGTGAATATGGGTGTTCAATTTATTTTCGAAAATCAAATCAGCAGTCGACATTTGTAATGCCAAAGAATCTATCTTCACACTTATCAAGTTTCCTTTTGTAACAATGCTCCGACTGAACTAGGTAAAACAGAAATGAATGCATCCTCATATTTCGTGGAAAATCTTACAAAAAAAGAAAGGTTTAGTTCCTTAGTCCGTTTTAGCCCTGAAAGGATGCACTGCACGCTGGACCGGCCAGAAGAGGCGAGCTAAAAAGGGAAGGTTAAAGAAACTAAATTACCTCTATAAACAGTGCCCGCTTCATTTGGTAACTGTAATTAATATTTCAAGTTGTTATTGGCCCCTTTATGGGGAGGCTGGGTGATGGATGGGCCAGGTGCTCCGTGGCCTCGGGGGCATATCTATTACTTTAAGTAGTCTCCGCACAGAAATCCTGCGCCGCGTCCGAAGAAAGAGCGTACACAGTTACTGTCACCTCCCAATTATATTTTCGCCAGCCATTTTCTTTTCCCCAACGAGAGCACATAAAAAGATGCGTACATAATTTATGAAGAGCGAAACGCGTGTGCATTTTGTTTCTTGTGAGGATGGCGGTACCCACCGCTGTCAAGCAACCCCTCCTAAACATCTGATTGAGCATTTCCATTCGAAACCTATACAAGATTTATTGATGTCATTTTTAAAAATACATGCACTTACTATCCAGTGTATAGAAAACAGAAAAACACGATGTTAAAATTTAAGGACACTTATACCTGTAAATGCTAAAAAATGATATTTTGTTTTGCCTTTTAAAAAAATCTAAGAGATTCTAAAAGAAGAACAAATTAGAAACTAAAAGCTTTGCTTTTCTTATTAATATTGCAAATTCGTTCAACTCTGACTAGTTTCAAGTTGTATCCAACTTATTTTCAAAGTTATCCAAACAAGTTACCAAAGTTACCCACGCTTGCTAACTGGGCTAATTCGAAACGGATTTTGTATAACCTCGAATAAGGTTAAACCGCAACAGATAATCACTTAAACGAGTAACATGGTTAAACATATGTTTAAAACATATTTATGTAATTATTGTGTCATGAACTATTTCTATATTCATTTTTATTGGCTTGAATGCCCAATGTTTATTTGTTTGAAGTGCTGTCTCCATTCAGCTGTTTTTGCAATGTGATGAAATGATACAAGTCTTCTAGCTACAACCAAACGTGTAATTAAATCATTTATACAAAGAGTACTAAAGAAAATCTTCAGCGAATTTTGCATCATTTTCTGTAGTCTTTTAAGGCGTGAGCTTCATCGCTAACCTGGGCGCTCATCAAGTTTTCTCCTTAGATTTTAACCCCTTCAATGCACTAGCCCATAAGGTATGGCTACCAACCATAAGAGGTCTGTATGAGTAACTCAATGCACCGACTCTACCTCTACCTTTTAGTCAATTCGATTGAGAACGTAAACGTGTATTTCATTTCTACGATATTTGGAACTTTTTTGTGGTTATTGGCGTAATTTACCAGAACGAATGACACACCCTTGTACCGTGACCTAACACAACCAATGAAATTGTCATAGATTTGTACAACGATAAATAATACGCCATAGAAACGAAGTGTAGTGAGATTGCCTTTGTCGCTTTATGTATAAGTGTTAATTGGTATTTAGATGAAGTAGATAGAGAAATAAGCTTTTGCAAGAATAATGAAAACAAATATATGGAAAAGGTCATGCGAATGTAGCACGTTTTATTACTTTCTCTACTACGTAGGTAATGTAGAATATTTTATTAGACCCAAAAATTCGATGTCGAGATTTCACCATTTTGAGGTCCCCTGAATCCTGAAAGTCGTTTTACAAAAAGGTGCACGCGCGCGCGCGCGCGCGTGTGTGTCTGTCAACAGCATAACTCAAAAGCGAAAAGTCGGTCAGAAACCAAAGTCAATATTTCAATATTTTTCAAGGATGTGACACAAAGATTTTGAAGAAAATTCCTCCATCTTAAATTATCTTTAATGTTGAGTTTCTCAAAAATAGCCCTAACAATTTTTATTAAATTGTCATATATTTATAATATTTATAGCATATTTTGATTTTTCTGGCTATAGCCCACGTAGTCTTATTTACATTTGATGACTTTTGCATAACCGGTGAAGTGTAAGAGATAGATAAAATCTTACTGCACAAAAGTATAAGTAGATCTCGTTAAAACACACAATTTACATTCAATGTATTTCTTTGTAAAGTAAACCATTTCGGGGATATTCCTTGTCATCTTTCTGAATTTTCCAATACTTATACCTACTTTTCTTGAATGTGAGGTCGTTATTAATTTTTTTATCTCTTGTCATGCACAGAGAATGGAATTTTAAAGCGATGGCTAGCTTTAAAACACGTGACTGTCACTTAAAGCCTACAAACTGTATTCCCGTATTCCCCTTGCACCTACAAGAAAATTAGCAACATGATAAGGTATCTAAATGTTATCTCGAATAACATGGAGTAGATAGAGGAATAAGCGTTTGTAAGAATAGTTTGTACAAGAGTGTGTAGAGAAAGTCATGTGAGCGCAACGTACGAGATTTTTTAATATGGTTTCCCACATCATTTTTAGCATTTGTGTTCTTAGGAACCTTTGGAGTAAAGTTTGATAATTCTGCCTGATTCCAAATGGACGAGTGTCTTTGGTCGACTGGAATCATATTTAATCAACAGATTTTCCTACATGCTCCGAGTCTAGACCATCGATGCCCAACCTTGTCTCTTACGTGCTAATGACGTCACCATGTCACTCTATGCACTTTCTTTGTATTGTGCACGAAGAATATTTACCCTTCATTCGTAGCAACCAAACATTAGAACATTGTTTTCGAGTCCCATGAATTCGTCATACATAGATCGGTGAAGAATAGGTGGAGGCAAATCCACATTTCCCTCTTACAGGTAAGGCTGGGTGCCATCATCTCTAATCTATCGCAAACTAGAGCGACCCCGTTGTTAACTTTTGGGGGAAGGGAGAGTGAGAGAAACAGAGACACTTATGCAATGCTCTTAAGCCGCGATTGCAGGTGTGTTTTCTTCTATTTTTATTGTACAATAACTGCTTCATGAAATTCTCTTTACTAATTAGCGGCCTAGGATAGTTCCGTCAGTGTCACTATCTCTTTTTCTCCTCCCATAATCCCCACAAAATCGTTCTAGTTTGAGACAGACTGTAGAATATTCAAGGTGAAGCAAATATGAGTGTGTTTCGTAATGTGACACCGGGCAGCAATTCAGTTTTAGAAAAGAAATAAAGTGACAGAAACGTAGCTGGACTTTGTCCTTTGTCACATTGGTGTCAGGAGTGGGATTTGTCATACGGTCATTTGTTAGAGTAACAATACGGTTAAATGCAAATGATAAAGAACCCATAGAGAAAGTCATTCGAATGCAACACTTCAGAATTTTCAGATGGGAAACCACGTGAAGGTAGGCTATCGATTAGAGAAACAGTAGCAGCACGAATAAAGAGCGTGAGCGCATGTACACATTATGCAGCTCGTGCACTGATTGGCTAGGGAGAGAAGGATTTCAATTTACATTACGTGTGACACCCACCGTCATTACTTGTCACTCAGTTGAGGTACCGGCATCTTAAGCCTTGAAATTGGCCATCACAGACCCATTTACGTCACGTAATGGCGTGTCCAAAACACGCTGCGGATATGTCTGGTAGAAATAGAAACTTATTATGTTGGTGCTGGCTTTACTTCTCCCTCATGTCCTTTGTTATGATTGTAATAATGGTTTCATATGTTTCATATATACAGACGTTAACTTATACGAATTATTAAATGCTTGTTTTGTACAAATTATCACCACGCCATTCTTTTGTTCAGACAGTGTCTCCAACTGTATCCCATAAATCGCTGAAACACAATACATTACACATTATAATGGATTCACAATCAAAATACCACTACTTCAATTTGGCAACTGTCTTTAACAATTACTCTTTTAATAATTACTGTATTTTCCAGAAGAAACGTTATTTGCTAACATTAAGAATAAAGTGAGATTTATTGGAGATTAAAACCTGATCGAAATGCATGTAATTCTAGAGTTTCATTTTTCCCAGTTGGCAGTACCTACTGAGTAAGTTCAACTACACTAATTGAAATGAATATATTTTAGGTTATTACTTTCCCTACTACGTATAGTAAGTAGACGAAGTATTGTATTCCTCCCAACAATTCAATGACCAGATTTCACCAGAAATACCTATATGGTGTGTCTCTCTATCTCTCTGTATGTGTATGTGTGTGCGTGTGTAGGTGTGTGGACAGCATAACTCAGAAACGAAAACTCGGTTAAAAACAATGTTGGTATTCAAGTTTAATGTCTCTTAAGGATGCGACACGAAGATTTTGAAGAAAATTCCTTTACCTAAACTCCCTTTACAAGAAACATTTTTCGAAAGTTTTGATATACTGGAAAATGGTTCTAACGATTTTGATTAAAATGCCATATGTTTAAGATACTTTTTGTGACAAACGAAATATTTATTTTGAATTTTCTGGCTATAGCCCATTAAGACCTGTTTACTCAGGATCACTTTTGATTAATTGATAAACCGTAAGAGATGGACCAAATCTTACTGTACAAAAAAATGTAGATCTTGCTAAAACACACAATTTATGTTCAATTTGTTGTTGTTGTTGGTTTTTTTTTTAGAGTGATTTATTTCGGAGATATTCGTCGTTATTTGTGTGAGTTTTGGAAAACAGACTTTCGTCAAATGGAACATTATTATTCATTTTTTATATGTTTGGGTGCAAAGAGAACGATACCACTCAAAGCCTACTGTATGCCCAGCTTCCCTTGCACCTACAAGAAAATGAGCAATAAGATAATTACTGCAAATGTTTATCTCAACTAACACGAAGAAGATGTAGGAATAAGAGTTTGTAAGAATGGCTAGTACAAGAGTAGAGAAAGTCGTGTGAATGCAACACATTAGATTGTTTTATAGAATTTAACATTTTTTGGTTAAATCTTTGCAATATATACTCTGTTCATCAAGAGATTAGAGGAGACGTAAACAAAGTCGCGTGCGTTTTGACCACAGCGCGCCCTCTTGACGCTTTCTCCGTCTAAATAGTCCCTTGAAGAAATACTGTTACTGAGGTCTGAAATGTCACTTAATGTTTGGTAAAGTATGAACTAAATGTACTAAGCATAGTTAAATTGTAAGAATACGCAGTTAAGTGAATCTGTAACCAGCCTAATTCGTTCTGCGCGCGCATTATTCAGTATGAAAGTAACAATGCGGAACAAGTGAGTTGTGAAACATAAGTGCGACAAACCGTTGCGAAGTGGTGAAAAGACAACAATATTGTACGTGTTTAACAAGTTCTGTGAGAAATATCCCGAACTTGCTATCAAAGACGTGATGAAATTAACATCCGAGTTTACTGGTGTGTCAGTTGCAAGTATTTACAGCACACGCAAAGAAAAGTCGTCAGTTGGTGAAGATACCGGTAAAAACGACCACATGCTAGATAAATGGTGGATGTAGTTTGTGACGCATTTGTGAGATCTGCAATCCGTCGAAAAGTTCACCACTGAACCCCCACCTTAAACAAAGTGCTGTTGGCAGTTAACTCTGATCCCAATCTTCCAGATTTAAAACGAACTTCCCTCCACAAGCTGCTTCTGGAGATTGGTTTCGAGATTGTGAGCAGAAAATGAAAAAGTGTTACTGTGGACAGAGATGACGCAAGTAGCAGTTAATTTCCATGTGCTACATGTTATTTGGATCAAGTAAATATATCCTTTTAGTAGTGTAAAATGCATATTATACCTACGCGTAGCGGTAGGTAATTGTGTTGCGTCATTGTGAATGCACGTGGCCGCGGAGTGATACAAACCGGGTCTTTGTTTATATCTCCTCTAATCTCTAGATGAACAGAGTATATTTAAATTCACATTTTATTTGCAGTCCAGATAAATATCATTTGACGGCCTGAACTTCCTAGATAAGGCGTTGATATGTATGAAGTTAATTAACGATAGAGAATAACATATGAATTGTTACCTAAAACAAAAGTGAGTAGAGAAAATAGTATGAATGCAATACGTTGTATTCCTATTTCAAACATATAGGCGGGACGAGCCGTAACACAAGCTAATGTAGCAAGGTCAACTTTCTTACTGTATTCTGATAGCCCTGGAAGAGGACTTTAAAACGCTAACTCGTTTGCTGAAATCAATTAACAGAGAAATTATGGCTGAAATTAGGTTTAGATTAATTGTGACTGCCACGCGTAGACTAAGATAGCTAACTTTCTATAAGCTTTCTGAAAGCTCTTGACGAGACCTTTAATATCCAGGCTTGTTTGTTGTAATTGGCTCATTAACAGAGAAATCAAAGGCAAAATAATGTTTAGAGTAATTGTGACCGTTACGCGTAAAAGCGCTTAGATAAACTTAAGAAGAAAACCCCTGTCTGAATACAACATTTGATCGAAATCGTTAGAGCCGTTTCCAAGTTGCGCGGAATACCTACCTATATATAGCAAGAATTGCTTGTTGAAATTCTAAAGCTAGACGAAATGCACCAACGTTAAGTAGTTTCACATTTGAAATCAAGAGTTAAACTTCATTTGTATTCAATCAAGTAATCACTGTTTTGAAAACCTTGGTGCTTAATTTCTTAACCATTTTATATAATCCGTTTTGGTACAGGCGCATGCGCTAAAAGGAAGAGCCGGAAAGAGCGAGTTGCATATATGTACATACAACACACAGGCAACATTTTAAGAAATAGGATTGGCGGGAATAGACAGAAAGAAACAATAAAATTAAGGTTTAGAAGTTATAACAAAGGACAGGATATTGAAAAGCGAGAAACTGTAAGGTTTCAACGACAAAAAAGGTCATTGATGGATTATAGATATTTAAAAATGCAATAGCAAAGAGAAAAATGCATCGAAGTATGCAAAAAAGAGGCCAGGATGGGGTTTTCGTGGGCAAGGATACGACAGTGAAAGTGATCTAGGACGGAGAAGAAGTTGGTAGAGATGTCCCAATTGGCATTATATTCTGAAAAGCGATTATTTCGGGAATAGAAAGAGAAAATTTAATACCAGAGAAATATGAAGAGTTGGGGCGATTGTTAACTTAAGATGGGATGAATATATGGTGAAAGTAGGGAAATATTTAGGAAAAATAAGGTTAAACTGGACAAAAGAAATGTGAATCAAAATGGTGAAAACAAGGAGAAACGGTAATAAGACATAAAAGCAAATACATGAAAATAGTATACTTGTCTACTATACCGGGTGTTTATAAAACGATTCCGATATTGCAATTTCACCATGTTGAGTGTGAGTTGCGTTTGGTGGAGCAGTCATGTAGTTGAGGCATCAGAATCGCTTTTGCCTCAATGTGTGGGCAGGAATTGTGGGTGACAGACTCCTAGAACAATGCATTTTACCAAATAGAACAACAGATGCGGTGTATCATGAATTCCTGCGTGATGAGTTACCCGTGCTTTTGGAGGAGTTGTGCATATGGAAAGACAACGTACTCGTATGTGGTTTATACATGACGGGGTACCACTCCATTTTGTGCGTATCGTGTAACAATACTTAAATATTTAATGGGCGATGGATTGGTCGAGGAGGTCCAGTAACATGGCCTCCCCTTTCGTCGGAGCTCTATCCATATGATTTCTGGCTATGGGGACATTTAAAGACATTGATGTATGCCAAACCCATCGATAATGTGCATACATTACAAGAGCGTGTGACCAATGCATGTACCCAAATCGGAGAGCAGCCAAGTGTGTTCAAAGGAGTTCAGGATTCTTGGAGAGAAACTGAATCACGAGTAAAAATGTATGGTAACCACATGGAGGAACTCCTTTAATAAGATGCAGATGTTACCAGAGGATGTAAAGTTTAAAGACAATAAATCATTGAAATCATTCATACAAAGGGTTTTTATGGGCGACAGTTTACTGCTATTATGTTGGTTTAGAGAAAACTCCCCAGTTGTATCCCTAAAAAAACCATTTCCCACGGAACGCATAGATATACCTGCGCGTACTGCTTTCTGCACTATAGGCATCAGCTTCTATAAAATTTGGAAATAGTTCAGTTCTGAAGCAATTAACTTCATCTTTACCACACGTTTTATAAAGTAAAACGACGTTGTATAACAATAAAAAACAGTAAAAAAAATTAAAACTAAACCGCAAGGACCTTTTTGTGTAAAACTTATAAATAAGCATGAAAACAGTTCTTTTTCGCATGAAAAACTGCTTTGAAACTTGGTGATATGCTTAATCTAACAACTATAAAAACAAAGTTGTGGGTACATTTAAAAATTCTGAAAAACAAGACATAATTTTTTTCTACTTCTTTAAAATTAAAGTGAAATGTAAGGCTACAAGTACAAATATTGTATATTTTGTTTAGAACTGCTTGACATAAATTTAACTTCTTGCTGTGTCAAAGAAATCTAGTGAAAATTTGGTTTAGATTGGTTAAATTTTAAACCGCAAAGATTATTTCGTATTGTGTTGTATAAAAATTTTCTTTTGATGATGATAATGATAATGATGATGATAGCAGTAGTGGTAATAATAATAATAATAATAATAATAATAATAATAATAATAATAATAATAATAATAATAGTAATAATAATAGTAATAATAATAGTAATAATAATAGTAATAATAATAGTAATAATAATAGTAATAATAATAGTAATAATAATAGTAATAATAATAATAATAATAATAATAATAATAATAATAATAATAATAATAATAATAATAATAATAATAATAATAATAATAATAATAATAATAATAATAATAATAATAATAATAATAATAATAATAATAATAATAATAATAATAATAATAATAATAATAATAATAATAATAATAATAATAATAATAATAATAATAATAATAATAATGTGTAAAGAAGATGTAGCATTAAGTAAATTCAAGTAGATATATACCTGCAACAATGAGGCTCAGCTAGCACCCTATGAGTAAAGGAAAATAAATTTGATGTCATTCCTTTTCTTTGGGTTTGGATGTTGGTGTATAAGGCAAAATGGTCCATTGTGTTTTTATGAATGGACTAACTTGGCGGCACATATGAAGACCTTGGGAAGTGTGGGAGGTGTCGCGAATTGTGACAATAGACTAGGGTCTATTGCACCCAGCGGTGTGCTTTTGTGGCACTTTGCCGCCCAAGACCGTCGGCAGGCTCAGAGGTGTCGGCCCAAACCAAACAACAAACAGGTAGAAACATGGCCTTCGTGAAAATACACACCGTTCCAATCTTCAGGGTCCTTTAATAACAGGTATAACAGGCATGTGTTAGAATCCCATGTAGCTATATGGTTACGCTTGATTATTTCTTGTTTATTTGCACCAAAAGGCAGGAAATGCCCAAGTATTTTATACCTGACACAGGAATGCCTCATGCTATATAATGGAAAACAGAGAATCTTTCATCACACTTACACTGGAATTTTAGAGCACTGTGAGAGAATTTTAATTATAGAGTATTTTACGTGATAACTACAATAGTAACTTTATAAATATATTATTGTTTGCCGACGATTTGGTTGTTATTTAAAATAGCAAGTTTGCCCTGCAAAAAAATCTATTTTTAAACTCAATCAAGTTTGTGAACAATATAATATGAAATTTTCATGTATAAAAACAAAGGTAGTGGCATTCATAGAGAAAACCGATTAGAACAAAAATAATTGTAAGTAACCGTTGTATAGAACAGATGAACCATAATTGATGTTGGTTATGACAAGCAATATGACGTAGACAATAAAATATGCAAATTTCAAGATACGTAAAGAAACAAAATTAAAGTTTTACAAACATGGATGCACCTGTACTAGCATACGGAAGTGAGACTTGGACGTCAACTAAAAAGTAACAGAGATGAATACAGGCTTCAGACATGAAATGGTTAAGAAGTGCGAAGGAATGTACGAAGACACATAATAACACCTGAAAGTGTAAGAGAAGAGTTAGAAATTCTCAATATAAGTAAAAAGTTAAAAGATTTCAGAAAAAAGCATAAAGAACATATTGAAAGGATGTCAGATATCACAGTTACTAAACATATAATGCAATATTATCCTTAGGGAAGGAGACTGGTGGGCAGACTCAGGAAAATATGGCTGGAGGACTTTGAAGGCGGAACAGGTACTTGATTGCCTATACCATAAAGTGAAAAGGAGAACTAAAATAATACTATACAATATATGAAAACATTACAACTAAGCAAATTTGTTTCAAATATAACATCTTTCAATTATTACTCTTTAAATTGATGAAACTACTACAGCTTTATTAATAATACAACTTCGGGATTTAATACACAAACAGTTGCTAAACAATATAAGTGAACTGAATTTGCTGTAGGTCAAGGAAGTATATCTTGAAACTTGGAAGATCGACAGTATATAAGATATCGTATTGAAAGTTAAGTCAGTTATCGAACATAACCACAATATTACCTTGCAATTAATTAATATTACTTTTTGAGATGTAAATTCATTGTTCCAATATTTATTCAAAGTAATTTCCTCATCTGAGAGTTGCCAAGAAGACAAAGTTTAATTATACAACTAACATGTTTTAAAAATTTCCAATTGTATCCTATATTATGCAACGACAGTATAATGGCAGCAGTTATGTTGTGAGTATATTTTATGAAATGAGTGGTAGTGAGTGGCATAATATTCATGTAAGTGTTTTAGCTGACGTTTAATACGACTGTCAGCGTTTTACTTTCTCTACTGGTAAGTAGAGGAAGTATTTATTGTATTCCGCCAAAAATTCGATGTCCAGATTTCACCAGAAATATATGTTTTGAGACACCCTGAATAAAAAAAAGCATTTTTAGAAAAAGGTCCGCGCGCGCGTGTTTGTGTGTGTGTGTGTGTGTGTGTGTGTGTGTGTGTGTGTGCGTGTCAGTTTGTGGACAGCATAACTCAAAAACGAAAAGTAGGTTAAAAACCAAAGTTGGTATTTAAGTTTAATGTCTTTGAGGGATACGACACGAAGGTTCTGAAGAAAATAGACCCGTCCTAAACTACCTTTTACATGAAAAAGTTTCCGAAAATTTTGAATTTCTTGAAAATGGCTTTAATGATTTTGATTAAAATGTAATATTTGAGATATTTTTATGACAATTGAAATGTATATCTTGAATTTTCTGGCTATAGCCCCTGTAGTCGTATTTACTCTGGACGACTTTTGCATAACTTGTAAACCGTTAGAGATAGACCAAAATGTAGATCTTGCTAAAATACACAATTTATATCCGAATAAATTTTCTTGTAGGGTGAACCATTTCGGAGATATGCCTTGTTATGTGAGTTTCGGAAAACAAAACTTTCGTGAAATGGAACATCGTTGTTCATTTTTTGTGTCTGGCGTGCAAAGAGAACGGGATCTCAAAGCTTTAAAAGATTTGACTATCGCTTAAAGCCTACTGTATTCTAATATACCCCTTGCACCTACAAGGAAATAAGCAATAAGATAATTTGCACAAATGTTTATCTCAACTAACACGAAGAAGATATAGGAATAAGAGTTTGTAAGAATGGTGAGTACAGTGGTAGAGAAAGTCATGTGAGTGCAACACATATGAACCAGCTTGAAAGCATTTAACTGTTAGTCAAAGCCATGACAAGGCATTTGATTTTCAGGATACTAGTATAAAGAATTATTAATTATATACATTTCTTGTTCGCTTAAGTTGAGAAGATGTTAATTATTTTGTGAAAATATTACCTAGTAAGAAGATTTTTGTATCCAGGAATAATTAATTACGATTTATTGAAACGTATACATTGCGAAGGTTTCAAAATGGCAATATTTACATTGCCAAACATTACACTATTTTCAAAACCTACCACATGCAATAAGGTGATTCTAATAGAAACATCTTCTGAAAACGTCAGCCAGAATATCCAGAAAAGATGAACACGACTTATAGAAGTGGAAGTAGTTATGCCGCTGAGCCCCCTGGAGGGAGGGCTGAGGAGAGTGGATACGAAGGGTGGTCGAACCTGAGGAAAGACGACAACAGGGATCAGGGTCCCTAATGACTAAACTACTAAACTAAACCCCAGCGCGACAGCCCACGAAGGGCCAAGGTCAACCGCCCAGCCGCTGCGTCCCACTACAGGCGTCATTGGTGAGGTGCAGTACTGGAGGGTGGGACGTGGTCAGCGCCCCGAGCCCTCCCGGCCAGTTACGCGGTCTTGTAGACCTGGGGCCGCTACTTTTCTATCAAGTAGCTCCTCAATTGGTCCCCCCGGGACCTAACGAGGCTGAGTGCACCCTGTGCCAGACCTCCCAGAGGGGATAAAATCCCCATGCTGGTACCGGGTATCGAACCCGGGTCCTCCGCGCCAGAGGCAAGCGCGCTACCAACTGCGCTACGGAGGCGGTCCCCTAGTGACTAAAGATTGGAACTTCCCGGTGATGGCTCACAGTGAAATGAGAAGTGACATAATGTGGAGCGACAGGAAATTCAGGGGATGTAAATATCCTTACCAGCATTCACCTAGCGACCAGGGGAGACCCCGAAAAAAGCCAGGAAGGTCGGCCACGGACATGGAATCCACAGCCTCCCGAATGTGAGTCTTGCAGTTACTGCGGAGCTATTTCGCTATACCTACTTCCTCTTGGGTAGGTGGCAGAGAAGGTAAAAATGAAAGGGAATTAGCTATGTTATTACACGCCTCATAATATTATTGCTTCGTTGCTAGGAACCTGTATGCTGTGCTGTAGAGGAATGCCTGCCTGCCTGACGTGAGATACATCGGAAGATACTGGCTGTTAAATCTGCCCTATCTAGCTGAACAACTCAATTTTTAATTACATCGCACATCTTTGCATGACAGCCGAAAGCGGCGAATGTTTATGAATATCTGCCCATGGCATGGCCAGCTTGAATTTTTGCAACGTTTGCCCAGGTGTTGTGGCTAATTCATCAAGTTTCTCATATCCTTTGTTTTTATGTTCGAGGAGATGATATATTGGCCGGGCACACTATTAAGACATTCGTTACTATGGTAACGCGGCACGTGAATGTTAACGTGGTGCAAAAAACAAGAGAACAGAGAGTTCCGTCCTGTATATATGCACATGCTTCTCACGTTCTTGGCTAATAACAGGAACAATATGCACATTTCTTAATTTTCTCCAGAAAAAAAGGGGAATAGCGTCACGCTTGGTTACCTAATGACTTCATATGAATGCAGATTAGAGGAAATAGTCTCTTTTAAGTATAAAGATACAAGGGGTAGATTACCACCATGTATATATTAAAAACTCCATGACCTCATACTCAAAACTTTGTTTTGGTGTCCAACATGTTACGTTGCCATGCACTGCAGTGCATAGAAACATACCAATCTTCCAGTGTTCTCCCTTAAGGGAAGACTAAATGACAAAAGTTGCCAAAACATGACATTATTTACTTTCGGGTATTCTTAGAAATTTGAAATTTCTCTTTGACTTTATATATATAGGTATAATAAATTATCTGAAATACTCGACGTTGCCCATGGTTTGACTTTTTATCCCTACAACTTTTAGCCTTAGATTTCACTTGCCCAACGGCCTTAAGTTTCTGTGAAGACATTTAAAAATATTAATTAATGCGCTTATACAAAGAATAATTAAACACTCAGGATACTATAAACAACAACAAATTAGCAAAATAAATAAAAACGTCGGAAAGACAGTATGCAAAAACAATGTTGAACAATCACGAATATGCACCATAAGAAGAAAAGCGAGTAGAAAAGACCATGTAAATGTAATTGTTGCATTCCTATTTCAAATATGTGAATTATTTGTAGAAGCGGTAGTAGAATATGACAAGTGATTATCTTTTGTAAAAGAAGAGTGAGTAGAGAAAACGTGTGAATGTAATACCTAGCATTTCGATTTCAGTCATTGCAAATTGTATGAAAGGTATGTTGAAGAGCGAGTAGAGAAGCCTATGTGAATGTGATATGGAAAAGCAAAGCTGATAGAGAAAATCGTGTGAATGTAATACGTAGCACATTAAAATGGATAACATAAAACCTGTTCCTTGAAAATACACTTAGATGTGCCAATTTTCATGGTGATCGGTCAGTGTATATATATATATACATGTTGAAACTACTCGCATTCTACTTACTGTAAAACTCAAAAAACTTCGCGGAAAGGTGCACAACAACTTGCCTACAAAACATTCTCTCTGCAATTCTTCATTACGTTACGTGAAAGCCACACTCGTCACTGAATTACGCGTGTCGGAGGCTGAACAGCAGTGAAGGGGAGGGATGACCGGTGGAGTAGAGTGGCCCTTTTAAGCGCATTTTGCCCATCCATGCTCTACAAGTTGGTACCACTTCTAAATATGGAAGCAGTTCAAGGAACATGATTCTTACTTTGTAAATATATTTAAGGTTATGTTTCTCCATTTATGTTTTGAAAAAAATTTTCAATAAATTACTTTTTTGATATAAATGATCCATTTTCTCAGGGGCTAAAATAGCTAAATGAAATTTTGGTATAGTAAAACCAATGTTTCAATGGTGTTAGTGATGGACTACTTTATCGATAAGTTGGTTGATAGTGCTTTAGAAAATTAATTGCGGATAGAGTAATAAAATTTGTCTAATTAAGAGAAAAATTTCGTTCTTCCTTTATAAACTAAATTACTGAATAAAATTAGAAGGCATACATCGGCTTTCTGTAAAGATTTGAGTCTGATATCTTAAATAGCTTCTAATAATACGTCATAAATTTGGTAAATTAAACTTTGTCGGGATAAGGCATTAGTAGAATCTGACCGTAGCGTAGAACCTGCTGAGTTTCGGAAACTGTTTGTTTATTATCCATACTCTATATTCAAGTTTTATTAGAATAGTCAGATCTAACATATGTACCACATTGATAGTCATTCTGATGTACCCACAGTTTCAATAATTGTTAGTTAAATAAAAGAATTTGTTACTTTATAGAATATACATATAAAAACACGTATAATCTGGGCAATTTTTTAAAACACAATATGTTTTAATAATGCTGGTCTGTGCTGCAATTATTTTTAAGTAATTCATAATTTTTATGTCCATAGTAAAATATGTACGCAAGATAGATCTTAATGAATGTAAAAAATGCGAATCAAAATGCAACGCGAGCAGAAGCCGATATGCGAGTGTAGCTGTAAGCAGTCAGCGCATGGATAATTTAAAAGACTCTAAGACTTGAAAAAATCGTCCATAATAATTATATTCCCATGTGAGGGAACAATTGAGACGCAATTTAAACAAGAAATCAAATTTATTATTTTGAACACTTTTGAGTACAAACTTAATTAAACTCTGAAATTGCGGAATAATATGAAAGAACATTCTATAATTTCTTGCCCATTCCAATCCCTTGGGTAATAGAACAGATCTTATTGATTTGAAGAAAATTACCACATACAAACACATTAACTTAAGATAAGAAATGAATGAAAAGTAATGAGCAATAGGAGGTAATTCGAAAAGTCAGGTCCGAATCGCCGTAGCGTGAACATTGAAACGCCATCCGCACCCACTCTGGGCATATCTTGCGCGTAAGACGAATGTCATTTGCATTTGTACTGTGACAGTGTGAGTTCAAAATGTTTCAGCAACGAACATTCATCGACAGATCAGTGAAGTGGATGGCCGCAATGCGACGAGTGACAGCAAAGTGGTAAGTAGCTGAGAGCTTTCAAGGATGGGACAATGACGGGACGGGACAGTGTTCATAATGAACCGCGTTCAGACCGGCCATCAATAATCACAGATTTGGTCAATAGGTACTGTAGATCACGATGTCAACCCAAGTAAATAAGTTCTAGTTGATGTTCAACGGAACATTGTTGGGATCAATAGAATAGGGTAAGGAAAAGAGATACAGTTTAGATTTGAGAGCTTCTAAACATAAAACTTTTTTAACAAACTGCTTTAAGAGTGCATCAATATTCCTATGCGAATATGGAAGTGACTTCGCTTTTTCCATGGTATACACGCTGTACACAGGTCTAAGCGGAGCAACCAGGTGCTACTGTTACGGGCAGCGCGGGCATGCTAGGCTCCAAAGCGCGCGCTTGCGCTCAAGCACACCGTTTGACATCACTGCCATAAATGAAAAGATCCGAAAAGATCGACGATTGACAATTTCCACTGGCTATGCAGTGGAGAACGTTATGCCAGATGTTTAAACAAATATGACAACTATGTAGAAAAATAGAGAAAGATCTAAGGAATTAAATAAAACAGTTGTTTTACAATTATCTAAAATGGTTTGATGTGTATAAACATTGGACGTTACTTTAAAAATTTCCCACATATGAGTGACTGGAAGGCACTGTCCTTCATAACAGAAAATATCATTTTATAAAGTGAACCGTACAACAAATCCGAGTCATTACAGTTATTGAAATATATTTTAGAGCTGCAATTTTATTGTAAGTCAATAAACATGAGTAAGGTTATTATTTATTTGTACACTAATATTTGATCTATCTAGCGAAATCCTACATGAATTTCTGCATCACAGTGGTGCAGCATGCCTGCCAATACTTGCATATAGGTAGTGTAGCTCTACGCTTAGTGCACACTGATCTGCCAGGCACGAGTGCGATAGGGAACGAGTGTACCTTGGTGTGAGGAGAGGGGGCGGACCATAATGGTGTTTGTAATTGTGTTGGGGACAGCAGGGGGTCCTCCCAAGTGCGGCTTATTACATCCTTTTGAAAGCAGCCCCGTGGTACCCAGAAATATTAACATTTCCTTCCTCGGGTTGCCCATTACACCTGTTTTCACACAAAGCTTCCCGCTGGGTTGACCCCGCAACGTTTGTGCTGGACTATTGCATCGCTTTACATTGCCTCCTTTAACAATCCCTCTATGTATCCTCAGGAATTAAACGGCTTATACCGCCTCATTTCCCTTTCTTTCTTAAGCGCTATCAGTTTGATTTAAGGCAGTAGTATTTTCGTTCGTTTCGTGCAACGTATAAACGCTAATTTTGAGCACAGAGAAAACTAGTTCGTACAACTGTTTAGATTTTATAAAGTTAATTTCTCTTCCCCCCATTTCACTTAATCATATAATTGAATTTAAAGTTATTGCTTCTCGAGTAATCTTCAAATAAAACTAGAAAAGTAAAATATTTATTATATTATCTTCCATGTTAAAAACAGGAACCATTGTAATTTTTTTTTTTCTTAGCAACCATCACTTTTGACTTAAGAGCCAGAATCAAAAGCTGAGAAAGTGGATAGAGAAAAACATTACTTATAGAAAATAAAAGCCATTACTAAATCAATTTAAGCAAGTTATCAACATAATCACAGTAACATTTTGTCAGTTTTCAAAATTCAACCATGCATGTTCATTTAAATATTAATATTTATGGTATAGATTCACTGTTCCAATGTTCATTTAAAGTAGTCTCCTGCTTTGAGAGCTGTCAAGAAGACAAATTATAAATAAACTAACATACTTTAAAAAGGTATAATTATACAAAATTACTTATAGCATTTAGTATGGAAAATCTATCAAATAAAAAATAATGTTCTTCAAGCAAATACAAGTAACACATCAATATTTTGATAATAGACAAAATTCAGGTAATAAGGTAGGTGATGCAAATATGGCCACCTTAATTTGAATGTTTATTTTCGTGATTAAGGTACTCACTAAAAGAAAAGTATATTATTAAGCATATACTATGTCTAATTGGCAGTATAAAAATATGTAATGATTTACTTCAAACCTCACTATTTTTAATTACAATTTTTAAGAACGTTGTATTCTGCATATAATATGCCTATGTGAAGGTAATACGGCCAACTGAAATAAAAATGTATTATTAGTAGGGAAAATACATATTTATTTTATTCTGATCTGAAATTAAGTGTAGTAGCATATTCTTACATATGATTATTAGATTAATACTGGTCTATTCAGAAATTATTGTCACATGGGTTACAAATAAATCGCCATGCACACACAGAGCTGGGGAAATTATTAAACTACAAAAGTTACGGCAGGAATACAAACATAATATGATTACTTTTGGTCACATGCAGTATATATGAATAAGTCTTTATCTCTTTAGTAAGACCAGTACATTCCTCATGAATGTAAACGCCACGGAGTGTGCAAATGCGCATATCCAACACTTTGTCAATTCCACAAATCGTACAAAACCAACTGTCCATGTTCTCATGTGAACGAAATTTTTCTTTTGTAGGATTTTCTTTAGCCTGCCCCTTTTCATGTCACATGGTGCTTTTTCTTTTGAACGGTGAGACTTCTCCGTATTCTTGTTTATAGTCGATTGGCCATATTGTCTGACTGCAGTATCACTCGAAAAAATAGTTCATTTTATCAATTAATTAGATCGCATTGTTAGAACCATCGGATCTCAGGAAAGACCTAGAATAGACTATAATATGCGGTGCATGAATAATAATCACTAATTACATGCAAGGAAATAAATAAAGAACTTAACAACACTACGATTATAACTGCTCTTTAGTCCATTGACAAAACTAAAATGTCTTTGTTCCAGCGGCTGGATTTTCAAATATTCCCGCAAATGGTACTGTCTAAGGACACTACATACCTACCTCGTGATTTGACATGCTGGTGCCATCTGTTGGGAAACTTAACAATTACCAGCGTGGGAGCAAATTGGCGATATTAGCTGCACTGACCATATACCTTAGCTAAAAAATGAGTGCCAATAATACAATATTACATGAGAATTACAATGCATTTGCTAAATATCAATGATAATGAGTACAACACATTTCATTGATCCCCTGATTGCCATGTATAGGTATACTAGGCGTTTATACACGTGCACTTTTTTAGGCATAGTCCCTATCATTTCCCCAATAACCGAGAAACAAAAGCTACTATAGTAGTATTAGATAACTAATTTATTTTTCCACTACTTCTCCGTTTATACTTACCTGAAGGAGAACATAACTGCTTAAGATAATTCCTTTAAAACAAACTGCAAAAATATAAAAATGAATATAAATAACTAGGATATAATTATTTTATAAACAATAATTATTACCTAACAACTAAGATAACGTATTTTCAAAAGCAGCTGTTATTATTTATTCTGCTATTATTTATTTAACTGTGTGGATATAATCTGACATTGTGACACGACTAGGTATAGTATGTTTAGACTATGAGCGGAAGCAAACACGCTAGTTTTTATGAAAGTCACAATGAAAAGATTATAGCGTGTTACTTACAACGTTTTATGCAATTTTGCCACTAAAATAAGTCAAAATAATTAATAAATTTGCTAAATGAAAAACTCAAATCTATCAGAGATCACAGATGTGTGATGTAATATGGTTGTTAAGCAGAAGTTGCTTCATTTGTTTCAATACCTATAGAATATAATGATAAAATTATTGAAAATATGTATTGTATTCCGCTTGACATTTGAACGAAGCCAAGAGTACTGAGAGTTTATTAATTCCAGTACAATCAAAAGATGTTTACGAAAAAGAATACGAAAGGTTTTGTGGATGGAGAAACGAAAAATGCATCAGTTTGGCTAATAAAACCACATTACTGGCATACTTTTCAGAGCTAGTACTTATGCAGGTTTTCTTACCGGCACATTGGAGAAAATTATATTGTGGCGGTGATGACTTATTGCTGTTTTGTTGCAATGGTAATTACGTCATTCATTTTCTAGCACTGGTGCCAGAAATAGGGTAATATCGCACGATTTATGCCCTGTAATAAGCAGTTTTAATACTATGATTGCATAAGCAGTATTAAAACATTTTCTAATTTCTAAATATCTTTTCTCCAGTGGTCAACCTCACAGGACGACATATGTTGTGTCAATAAATCGTTCTCTATGAGGTAAAATGTGTACAATAAATAAAACTTTTCTTCAAATGTGCATCGGAAGGCAAATTTTAAGGATATTGGAGTGTTTTATCTGGAGAGACGCTTAAATTTGTATTTTGTCCAGTATATTTATGCGCAGAAGTAACTTTAAGTGTTTTTAATTCTATGTAAACAGTTATTTTAAATTATAAATTGAGAGCAAACGTTGCCCATTTATTTGAAAACAGGCTTGCATATAGGTGTATCCGATTTATTTTATTTTTAATGTTAAGGATGGCCTCAAGATGGCAGCAGGTGTTCTTCATAAAACGTATGCTAAAATATTATAAAGTGTATTAAGATTATTGTTATAAAATTTGAGTCATTATTAAATGAATTTTTAAAATATCGACGCCTATCGATGGAATATCGTTACCCCTGTTTTTGAGAAACGTATTTTTATTATAATGAAGACGGAAAAACTAATACGCAACCTGGTAAAACTCGTAAGGGACGCTTTAACATCCAAAGAGAATCAAGCTAGACGTTTCAGCAATGTAAATGTATTGTTACTGCCCAAGGTATCAGTTGAAAATTCCCTATGTGTAGCTTTCAGGGTGTTGGGGACCCACACTAAATGTTGGCTGCACCAGAGTGTGTTAGAGAAGTGCACAAGGGACATGCAATCCAACAAGGGAGCAGGTAACAATTAGACCACCGCATTCTACTTTATCGATCTCGAACATTACAAACCTATCTCGTATAGATATCCCAAAATATTGGCACACACATTCACGTTTCTCTGCCTTACTTGCTGAGTATAGATTCTATGGTATACACAAAATTGTGATTGTTACATTCAAAATTTAATTCTCTACCCTAATGTTTATTTTTATAGTACTCCTACTATAAGTAAGAATTAAACATATGCAGAAATGCTCACAATCTGCATTTTGTTGTAAACACAAGAAGGAGAAAAAAATTAATAGGTTTTTAAAGGAATGTACTATACCTACTTGTATGTATATTCCTTCTATGATAACACGAGAAACAATTGAACAGCGACAGCACTTAGAATAACCAAATCAATAATAATGAAGCTTCACAAATGACTGACGCCACAAAAATGATTATTATTGGGAATTATGTGTTTTAAAGCGATCTACCTCTTAACTCTTACCACTTAGACAAAAATAATAAAAATTCCTCTGAAACAAAGAGGATTTTTACGCTACTTTTAGGAAGTTCAAGAATATAAGAATGTTTTTATTAAAATATGGGAGCTGTTTTAGAGAAAATAAAAAATTCGGACAAGATTCCACATAAGGAGTAGTTTCAATTGGACGGATTTTCTTGGATCCCTGGAAGATTCAGAACTCAAATAGGCCGTTTGGTATTTTTTTCGACCTTTCGTTTGTTAGTTACGCTGTTTCTCTCCACCTCTCTCTCTCTCTTTCTCTCTCACAGATACACACACAGAGGGACCTTTTCCTAAAAACTTTCTTTATTTGGGTATCTAAATATATACTTGTGAAATCTTGACATCGAATTTTTGGATGAAATACAATATTTCCTCTACCTATTATGTCCTAAGTGGGAGGGAAAAAAGGAATGATTTCGTTTTGGATGAATCACACTAATTTTATACAAGTTTTTTATTTTTATAATTCTTAATCCTGCTGGATAATATGTGAAATGACAAGACGATTGCAGAACCTAAGCATACACTGCCATTAACTTTCAGGTATTTTGAAAGAGGAATTTAAATATTGCGGACCTAAAGAATACGTAATAAATTTAGTGCCCTGTAAAAGGGAACATCGGTCTCTGGAGCCCAGAAGCGGAGCCGGTACCGCACCAAACCAGTTTACTATACAACAATAAGCTGAAACAAAGAGGATAGCCGTATTGTTGGGGAGGATAATTAGACAAGTAGCCTGTCGCTGCTAGCACGTGACAACGTGAGTTATTGTGCATTACCCACCTCGTTACAGCTTCACTGCATGTGGCTGACCACTCATTTTTACTTCCTTTCTTCTTATTAGTGTGATGCTAAGTCTTGAAGGTTTCTCTTGCATCTGAAACATTTAAGTTCTTCAGTAACATAGTACGCTTGCAAGGGGTGCTGAAATGATCTGAGTCCTATTTCCGTAATCAATCATTGTTGAGTTTTGTATGCCAAACCCATAGAAAATGTGGATACGTTGCACATTTTTTCATGGCTCATATCTCAACGCGCATTTGTTTCTGGACATATATTTATAGGAACATTTATTGTAGTTTTGACCAATCTCGACTCCTGTTGCAATATTGGGCACTTCTTTCTAAACATCCTGTTTATACATTTGTTAATGTTTCTTTCACTTCATGAGACAATACTAATTTTCAGTTGGAAAAACCGAATATGACAAAGAAACAGTTTTATTAACTCTAGTTTTTGTGATTCATAATAGGTGGAAAATGTTATTTTAGCAGATTAAGAGAAAACGATACAGTTTAATTAGATATGTCAACAACATTGAAAGTCCGGTTGAGTCCTTTTTAATGAGTGCCATTTCAAGAGTTCTAAATTGATAGAAGAACATCTGGCAGGTCCTTGAGTCTGAAGAGAATCTGTGGCGGCTTCATAAGCGCATTGTCTCCTGTGATGAAGTTCCAGAGCATCCCTATATACAGACCAGCAGAAATCTACAAGTATTGCTTCATTCCAATGGCCGTGATATTTCTGTTCCATTTTTCGTTCGTTGTTCATATTTGATTGAGTTGAGAAAAGCTTTCATGTTTGCATAAGTCTCCTTCATGTAAACTGCATGACCAACAGGAGTAGAAAGAAGACAGTTCACACCTTAAAAGGCGGCGGCGCCGTGGCCGAGCGGTTAGCGCGCTCGCCTACCACCTAGGCGGCCCGGGTTCGATCCCAGGGACCCGCATGTGGTATTCGTGGTGGACGAAGCGGCGTCAGGGCGGGTTTTCTCCGGGTACTCCGGTTTCCCCCGCCATCTCATTCCACCGGTGCTCCATCTTCATGTATCATCAGTGTCACCGCCTGCGGTGCCTTAGTAGTAAAAGCGGGCGTTAAACACTACAACAACCAACAACAACCTTAAAAGGCTCACAACACTAGAAATTCAGTACTAATTACAAGAGAAACAACATTAATCCTACTCACACAGCATATGATCATATATAACCTACAAACAGCTGAAGAACATAGTGTTTTGTCAGTTGATAGTTGTGCTTACTTAAAAATTAAAATTTTCCACAAACAGAAATTGTAGACTCTAAAGAGCCAATAGTCATTTTTATAGTTATTTATGAATTCAGTAGGTGGAATTTCATCGGAATCAGCTATTTTTGAGCCCGAAACGTTATCATTGTTGACCAGTGTAACCTAGTTTATAGTTACTAAACAACAAAAGCTATACTTTGTATTCTAACAAAACACATATTACGCTACCGAAACATAAAATACAAGTTCAAAAATCTGATATATTGCACTCACATGACTTTCACTACTCTTGTTCTAACCATTCTTACAAACACTTATTCCTATATCTTCTTCGTGCTAGCTGAGATAAAAATTTGCAGAAAATATTTTATTATTTTCTTGCACATACAAGTAAATAAACAAAAAGATAATTTTTACAAACGTTTTTCTCAACTAACACGAAGATATAGGAATAAGAGTTTGTAAGAATGGATAGAACAAGAGTAGAGAAAGTCATGTGAGTGCAACACATCAGATTTTTCTTAATAATAATGTGTATTAAAATAAAAACGCTCTCACCTAATTGATAGTTATTGTAATATTACAACCATTAGAATTTGTAAAACTTATTGGAGGCACATTTTCTGTATTATAATTGTCAGAATACCTATTGTTTTTTTACAACTTTGCTTGTAATTGAACTTTTTCCCCTAAGCATTAGGAAATCAATTTTCTTTTTACTCTCCACACTTTCTTCCACATATCCTTCTCCAACAGTGTTCGATTTCCACTCGCCTTGTCTTTTAAGCTAATAACAAAGTTTGTTAATGTATCGTGTCCTTTTCTTCTGGGGCCTACATTACCATTTCTCCAAACATATCGTTTGCGCAGTAAATAAAGTTCATTAAATAGACTAAATACACATGCACTAAAATATTCTTAATGCAGATAAAATATTGTAGGCAGCAGGTTACAAAATTAGGATTGGTAACTGGTACCTAATCTAAATATATATTGTTATGCCTGTGTCAAACCAATGACGAGGTTTTGGAGATACTCTGAAAAGTTACATCACACTTTTTTCTGTCTTTCTTCCCTTATTTCCTTCTTACTCTATGAGGTATAATGTCTGAAAACAGAGCACAGAAATCTACAAAGTTATAAATAACTGACCTGTTTAGGTTGCGCATACTAAAGCCAGTAATAAACCGCCTTGTGCATTAGTTTTAAGGTTTTTGTCTCGGATTTATGTTGTCCTGGTATCTGACAGCATTAGCAGTGATGTGCCTATCCTTGTCACTATATAGTGACGAAAATCCGCTGCTGAATCACGTTCAGACCATTCCGACACTGGTACAACAACTTTCTTGCCTTAGAGAAATACTAAATCTCTCGATAAATATCTACAACACATCCTACACAATGAACGATAGATGCGTTATCAAAATATGTCTGCCCACGTCTGTACACAAGGAATACACTGTTTTCGCTACACACATGTCACACTTGGAGAAGAGGGTCGGATCTTAATGCCCAGGGGACATAAGGACCACTCTTCGACCCATTACAAGGTAGTTATGGCCCCTATCATGCGGTTCGGTAAAGGTCTAACTACTAGGTTTGTGGTAATCGGATTACCAGCTCAAATCTGGTTTCCAAAGGAAATGTCTATATGACGACTAAATCACCCGCTATTGATGTTTATGGCATAGGATTAGGGGGTCACTTTGCGGCTCGGCTCGGCTCGGCACTGAGGTGGATCACAGATCTAGTCTGGGCAGTGATGGAGAACAACACGATAGCGGCATAAGAATATGGATGGGTGCATGCATGTTTACAAATAAAGAAGAAGAAAAACCAGTAGAAAAAGACGTATAATACAAAACGTGTAGGAATATGTAATCATGATGGAAGATGCTCTAAAAGACAAATTGAACTTTATACGTCATCCTTGAATGATACGAAAGGGATCAGTCAGTAGACATCGATAGAAGTATGTTAGGAACTTAAGCTTTGCGCATCTCGTGTGTTGGAGAAAGGGTTAAAAAATCGGATGTTACACTCAAGACGACTTTCTCTACAAGGCGGCGTCGTGGCCGAGTGGTTTGACCGTTTGTCTATCACCAAAGCGGACGGGGTTCGATTCCAGGGATCCGCACGTGGTATTCGTGGTGGACGAAGCTGCGTCTATACGGAATTTATTCGAGTTCTCCGCCACTCTACTATGTATAGTAAATCGGGAAAGAATTGTATTCAACCCAAAATTTCAATGTCGACATTTCCCCAAAAATGTATGTTTTAAGGCCCCCTAAACCAAAAAAGCAGTTTTAGAAAAATGTCCGTGTGTGCGTGCGTGTGTGTGTGCGCGCACGTCTGTCTGAACAGCACAACTCCAAAATGAAAAGTCGGTTAAAAACCAACGTTGGTATTTAAAGGATGTGACTCAATGGTTTTGAACAAAAGTCCTCTACCCCAAACTACTCCTTACATCAGTCATGGGGAAGAGGGGTGACAGGAATGAAATCGAGTATTTACCCCCTGAACATACGCTATGAACTAATGCAGGCCACCTTACGGTTCTTTTTATGTATACACAAAAATGCAAGCTTAACTTTACTAGGAACACAAAGAGCTTATACTTCCATTCGACTGTGAAGTACATATATGTTTACCTTGTTCTACAACATGATTCCACCATTGACGATTTGAGGAACTGGCCGGTTTTCTGAAGTGAATAGATTACAGTGGGGGCGTGGCAGAATGGCTAACCGGTATGTAGGACAGTAGGTGAGGTTAAAATTACAATGTAGGAGAAATGACACAATGAGTCAGTTCTCCCCATCTATTCTTTACATGGACAATTTTTTCAAAATTGTCATGCTCTCAAAAATGGCTCTAACGATTTTTATTAAAATGTTTAAAATATTTTAATGGCAAATTAAATACATATTACGAATTTTCTGGCTATGGCCTGTGAAGTCCTGTTTACTCTGAATGACTTTTGTTTAACTGGTGAACCGTAAGAGATAGGTATACCATATCTTACAAAACACTGTAGATCTCGTTAAAACATACAAGTTATGTCGTTATTCACTTTTATCTGTTAGGCCGTGCAAAGAGAACGGAATTTCAAAGTTTTAAAAGATTTGAGTATCGCTCAAAGCTTACTGTATTCCTACATTCCCCTTGCACCTATAAGAAAATCAGCAGTCAGATAATTTCTGCAAATAAAGGGAGGTTCACAGAAAATGGAGCATATATTTTGTTTCTCATGTCAATATATTAAACATGCGGCATTTTAATCTAAATTATTAGAGCAGTTTTTGATAAAATTAAAGATAACAAAAACCTCATTTGGGAGGGGGGATTTTCTTTAATGTTTTCGTGTCGCATCATTTAAAGGTACCGAAATTAAATATCAAACTGGGTGTTCAATCGAGTTTTCATTTTTAGCTATGTTATTCATGGACCGGGAGCCACGGTTGTTTATCAAGCTCCAAATAATCAGTTCACTTGTGAAAAAAAAGGCAAAGCAGATAAGCAAATTAAACTGCTTTATTTATATGAAAATGCTCCCCGGAACAAACTTTGCTTCAGATTTAATGTAGAAATGAATGTGAGTCTTCATCCTCCTTCATAGGTTCTAAACAGATACAATATTTTTCAGTGACTGAGTCATTGAGTAAGTGAGTGAGTCATTGAGTGAGTGTGAGTGAGTGAGTGAGTGAGTGTGAGAGTGAGAATGAGTGTGTGAGTGAGAATGAGTGTGAGAGTGAGTGTGTGAGTGAATACGTGAGTGTGTGAATGGAGCTTAAGGGTTTGTTGAGAACTAGGTAATTTGGGCCCGGAGAGAAATATTCAGAAATATGACGTTTCAGATAATCTCAATGGAAATGTCATTGCATTCCATGAATCTTCAGTCGCATTATGTGTGTACTTCTGTTTCGTAAACCAGTATCCATGAAATGAGAGAGAATTAATTAGATCCTTCAAACTTTAATTTTTAGAAAAACGATCAAAGAATATATTCACTTCACGTACTTTCTCAACAAGTAACATCATATGAATGAAATTCAGCATGCCTCTTAGCTAAGGAGAGTTAGGGAGTAAATTTAAAAACTTTATTGTTTTCCAAATATCCGCATAACTTGTAAGGTCCTATATGCAACTCATCTCATTTCCAGGAAACAGAAGACAGTTGATGGAATTATGAGAAGGCTGACTTTGCCACTTCACGATGTGTTTACTAAATTTGGTGCGTCGTTAATAATGTGAGACAGCAGGGCGGGTCTGAACACAGAGAAACCGAGGGCCAGACCCCCATAGTTTTGGCAATTACTGCTTAGTCTGTGTAAGGCTGCAATGTACTTTGTTGCAAACCACCGTATTTCAGGCTACATTGCAATGTAGGGATTAATACTTTATAAATACAAATCTATGAAAGCATGAGTATACGTTGTCAGATTTATCGTAGACAAATCTCGTTAAATATTTTAACTTTAAGAGGAACTTTATTCTCGATTTGTTTTCTTCAGGCATCTAGTTAAGTCGCATCTAATATGGATTTTCTTTAAAATGTCTAAATATACGAAGTTGAACCATAATCAGTTTGCTTCTTATATTAACTGTACATTAGTAAATAAGCATATTTGCTATGTCAGACCAAAAATACATTCTACAGAGATACACATACCTAGGAATACCTTAAAGACAAGAGCTCCTACAAAAAATAAATATGCTATAGAAAATAAAAGAGTATTAGTAAAATGTAGAATAGTTTTCAGCCCAGAACAAGAGCAAGAGATTGTGCATCACCTGCTGTATTTGGAGATTCGTTTCTTCGACATGTCTATTGCAGATTAAGAAGCGTCGGATTTGCACTGGCTGAAAAGACTAAAATCAAACACATTTTCAATCGAGAGAGAAGGATGACGCGAAGGATTGGATTGGTGGACTCCAGATGCGGCTTTGAGGTCTCCTGAACCGGCCTCAGCTGTAAGATCTTCCACATTTAATATCAGAAAGAGATCGTTGTAACTATCCTGCCCACCCAATCTACAGTAGTTGAAACTGAGATTGTTACTGTGCAGACCAAAAACTCCAAAGTGGTAGCTCTTAAGGGCAAAGACATACTGACAATTTTTTTATCATTGCAATAATTTGTTTAAATCATACAACTTTTCTAAATAAAATGTCTACATTATCTTCTATGTGTAAACCATTTTAATTGCCCATATCTTATTCTAAAGCTAAGTGGCCTTTTGCCCAACCATGTTGAGCAAAATATCTATAGGGTTACTTTTTAAAATGTTGATAACTTTTAATACATAGTTAAGGCTATTATGGCTATATGCTAAAATGATTGAAGTATATAGTTTCAAAATTTCATGTTTTCGCCTCTGTTTAAAAAAAAAAAAAATCTGATGTGTTGCACTCACATGACTTTCTGGGTACTTTTGTACCAACCATTCTTACAATATCTTATTCCTATATCTTCTTAGTGTTAGTTAAAATAAACATTTGTACAAATTATCTTATTGGATATTTCCTTGTAGGTACAGGGGGAATATTAGAATACAATAAGCTTTGTGCGATAGTCAAATCGCTTAAAGCTTCGATATTCTGTTCTCTTTGCACACGTAACACAACAAAAAATGAACAACGATGATCCATTTCACGAAAGCTCTAAGTTTTCCGAAACTCACACACAAAGCAAGGAATATCTCCGAAATGGTTCACCCTACAAGAAAATTCATTGAGACATAAATTGTGTATTTTACCAAGATCTACATTTTTGTATAGTATGATTTGGTCTATCTCTAACGGTTTACCAATTGTGCAAAAGTCGTCCAGAGTAAATACGACTACAAGGGCTATAGCCAGAAAATTCAAGATATACATTTCATTTTTCATAAAAATATC